>JBBKCR010000031.1:2535733-2559680 GCA_037577295.1 Ladigesia roloffi | reverse complement strand
CTCTCTCGCGCGCGCGCTCTCTCTCTCTCGCGCTCTCTCTCTCTCTCTGTCTCACACGCTCTCTCTCTCTCTCTCTCTCTCTCTCTGTCTCACA
The DNA here is from genome assembly GCA_037577295.1 of Ladigesia roloffi. Classification (NCBI taxonomy): domain Eukaryota; kingdom Metazoa; phylum Chordata; class Actinopteri; order Characiformes; family Alestidae; genus Ladigesia; species Ladigesia roloffi. The sequence continues at coordinate 2,559,586 of JBBKCR010000031.1, read as the reverse complement.
CGCTCTCTCTTTCTCTCTCTCTCTCTCTCTCTCTCTTGCTCTCTCTCTCTCTTGCTCTCTCTCTCACGCACGCGCTCTCCCACTCTCTCTCTCTGAATTTCTCACTCTCCCGGTTCCTCCCTCAGTCTCGCTTTCAAACTGGCCTGATTTAGGGAATAATTTAAATATCCTGAACCCACTGAACCTAAACTACTGCCTGGCAGTTTCTATGGAGATTCTGGGGCATTTGTTAACTGTTCACTGCCTTTGTACGCTCATCTACACAGACCCTGCCTGCTTCATTCCAGAGAGCTCCAGTAATGTTAGTATCATACCATGCAGTAAAAATATCTCTACTGCATATAATATTACAGTGTAAATACACCTCATAATAATTAAGGATGTGACAATGACTGTCTGTCCTTGATAAATCAGGCTTAAAGATTATCTTTCAATCTGAGAGGTAAACATCCACAATCACTTCTCACTGAAAAAGAGGAAAACCAAACCAGCAGGGTCTTACTACAGTGCATATGTTTGTAGGCACAAATTATAGGTATGAAGTTACATTACATTTTTGCATGTTGTATGTATATGATAACACTTTATATAATCCAACTAATCACTAGATGACCTGAATCCTAATATAATTCAAAGTGACATCCCTGATATCAGTGTGAGCATGATCTATGTTTGCTGATGTGTTGTTGTTTTCAGGTTCTGGAGGAGTTTGTATAATCACTTTGATAGAGGATTGCACCCGCGTCAGTCTGTGCTGGACTGCCTGATGGCTGTGAAAGAGGAAACGCAGCAACTCGAAGGATTACTGAATGAGTATGAGCAGGTAACCACCAAATATGCCTTTGACTCTTCAACTGAACAATCTGCAGAATCTGTTTAAGAGTATGCCATGTTGGATCTTCACTAAATCTGTAAAAGCTGAAACTTTTTAACTGACTGAATCCTGTCTTGCCGTAGAAACTCACTACCCTGGCAAAAGAGAGGGCCAGCGGCTCCTGTGTGAAAAAGTGTACAACTGACCATAGCCAGGCTCTCTGGGCTGAGCCAAGGCACCTGAGCATAACCAGCTCGCCTCAGGATTACACTGGTGGAATTATAGGCGCTGGGCACAAATGTTGGCCCCTCCAGCAGAAGGAGACAGAGAGTTCCGAGCTCAGCCTGTTTGGAGACGCAGTGAAAAGCTCTGACCCTGACAACAGCGACCAGGAGTCAGGAGTGGCCGACTTCAGCTGCCAGTCCTCAAGCGGCGGGGAGTCGTTTCCGAGTGAAGACAGCGTTATTAATGCCGACTCGGACGAAGCCGCTATCAGTACTGCCTGAAAAAAAGTGATGTGTGATAAAGGAAAGCCATAGAATTTCTCAAGGGGTCGTGCAATTACACTAAGGATGAGCGAATGTCATTTATACATTTGGCTTGTATGCACTCTGTACGCCACTAACAAGTCTATACTGTATGTCTGTGTTTCTTGTTGCCAGTGTTGATTTGTTTATTTCAGTATCACATTGTTGTTTTGTATGTGCATGAAATGATTTGGGTTGACCGCATGTGGAGAAAAAATACCTCATAACAGTTATGTAATCATGCTAAAGCATCTCGTTCAGATTGAGTTTGAAGTTCACTAGATCGCATGTGAACATTCCACATTTCAACAGTACAGCACAAGTAGGATCCGGCTAGAGCTCTGACCATTTTAAGTCCATGAATCAAATTCGTTTCTCACTGCTCAAAGGCCAAAGAAGTTCTGCTTTACCCAGAGGGGTCGGTGTTTACCATAGGGACCTTTGCCCTAAACACTCCAATGAGGAAAAAAAGAAAGAGTACCTGACACATAAAATAGTGGGGATGTTATAGGACACTCAGTCTTGAAGGGCACTGTTGGAACTCTAGGAATATCCCTACACATGGATTATTTATAGACTCAAAAACTGCTGGATGTTAACCCGAGGATAAGCTTGAGCGTCATTTCTTTCCCAGTTTCCCAGTGTTACAGACGCTGCTCACACTTTCTTTCTCTCACAAAAAGTGCAATGTTACTCAAATATTACTGAATAAATGTAATTTTAAACATGACCTTGCACTGTGTTATTACTGGTAATAAATGGTTCGTCGTGCAGCTTATTCTCAGTTTTGCAATTTGGGGCTTTTTTTTGGTAACTACAATATGTGTTTCATGTCATTAAGGAATATTAAATGTGAATCTGATGATTCTTATTATGGTGTAACTAAAACACACACAGATTAATATCTCTATAATATACCACCCCATCAACGGTGAGATGGAGAGAAGTCTGCATGCATTAGGACAGAACAAGTGCAGATAATTCTTTTTAGGCCTTCCACCTTGATATTGCTGGGTTATTTTGCAGACATATTGCACATAGACCTTATTTTGAAAAAAATCAAACATATCCTTTCTAGGCAAAAGTGAATATGAAGCAGAACAGTCAGGAAGAGAGAGGCAAAGAACACATGGCTTAAAGAGAGGAGAAATTTTAAAGCATGAAAGGAGCTGTCGATCTGACAATTGGGTCTGTCCATGTTTTTGCAGCCAAATTATTAAATATATAGTTATTAAATGATGTCTTAACCTGTGTGAAATTTTGCTGCCCTGCAAGGAGGCGATGGTAAAAATTTGCCAACCATCCCACATGACTTTAAAATAAAATGGTAAAAATAGTGCCGTACTGTGATCTAGGACCGATGCTTAAAAAAGATTAACGTTGTATTTGTATTGACAAGTATTCATGTTTTACAATCACTTTTCCTTTTTCAGAGCTAATCAGGAATCAGGTTTCTTTTTAAAAGTAAATATGTGTGTGCTTTGATTAATAATGTAAAATGCGAAGGCCAGAACGTTAACAGGTAAAATGATTCAGATGGCAAGCTAATGCTAGTTTCACCAAGGGAGCTTCTTACACCAGACAAGGAAAGTCCCTTTGCAAGACTTTTCTTGTAATTTTTTTGCTCATCTGTTTAAAATGAGTGCCATATATTATAATTTTCCATCCCTGCACATTGAACTGTGAATGTAAGTTACCACAACTGAGGGTCTCCTGGTGTATTCAGTATAACGTGCCATAATTTTGCAGAGTTCACTGTTCAATACATAAGATATGGGGAGAAATTAATATTTTTTAAATAGATGTCATATATTAGATGATGTCACAATATGTTAGTATATATGTCTACACTACTCACAATAAGTTAGGGATATTGTCAGAGACTTAGTGGATGTCATATATACGGTGTTTGTTTCACTTCATTTTTGACATTGGGAGGCAATTGTATAAGTCTGTTAGACACACCTCATTTTGTGTTATCCATGCAATGGTTTCATTGTGTACAGGTGTGCCTTATATTGGGGCCAATACCAAAAGACATCCCTTTTCAATGTGGCATCTATTTCAACATTCTGTGGGTATAAAAAGCTGGTATTGTTAGTAAGTCATTCCAAGTTCATCATTCCAACAGGTTCACCTTCAGGTCAGTGGCAGGCAGTCAGATGTTCTTTGTGAACTTGGTGTGTCTCAAAGTGTCGTCAGCAGACTTGCATCAAGACAAAGAACCACTGGCAGAGTTCATGACAGACCCAGGAGTGGAGCCCCACGAGTGACAGACCGCAGCGATGACCAGTACCAAAGGACCTATACACTCAGACATCATTATGCAACTGCCACACAGCTGCAGGCCCGTTTAAGAGATGTGAGGGGTTCTAGGGTTTCCAGACAAACCATTCGCAACTGACTCCATCGCTGTGGCTAGAATGCGAGATGGCCCTTGCAAGTGACTCCACTGACACCAAGACACTGGCATGAATGTTTGCAGTGCGCACAAGACCATGTGACCTGGACAATGCAGCAGTGGTCTGCCGTCCTGTTCACTGATGAGTGTTGGGTCACCTTGCAAAAAAATGATGGTTGTCAGCTTCGCTGTAGGAGGTGAGGTGAGCGATACGCTGAGGTCAACATGGTCCCCAGGGGACCATGTCTGGGCAGCGCAAAACAGATTTGGTTATTGTACATGGCTCAGTCATTGCACGTTCTTGCCACAGAGACATCATAGAACCCATCATCATCCCCCAATTCCACCAGCACACCCCCAATTTTCTGTTCATGGATGATAATGCTCCACCACCATCGTGGCAGAATTGGCACAGATCGATTTCAGGAAGTTGAAATGCCTCATATGTTATGGCCATCAATGTCCCCTGATCTGAAACCCCATAGCGCACGTCTGGGACCAGTTGAAGCAGAGACTGAATGAGCGTACCCCACCCCCACGTGACCTGGCAGAACCGCATGCAGCACTTGTGGAAGAGTGGAACCCATTGCCTCAGAACAAAATCATGAGGCAAGTGAGGAGCACGAGACCTCGCCGTCAAGCTGTCATTGCGGCGAATGGTGGAAACACCCGCTACTGACATTGTCAATTTTTGTTATTTGGGGCTATTCCTGATATTGTCTATATTTTGGGGGTAATAAACATTAAACTAATGAAATGGTGTTTCTTCTTATACATTATTAGTAATATAAAAAACTTGTACTTATTTCATTAAAATTCTGAACACATAGAAAAGCACTCATGTAAATAACAATATCCCTAACTTATTGTGAGTAGGGTGGAGCCCCACGAGTGCTTTCTGTACGTGATCTGGTTTTGTGCACTAGTGTTATGATAAGGGGAGAAATTAAAACAAATCATAAATAGAGATTACATTATGAGATTACAATCAAATATCTGATACATATATACACATATATGTCAGAAACATGATTGTTTATCTAATATATCGTGACATCCTCTATTAAAATTTTTTAATTTCTCCCCTTATCTCAACACTAGTGCACTTGGTGAACCCCTAAAACCAGATCACGTACAGAAAGCCCTGGTTCGGACTCTCGTGACGTTCTAAGGTTAGTGCTCGTCTCTCTATGACGTCACGGCGCCGCGGCGTAATGGCGTTTCAGAGGTGGCAGCTGGTTGCTAATGTCGGTGTTAGACAAACAGAACTCTTTCAAAGTTACAGTTAAGATCCCCAGTCTTTTGTAAACTAGACAGGCGTGTGTTACTGAAGCAGTACATGTAAATGCACCTTAACTGAGGAGAGGTAAGTGGTGAGAGTGAGTGCAGGGGAGGAAACTAGCGAAGCAGCAGAAAGTTGGTGACTAGCAGGTCCGTTAGCCTTGTCTGGCGTGCTCGGAGCTCAGTAGTTGGGGGATAACATGACAACCAAAGTCCTGATGTTCGATTTTATGTGGTACTGCAGGTAGATTTAGACCAATGTTTATTGATGTAGGCTATTATAGACAGTAGCCTGGCTGAGCTCTTGCTGTTTCTGTGTCACGGTCAGTGTGCTAGCTGCTCAAAGCTGGCTAGTTTGTGACCAGAAGCACCTTGTTTTCCTCTAACCTTTTAGATAACACAGACCAATAATGGCTGATTTAAATAGTCTCGGAGTAAACCGGGGGGAATTAATAAGCATGCAAAAAACAGGACCCCAGCATCATCTCCTTGCCAACTTCTCAATTCTGAATGACAACAGCCACACCTTCACCTCTCATGAACTGACAGATATCACCCTGTGACCATGTGCTGATTAACATGTTTAGTCATGATTATGGCCACATTGCTTCTGCAAACGTCAGTAAATTGGCTTTGAGATCTGCACAATAATCTTAGTGTTGTCCCATTCGTGATACTAGATATGAATATCCAAACGCTGCTCAGTTTAATGTTTAGCCAGAAACTAGACTAGTACAATAGTCAGAAACCAACCCTATGCATGACGTACCCTCACTGTAAATGATGCAGTAGCTTACAGTGACACCTATTGCTTAATCACACATGTGTTACTGAATATCCTCCACCAGAAAACCTGCTGCCATTACTCAGTAATCAAAATGATATCTTCATTAAGACCTCACCACGAATGCATTTTTTGCAGTGGTCAATTGTGCTTTGATAGTAACTTTCTTTTTTTTAGGTGAAATTGGATTGAAATTAGATGCAATTGTCTCCAAGGGAGCATTTTTTTTCTTTTTTGATGCCTTCCATTTGAAAGTGGCACTATGCCCGCAGCCACTGTGGATCATAGCCAAAGAATATGTGAGGTTTGGGCTAACAACCTGGACGAGGAGCTCAAGAGGATTCGCCAGGTGATTCGAAAGTACAGCTACATTGCAATGGTAAGCCTTAATGTCTAATGCTAGCAGTTTACCTGTTAATTTTAGTGCTTGTTTTATATACTCCATTGTATGTGTTTATAGGACACAGAGTTTCCAGGTGTAGTTGCAAGACCGATTGGAGAGTTCAGAAGTAATGCGGACTATCAGTACCAGTTGCTGCGGTGTAATGTTGATTTGTTGAAGATTATCCAACTTGGCCTTACCTTTATGAATGAACAAGGAGAATACCCACCAGGAACGTCAACATGGCAGTTCAACTTTAAATTTAACTTAACGTAAGCAAAGTATATTTTCAATTTCGATTATTTTAACATAAAAATATACTTTGTAACTCCAGAGCCTTCAAGGTGTAATATAACTCAGCTGTTGTCCTTATTGGTGTATATGTTTTTGTCAAATCCTGTGTCTTGACCCCAGTATTGTGTCTCTGAATACACTCCTCTAGGGAAGATATGTATGCACAAGATTCAATTGAGCTTCTGACTACATCAGGTATCCAGTTCAAAAAGCATGAAGAAGAGGGCATTGAGACACTTTATTTTGCAGAGCTCCTCATGACTTCAGGTGTGGTGCTCTGTGAAGGGGTCAAGTGGCTGTCGTTCCATAGGTGAGTCCACCATGGAAAGTGTTTTAATACTCATTTAAATCTAGTGACTGTACCTATCTAGGTCCGTATTAACTTAGCAGTGCAGGCTCAAACTCAGGTACTAACTTGCGCTGGGGAATCCATGTCTTTTTGGTTTTGAAAAACCCTCCTTAAAGAAAACACTACCTGTCAAAGGTTAATGCACAGCAGGTTTTACCACATGTCCATTTCTTTCATGAAATGGATATTTGCATTCCTGTTAAGCTTTGGAAAGTTGTTGAGTGATCAATATAAATGAATAATATATCAAATAAAACTATTTAATTTATAACATGGATAGAATATGTAACAGTGCTTGTTTGATATACTATTAACTAGTGATGCTCCGATCAATCGGCCGAAGATTGGTTATTATCCAAAGAAATCTCACTTGGAGGCACATTATCATTAAAAAAAAAACATTTAATACAACAAACCTTATTTGGCATTTAAGAACCCCATTGTAAAGGTATATTAAAATGTTCACTATATAATAAATACTTACTTGTGATTATTTAGTACTCTGTTAAAAACAATAGTTACATTAGATATATTACTGTAAATATATAGCAAAAATATATCAGACAACATTTATAGTACTTTATCTAAAAAAAATTAATTGTGATCAGAGAGCTTACATATCAGTTATATAAACTTTGAAGCATTAGTTCTATTAACTGATTGTGAAGAGACTCAAATTCTAAACTTTTCTTTTCATTTTAAATGCAGTAGTCAACTGTTTCATCCCATTGGCTTGTCACTTAGTAGATTGATTAAATATATAACACACGTCTGGTGATCCACGTAATATTCGGTGGCTTTTTGTACGTCAGTATTGGGGAAAAAAAGTAGTTTTTCTGGCTAATAAAGGAAATCAAATTATGAACATAGAGTACATTTATTTGCATAGAACCTTTAGCATGTTTTAGTAAATATTAGTGGTGCAACGGATTGCTGTTGATCTGTAATCTCCTCGGTTCGGCACGCACATTATCCGAAGATTTAAAAAAAAGTTTCACTGTATGGTGTGCATGTCAGTGTGTCAAGCGATAGCGGTCCAAGTGAAGGAGCAGAGGAGCTCGAGAAACATCCAGCATCACGTAGATCTCATGTATGGGAGCATTTTGGCTTCCTTCTTAAATATTTAAATGGGAAAGGGTGGTGGATAAATGTTGGACAAAACCACCACAGTGGACCTAGAGGACAATAGAAAGCTACGTGCCCGAGACCGCTCATTACATCACAGTGAACTGGGAGATATGAAGACCTGTACTGCATACACGCCCCCTTTGTGAGAATAGCCCCAGAAAATGTAGATGTCCTCGTCTGTTTGGGAAAACAAATTAAGTTATAAGCGGCTGTCTGCTTTGCTTTCGTTCTTCTTTGTTGATGTGGATATTATGTGATGTGGTTTTTATTTAATTCCACATGTTCAAAGTAAGAAGCGTTGATACCTTAAATTGCAATTTAAGTTGTTTTTGATTGTGTCCACATCAAAGTAAACAATGATCATGCCCTATATTGCAACCTAATTTGTTTTTATATAATTGCGTGAAATGAGTCTTGAGTTGAATGTTTTTTAATGGGCAAAAATACTTAAATAAATAAATGGAGAGTTAAATTTGACTTGTCTTTTTTTGCTGATCCGAAAATTGATCCGATCCGTGACTTAAAACCGTTGCAACACTAGTAAATATTAAGTGAGTGCCTAAACCTTTGACTGGTAGCAGAATTTTAGACTGTTGGCAGACATTTGAACGTAATTTCAGAAAACAAATGGATAAATCAGTAGGCTGCAAAATAACCAAGGAATAGCACAGGACAGTAAAACTGGAAAGCTACAGTTTTTGGGCTTCCACCGTAACAATAAAATCCATAAGATGTGAAAACAAGAGCAAGAGGCATACAGTCATAAAGGAGTGAACATTGTTGACAGTATACATAAATAAACATGACAGGAAGCGGCAGCCCCTGTTGCTTTCAATGTATGTGTGTGTGAAAAACGGAAAGTTAGGGAATTATTGTTTAATTCATGTCTGCCATATTTTTTTTCTTTAATATTTAACTTTTTTTTTTTGTTTGTTTTTTTTCTGTTTAGTGGCTATGACTTTGGTTACCTGATCAAAATTCTCTCCAACTCCAAGTTACCAGAGGAAGAAGTTGACTTCTTTGAGATTCTTCGATTGTTTTTTCCAATCATCTATGATGTGAAATACCTCATGAAGAGCTGTAAAAACCTGAAGGCATGCAACCTCTCTGACCTTTTTATCTAAAATGGCGGTGCTTCTCATTGTCACAAAACGCTTAAAACATTTAGGGACAGACATGTATGGGAATTGTGGGCCTGCACAGATATATAATATGTACACATTAGGACTACATCCACCCCGATTAGCAAGCCATGTGTGAAGTGACTGTTGTGTAATATACAGGGTGGCCTGCAGGAGGTAGCTGAGCAGCTGGAGCTGGAGAGGATTGGGCCTCAGCATCAGGCAGGCTCAGATTCTCTCCTCACGGGAATGGCTTTCTTTAAGATGAGAGAGGTTGGTGGTGAAACATAAAATTCTTAACGTTTATAATGAGATTTATTGTAAGCATTAGTGGAATAGAATGCATGTTTTAGACTTCCATTATATTGATGACCTGTCAACAGCATATTGCCCTGTAATATCCAAGATGAAAGAGACCGTATATAGATTTGAACCAGTCTAAACATCAGCTTTATATTCTTTGAGTATATCAGTTTGCTTGTGTTTTTATAGTAAGCTATTAGTGTTTATCCTGCAATCATATTTGTAGAGATCCCATTAGGAGATGGGGTCCGTTCTTTGTACGTCGCTCACTCAGTTAGCTGGACTTGGACTTGCTGTCATAGCAACAGGTCCGTAAACAGGATTTAGGCTGCTCTCCTGGCCTGTTAGGATTGGTTGAAATGGTGAGGTCACATCTGATTGGTTAAAGAGCATGACTGATGCAGACTGATGGGAAAAGAAAAGTATCTTGCAAATAAAAATGTATTACGTATTTAAACATACAGTATATGTAAACATGTGTGTGGCGGTGGTCATCATTCGTGTGTTGATCACCGTGTGTGTCTAATAATATGTCACATTATATCCCCCAATTGCATGTATATAAGTGGAGGTAATTTTCTCAAATCTTTCACAGCCATGTCTTGTCTGTTTATGAGAGAGAGCAGCCGGTTGATAGACAGGATCCTTTGGCACAGCATGATAATACACTTCTTGAGAGACCATGAAACACATTAATTTGCCAGTGTCTTAAAAGAAAATGGAGATAACTCTGCTAAAGGTTTCCTTTTTGTAAGATGTTCTTGTACTTCACTTTTACTTGTTCCCATGTTCGCCTAGGTCCACTGCTGGCTCTAACATTAAAGATGACAAAAAGAGAAATAGGATTTGAGATATATTCTATATATATATTAGGGGTGGAGCTGAATACAAATACGGTATTCGGAAAGTCATAAATAAAATGTTTTTTACAAATATGGTATTCGGTCAAATATAAAAAAAAAATACTCGTGGGGTCCCGCTTTTATGAAATTATTTGGCCAGCCCCAGCCCGCCATGCACCACTGTATCTATTTTTAGCACCCGCGACCATTAAATAGACATACTAGGCACTGAAATAATTATTTCAGCCTGAAAGTGCTTGGAAACATCGCCCATTAAACTGGCAACAACATATGAGTATTAATATGAACGGTAAATAAGGTCATTTTAATAACAAGATCATGATACACATTTTAGGCTATAAATTAGATTTTGTAGAAAAATTAGAACCCGACCCGCGTGTTACCCGTTGGGTCCGCAGGTTACGAGTTGACCTGCGCGTCACTAGTGGTTAGGGCACTCGCTCTACAATCAGAAAGTAGTGGCTCAATGCAGCAGACTGCTAAGAACCTCTGAGGTACCGTGAGTAAGTACCGTTCCCAGACACTGCTCCCCACACACTGCTCCCCGGTACCATCTCCACACAGGTGCAGAATTCATGGCAGCACTCACGCATTTAATTTGTTCGCTACTTTTGCCAGCACTCTCTCCTGGGTTTTGCAGCATTTGCTGTGTTTCCCGGTATCTTTATTAAAGTTTGAAACCCTCTAATAAAAGCTCTTGCTCCGCTTGAGAAAAAAATTGTGCTCGCTCTTTTGCCATTTCGTCAACTAATAGAAGGGTTTGTGATCAGTGTTTCTACTGTCAATGCATATCGCCTTTTAAACCAACGCCTGAACGCGCAGTAATCCTAGACAACTCAATCCAGCCATACTAATCAACAGGTGTGCTCGAAGAACCAAACTAGCCACATTATAATTAGCACGATGATCTCATCTTAGATGTGTCAATTCATCTCCGATGTGTCAAGCGACGTACGAAGAACGCACCCCTGATGTTGAGCTGTTTGCTTGTTGACAGCATGTCTGCTAAATTCTGCATATTTGTATTTGATGTATATCCAGAACTTTGCACTCTGCATGTGTAAATATCTGTCTTCCTCGAGCTGTTCTCAACTTTGCCCAATAAAGCAGACCATTGTTTCCTCATAGTAATGTACATGTTTAGTTGAATGTAAAAGTCTATTGAAAACATACACATTCTATAAAAAAAACACAGCTTCTATTTATTTATTGAATCCTTTTTACGCTTCAGTTTGTAGCAGAATTGAATGCTTATTTACTATTAGAGGAAGTGGGACATGCTTAAACTTTTGCATATTAATGTACATGTATGAACAAAGGCATGCAACAGAAACTTTAAACAAAGCCTTTGGGAGCCATAGCTTGTGATAACGGTACCAGATATATTTCAAACCACTGTAAAGGAAGATTAAAAAATCGTAATGGACATTTTCTGCATTTTTGCTGTATTGTCTTAATAGCATGTCTTACATTTTTATAGGGGACAGTATCTGACTGTAAGTGGTTTAGCTGACCCTATAATCAGTCTTCGTTCGTGTCATTACTATGCAGAGTGCTATGTTCATAACCACTGTAATACTATTCTTTTGATTTTCATGCTCCTCATCCTGTCAATATGAAGAAACGTTCAAGCACATCCTGTTTCGTTCCAATCTGTTTGTGCTTTCCTCTTTTTTCAGATGTTTTTTGAGGATCATATAGATGATGCTAAGTACTGTGGTCACTTGTATGGACTGGGCTCTGGCTCTTCCTATGTCCAGAATGGCACCGGCAATGCCTATGAAGAGGAGGCCAACAAGCAGCAGTCATGACACCACAACAACCCCATCATTGTAGAAACCTTCACCTGCAGGGCTTAAAACATGGGTTTTTTAGTTTTCATAAAATGTTCAATAGGAATTTTGCACTTTAAAGCTCCAGTGAGACTATTGGTTTTAGATGGAAAGCTGAAAGAACTTCCTCCACTTTGTTGCCTTCTCTATGTTAAACTTTTGTCACAAAATAATGTTCTTTTATGATAAAGAGACAAAAACATTTGGGTGTTTTATTTTGCCCCACTAAGCTCAGCCTTAATATTAAGCTACTTTTTATGTTTTTTTTAATCATTAATTTATTACATTTGTTCTAATTCTTTGTTGAATGGTGCATAGAAAAATTTAACACACCCTGATATGTCCGTTATCTACTGGGTTGTTCCCTGATCAGAGGAGTACTACACCCACTTTCCACAGTTTGCAGCAGCTTGAGACAGATGGAGTGTCTCACAGAAACACACCTCCAAATATACAGGCACTTATTGGCACGAGTGAAGCCTCGCACTGATTTTACTTTTATGTTGGGCTAGCACAGATTTTACCACAAAACAAGGAAAATTATGTACAACTGCCACTATTTATTTAAAGTGAGAACTACTTCTGTGTCAAGACTGTCTTCATTTCATTTTTAAAAATGACAAAGGTTTTGTAGTATTTTAGTATAAAATTCAAAGCCTTTTACTCATTATGCTTCTTAAAATGGGGGAAAAACATCTTAACCAACTCCAGTACTCTGTCAGTGGAATTAGATTTACCTGTAGCGCTTGTTTTGCATTCATGCACATTTTGAGCTGTTTGGATTTGGATTTTTTTTTTTGCTTTATAGTTCTATGTTGCATAGATCTGCTGCATGTATTGATGACATTGAATAAATGCTGTGTTGAGTCGTGGTCTGAGCTTTTACAGAGATGTGAACTGCATGGACCCTGCTGATCTTTTGTTGAGTGTCGCCTCTGGAGAATGATGAAAACACATGATCCTTCTCCCTCTCCACTCCATTAATGTGTAAAATATCCATGAGAATATTGACAATATGCAATATCAAAGGTGACTGTTTTTAGAGCTTTTGTAAATAAAGGCCTCAGATTTTCTAACATCTGAAAAGTTGTGGGCCTCTTTCTTTAATTTGATGTTTCTGTGAATTCTCTGCGTAAAGAGGAGTGTTAATCCAGTCTCATTAGGTGCAGATATGTTGTATCCATTGTTCGTTTTCAGTCCCACTTACCATAGAGTTGCACATTTTGAGTTTACACTAGCTCATCTTTGCACATTTGGTAGCTACCTTGACCCTGCCATCAATGGTTAACAGCCAGTGGCCTGGATTTATTAGGGAGGTGGGTCATTCACAGCACAAAAGTGACACAGACAGTGTAGTGACATTAATGTGAGAGCATGCTGTACACAAAACAGTGTTTCATGGTCAGAAACTTTCCACTGATGGACTTGACTAACAGCATTAGAGCTATGATTAAATTTACATCAGCAGCACTCACACTTCCACTGCCATTTCAGTGTTGTTTCTGCACGGAGAATGGTTCACCTATATATTAAATCAGCACACAGGTGGTCCTGTGGGGATACTATCCAGTTATGAATGTGGTTCAGGGGTAAAAAAAAATGATCCGGAGAAACAAATGGCGAACAAGCCGCACTAGTGTTCCTGGCTGTCTGCTGCTACATTTGAATGGGTAATGCAGAGAGAGATTTAGTGCTCTTTATGTATGTGTGTGTTTATGTATGACAAGTCACTTTCACATCATATAAACAGCATTCAAAACACAAAACAATACCAAGAGGTACATAAAACACTGCGTTTATTATTTCAACTGAAGACATTCATGCCTGTCTATGGTACAGCCTCCTCCATAAATGATACATGGGAAATAAATCAGGTCATGTTGATCAGTATAGTGCAGTTTAATTTGGCCACTCCAAAGTTGTTTTTGAAAATTAAATGTTTTTTCAGAGTTGTGACAGAGGCTATAGGCTATCCTGTTTGGTTTATCAGACAGTATGATGATCAGTCACACATAAACGACTACAAACAGGCACATAAAAAACACCTCACAACATTTAGAAAGCCTTGGCATGTGTTTTTCATTACACCTTGTTGAAAAAAGGATATATAGTTAGGAAATCCTACATCATGCGATACACTTGGAATCATTAAATGAAAAGCAGTATCAAAGAGTTTATAAAGCCCTTAGGAACATTTCAACAATCCCTCCAAAGCCACTAGGAAGTGTTCTGCATTGTGTGTATGTGTGGTAACTGTAAACATCATACCTGATTTCAAGCATGGTGCCTTCATACCATTTTAGATTTGTGTCCATTTTAGTTATCTTATCTCAACACACAGTGCTACGTAATTTAGTAGGGATGTCACTTGATACCCTTTTCTGAATAATAATAATAATAATAATAATAATAATAATAATAATAATAATAATAATAATAATAACAAAAGATTTGTAGAAACACTTACATACCCTAACCCTATTCTTGCAGCAGCACTGTTGATCAGACTGAGAGGGAAAAAAACAGGTTTAAGTGTAGTATCATTTAGTCTAAAGTGCAAATGAGCCAACTTTTTCTTGTTCTGTGCTTATGAGGTCAAAACGTTTCCTTGTTTTCAAGCAGGCTGCGCTTTATCCTTTCCACAAAGGCGATTGCAGTTTTAAAAAAGGCGCCTATTCATTTGGTCCTGCGTCTCTCAGAAACACATTGAAGGTTTTGGAAAATGAGAGCCCATAGTATTTCGATACGTGAGCAAAGAACTCGAGAACAATGAATGATATAAAGTTCTTAATTCACAAGTAAAGACTGGCTAATCAGCAGCTACAACACAATTATCTTTGCCTACACATGCAAACAAGAGAAACATAATAAAACCTGTTCGAAAGAAATGTAGTGCATTATGACAGCAATCATGACACGGATATCACAGTACGTATTTCAGTGCCTCAGGTTGTCATATGGTCCTTCTGGTTTCTGGAGCTGAAATGTAATGTATATGAGTGCACCACCCAGCATGCACAAAACGACAGCGCCTCGCCTCAGACTGGTACAAAACTTTGAATACAATCTCCACCACACAAATGTATGATAAAGGCATTTGTTGTAAACAATCACTTTGGTGATCATTTTAATCCGTGGGTTTGAGTTCTACCAACTGTGTCACAGAGTGTGCAAGTTCAAGGTCGACGTGCAACGTCACCCAGAGTGCAACTGTTTCAGTGAGCGTTATCTTTAGGCACAGTGTACATACACAACATCGCCATGGAGTACAAAGGACCCTATGGTTCCTAACCACATCCTTGTAGACACACTGGTAATGCTGCACAGTCAGCTTTTATAAAGAAGCACCCTACTCAAGCAATTAGATAGAAACCCAACAGAGCTGCAGCAGAACTCCTTTTCAGGACACAGACGATTCTTCACTGTTCCGTGGACAAAGCACATGACCGCAAAGGGACCTGAAGAAGATAAGAAGGCACAACGGTTATTTTTTCAGTGTATTTACAATTGTCTAAGAGATCCATGTGAATAATTGGGTTGTATTCTCAATGTTGGACTAAAATAGCATTTGAAATGAATGGGGCAAATGTCATCTTTAAGGGGACCTATGCAAAACTCACTTTAGTTGTAATAGGTCTATAGGGCTATACAAAAAAGTTCTTTGCACAAAATCACTCTCACATAAAAAGATATCACCAGCTTTATTCTTCACAGTTTCAGGCTCATTCAGAAAGAGCCGTTTCAAAATTGGCCCAATCTGACATCAGATGGGGGCCAATTTGCATAGAACCACCCCTCTTCTGTCAAGACACCGCACACTAACTTGTTCCTTGTCACGCATTTCAGCGGCCATCTTGGGTCTCTACAGCTTTATGTATGCCGAGTTCCCATGCAGTGGCGAAAACTCACTCAAGACATAATACAAAAACAGCCTTTGCTTTTGCTTAAAGCAAAGAAATTGGCATGAAAATACACCAATCACGGCGCCCCAACACCAGATCTGCCATTATGTCTGCAATTTTAAAGATCATGGATAAGCCAAGCGCAATGTCTACTGGCACACATGAAGCATTGTGTTTGTCTTGCTCTCGGCCCGAATCGGGGTCGAACATATAGGGCTGGATACCACCTTATTTCTGCCTTTTCCATTTGTGCCCAATACTTTTGTCCATTTAGAGTACCTATCACGTTTTCTCCCTCCCTTCCTTCCTTCCTTCAGCCTGGTCACCATACAGGCTAGGACCACAGATCACAGAGTGAAGGAAGGTCAAGAAAGAAAGAAACATTTTCACTGGTGTTAAGGACATGGACATTTACTTACTGTAAATAAGATTTAGAATTTTTTATATTGCTTCACACCTCAGGACTGCCGTTGCACTTTATGGACACTCACATCAACTCTTTAATTCTGTTATTACTGTATATAAGATTTAGAATTTTTTATATAGATTTAGAATGTTTATATTGTGTTTTTATGGCTGTGCTTGAGAGACACCATCGACTGGAACCAAATTCCCTGTATATGCACACACATATACTTGGCCAAATAAAACGATTCTGATTTTGATTCTAATGTAAAATGCAGAAGTTAAACGTGCAGCTTAAGCATTGAATGGGTGAGGCGTGGCCACTCTTTTTGTGAGAGTGATTTTGTGGAAAGAAATTCACAAACATGCTTTGTAAAGCCCATAGACCCATTATAACCTGTTTTTTGTTAAAGGTGAGTTGCATAATAAGTCCCCTTTAACGGAACAATCCTGCCAAAATGAAGAATGAACCAGGTTTCATCTGTTGAGAATATGCTTACTCGCCTACAGTACCACGGTAGTCCCTAGAGTGCAATTTTCCTTTACAGTGGAATAGGGAAAACCCGCCTAGGATGATGTTTCTGGAAGATGGGTTGAACTTTTGAGAAACTATAACTACTTTGGGGTGGATTGTAGAAGACAGACAGATGAATGCAGACAGAAGCAGCAGCAATTATTATTAGGAAACTGAACTTCATGTCTATTGTAATTTGACTCTACATCAGTAGCAACACTTGTGGTCAGGAATTCTTGGTGATGTATCTTTGTAATGCATCCTGGGAATCATAACTTTGATAACACAAGCTTGGTATAAGACCATTGTTGGAGGAAAACACAAAGGATCAGTCTGAGTGATACAAATCACATGTCACATTGGCAGGTTAGATTTGGGCTGGAAGCACATTTAAATCCATACAGCGCAATAGAGTATATAAAATGATCCATCAAAAAAAAACAAACCTTTTTTTCTTCTTAAAAGCAAAAGGATTAAGTTTCCTTTTCGATAGTCATTCCCGGATTGCTTGTGCCTATTCAGAGCAAAAAGAAAGGAAAAACAGCATTAATCATTGTGCTGTTTGAGTGCACTTATTCACCTGAGTGTCTTAGAAGGTAACCTATAAAAGAGCAACATGATGAAAGTATTATACAATGCTTGTATTTTGAAATAAAGACAAACATACTGATAAGCCATAACATTAAAACCACCTGCCTAGTCATGTCTAGGGCCATTCGTGCTGTAAAACATCTCTGACCTGTTGGGGCTTGGACTCTCCAGGACCTTTAAAGGTGTACTGTGGTTTTTGGATTGAGTTGCGGAGCATTTGGAGGCAATATCAACAGCTTGAACACTTCATCATATCTTTCTAATCATTCCATATCAGTTTTTGCAGTGTTTCAGTGTACAATATCCTGCTTAAAGAGGCTATGACTTTAGGGAACACCACTGCCATGAAGGGGTATACTTGTTCTTCGACAATGTTTAGGTAGGTAATATTCGTCAAAGTAACATCCACTGGAATGCAAAGAATCAAGTTTTTCCAGCAGAATACTGCCCAGAGCATCACACTGCCTCTGCAAGCTTGCCTTCTTCCCCTGGTGCATCCTAGTGCCATCTGTTTCACAGTTAAGTGATGCACATGCACCCATGATTCAAAAGATTTGTGCTACAGTAGCTCTTTTATGTGAGAAGACCAGACTACAAATAACAAGACCAGACTAAAAATAAGGGGGTACCCTTGATTCTTTCACCAGTTAACTGGTCATACGCTTCACATGTTCCATAACAATGAATCAATATTCTAATGTTATGACTGAATGGTGTGTGTGAGAATGATTTCATTCATCTGTGTTATGGAAGCAGTCATAGCAACAGCGGGTCAGCATGCAAACACTAAAAATGAGTCATTTTAGCTCATAATATCAGATCAACAAAATCCCAGTCATGAGACTGGAGACAACAAAACGCACTTTGTTTTAATATAAAAAGCTATTCTCATCCTGAAGTAGGGTTTACAGCATGACCTAGATTTGCTTTTACTGCATAAATATTTTCATAATCTAGGTTTTATTACCTACTTTGCATTCAAATCTTTAATATCAGAGAGCTCAGGCTTTAATAAAGCCCAACATATTATTAACTACTATTTATATAGACATCAAATGCGTTCTGCGTGACACTAGACACTCACCTTGCCTGTCTTTATCCTCTGTCCCCTCGCTGTCCGTCCACGTCTGTCCATTACTCAGCAGTCGGCTTTGAGACTCTCTCAGAGGTTTAGCAGGAAATTGGTGGGTTTCTCCATCACTAGTATTCAAACAAATTCAGACAGGCAGAAAATGGAAATGTCATTAAAACAACAGTGTACCCGTCTGAGTCATCACACAGTGCGAGTGCAATTGTGAAAAGTGCAATACAAGTGCATTATACTTGAAGGTTTTGCTTTGTGCAGTCAACTTTTAGTGTACACAAGCGCATGAAAGCACTTTTAACAATAACCAGTGGCAACAAGGATGTGAGAGATGCGCACCTTTTGACAGCAGCGTGTCCAGACGGTGAAGCAGGCTGTTCTGGGTCAGCGTTCACCAGACATGTGGGGAAAGAACAGCCGTCACCCTGGCTAACATCAAAACAAAACAGCGCAAGAAGTTTAGAATTCACCCTAGCCCTACGAAAATGTGCATAGAGACATTGTGTAACATGACGTACCTGGAGAAAACTGGCAGAAGCCAGTACTTTTTTTCATCACCGAAGACTTGGCGAAGGTTTTTGCTGACTCCCAGACTGAAGCCGTTCTTGTCGGTTCCATGACGGAAGGCAGGTGCACGGAAGACCTCTGACAGTTAAACACGAGAAGCAGTCATCTCATTAACCTGTGTTTGAGTGCACCATGTATTTTTCACATGACAGTAGTGTTGAAAAAGCAGCTCCATGTTAACTACTGAAAATGAATTGGGCAGAATACCTGTATTAAGTCAAATATGCATTACATAATTACTGGTCATATACCTGTACCTTAACGAGACAAAGATAACAACTTCCATTTCTATAGTGCCTCTTTCATTTTCACTTGAAGACTAGAGGAATACTACAGTCCATTATACTTGAGTTCAATCTAAACTAAATATAAAGTCCCATTTGAGAAAACAATATCTATGGTTATTTATAAAATGATTCATTATTAATATGTTAGACAACATTCAGTTATTGACATTGAACAGCTCTCTCATATATAGGGTATTCAGACAGAGTTTTATTTGCTGCATTAATAGCCTCTACTGTTCAGTATGTTAGAACATTTATTTAACATTGACTTGACTGCATTCATTTAAAGTAGCATTAATGAGATAAGGTAATGATAACAGATGGCTAATACTAGATAACAAACAACACTTAAAGTAATTCCAAAGATATTTAATGGAGCTCCATCATCTAGAGTCCACTCTCTGGCACTTGGGCCTGAGCACAGAGATTTTAGGCTCATGAATTTTGTTCATGAAGAAAAAAATATCTGAAAAGGGTTTTTGTTACATAAAATCTGCTTACTGTCACAAATATTGTCAAGTATTAATACCCTATATATATTTTACAAAAAATGTTAAGGTATTCCAAACTGACAATGAAAATTTGCAAGTCAACATAAATCAGAACATATTTTCCTTTCATACTGAGATTTAGCCTGATTTTAGAGGCAAAAGCCCTTCAATCTGATGCACATTCCTGGGAAAACATTCTGCATACAGTATGATATAGTAAGATAAACTGAGCTTAATGTGAAATTTTGTCCAACAGTGTCCATACTGGGTTCATACACATGTTGTCTCTGGTTAGCAAATCAAATTTGTTTGGTAATGAAGTGTATAAAATCTAAAGATTCCTTTAAGGTCCAACTTACCAAGGGTGGATCTGTTTTTGCAGACGAGCCAACAGTGGTAGGCAAAGAGTGAGGCCAGACTGACTGAGAACATGGAGGAGGCGAAGAATAGGAACATAATATGGAACTTGGCTTGAGTGTCAGGTAGTCCATTCTGAAAAAAGGTCACAAAACAAGGGAATCCCATTCAACATTTAAAATGGGCAAACCAAATCTTACAGACTGTGGATTAGGGGTCTGCAATAATTTTTACTCTTTTTGTGGCAGTACTGTATGTTTTGTCCTACTTCACCTCAAAAACTAGACACTTGCATCAACATGCATTCTCGGTGATGGCTTGACTTCATGAAATTCCAAATGTAAACACACTCAGGATGCACGATAAAAAAAACTATGGTCAGATCACTGCCTCTTGGCAGTCGGATACAGATCATGGCCACATTCACCAATGGAATGTAATCTCCTATATTCTTCTATATCTCCAATATTCACATACTGTGGTGCATCACATGGTATCCTAACTTAATAAGGCATTGGAATGAGATGATTAAGTTATGAAGTTATGGAATCTACTTAGTAAAGAGTGGGAATTACTTAACTACTTCATTCACATGACTTGATAAAAAGTGTGAACAACTTTTTCATCTAGTTCCCTTGCCCACATACACACACACACACACCAACGCAGAGGCTCTCTTTCTCTCTCTCACACGCACACATATGCTAAGCTACGATAGTGAAATTAATGGGTGTCAGACGAGATACACAAGACGAGAGGGCTCACGCAGTAGCCTAAATAAATATTAAACATTAAAATGACTATGCTATAGTGCTGCATTTACAAATAATAATAATAAAGATGAATAATAATAAACTAAAAAATTATAAAGCAGAGCTCACCTAAATGTTAATTTGTAGTGAGTCCAATTTTTTAAGATTCGGGTTAGAATTAGGGTTAAAGTGTTATTCTGTTCTCAATTAGTTTTTAATAAAAAAAACATAATGGAAGTACCGATAAGAGTACTGATAAAGTACAGAACCGATAAGTGGTATCGATATAAGTAGTAAGACCATTAAAATCTTTCCACACAGTAGTAAGTTGTGGCCATGAGTAATTGAGTAATGAGTAATTGAGTAATGAGTAATTGAGTAATGAGTAATTGAGTAATGAGTAATTGCGTGCAGTGGGGCTCTACTGCACGCAATCACATATTTGATGATGCCTCTTATGAGTGCTGCCTAACACCTGAGAGTGTTGGAGGATATGCGGGACTAAAATTGTCCCAAAACTACAAACTATCTTGCATGGTGGGCTTTGCCTAACTCATTTGGCAACAGAAGGGAGAAATCAGGAGGAAAAGATGTAGGTGTTTATGCATTTATATGCATGAAATTAAAATCTCATCTGGTCACACAGGGGATGCATTGAAGTGAAAAACAAATCTAGCCAAAGAATATGCAAACATGATACTGATTTGATACACATGTTGATAGAAGTTGTTAACAGTGCCATAGCATGTCATAAAAATGTCCTTCAGTATTGACACATTAGTTTGCCCCACTGCAAACCATGACTATGGATAAGAAAACATTTGCTTGGCTATTAACTAATTCTGCTAGTTGTAAAGAAGGATAAATCTATTCTAAACATTCTATTTACGCAGTTAAAAAAGTGGTTTACATTTACTGCCATGCAATACTAGAACACTTCTCCACACGCTCTCTATCCTAGTTCACTACAGAAGCCTACAGGAGCCTGCTAGAAGCGGAACGAGATCCAGCAGTGTTCAGTACCGGTGACTAATTCCTACCCAGTATTCTTTTAGATGGTCATGGATTTTACCATCAACCTTTCAGGGAAATAAAAACACAGTCAAGTTTAAAACAAACAATTAACTTTCCCAAAGGCTAACATTACTGTTACTAAACTGAGCATCATTCTTAATTTCCTTCAGAAAAGGTATTTTCACAGGGATGCTTCTATAAGTGTCTTGAGTGCTTTCTCTGTCAATTTTATAAACTATATTCTTCATATTTACTAACCACACAACAGAAGAATATATCATTAATAAACTGTTCACACTTACAGTCCAGAACTGAATGAAGTATTGTAAGTCTGTCGCAGTGACGAAGAGGCAATACAGCAATGAATATGCCAGAAAAAGTGTAAAAAACTTGTAGTTGGAGAAGCCCACGCAGTTGTTCACCCTGTCAGAAAACATGATACAAAAAAATGAGCACAGGCGCAACACCCAAGGATGATAACAAGTCATATTTACCTCTCCATCACTATTTTACTACATCATATTTTGTGATTTTTTTTTTGTTAATTCAGAAGCATGCTTTTTCATGTATATTTTATTTCGACTATGAACAAAAACAACCCATAAACAATATTTTGCAGGTGGTCGTAAAGTGGTATTCAAAACATCTGTTCTTACTTTTTGTCTGCTTTTTATTTTCTGAGCTGGTACATACCATGGACAGTGGTGATCCATCTTCAAGATGCACCTGTGAAGAGTAGAGAGTAATGTGGCTGGACTGTTATGCAAGGAACATGGTTCAAATAAACTTAAAGCATCTATTATTGGGAAGTCATACTTATCGCAGACTGAACAGTGGTGACATCGATCAGGTTTCACAAGATGGCACTGCTCACAATAACGAATAGCTAAGAGTTAAAAAAACAATATCATATGATATACACTGGAAAATGAAGAAATTAAACACAACTCTAAGTACATGTTGGTAGTCTGACTGGTGGCAAAAAAGTTTTAAAATCATATCTTACTTCCAGACGTCGTGCGGGTGTAAATGGGTAAATCCTTGGCTATTCTTCTCAGAATCTCCTGTTGAGATTCTCCACGATCCTCCCGCTCCAACTGTTCTTTGTCAGCGTGTGACAGGTGGAACTGAAAGGAAGAGACAAAAACCACAACCGTTAGGATTTCTTCAGCAATTGCACAGTCCTCATTGACACTTCAAGTTGTTGCTGCTGATGGGATGAAAGCCTATCCAATAACTCCAAAGCTTTATTTCAAAGTGATTAGTATATAGAAACGGTGCTGGAACAGCTTGTGGGACCAGTGAGCTTCCTCCATGGTGGACCAGTGGTGAGTGGTCAGAACTGATAATTCTATTGTTTCAATTATCTATTTACTAGTGATGCTCCGTTTGATCGCCGGACGATCGGTATCGGCTGATAATCAGACTTTATGACTCGATCAGGACTCGTTAAACTCGCCAATCTTAGGAACCGATCACAATTGATGATGTCAATGCGGGAGAACTAGGGACGGGTACCTAACTTCATCGCCTAATTATAAAAGACAGAAGTATGGATAAACTCCCATCCACACACACACACAACTCTCACGTGCACGCACACACACACACACAACAGGCGCACACAGACACACACCACGAGACAACTCTCTCACACACGCAGACCCACACCACGAAAGAACTCTGGCACACACAAGCACACCATGAGCACGCACGCACACACACACCACGGGAACTCACACACACCACGGACACACACACACACACCAAGGGAACTTACACACACCACGAACACACACACACCCACCCC
>JBBKCR010000031.1:2511489-2526988 GCA_037577295.1 Ladigesia roloffi | reverse complement strand
ACACACACACACACACACACACACACACACACACACACACACACACACACACACACACACACACACACACACGAGAAAACTCACACACTTGCACACATACAACAAAGGCAGCATTTATAGTATAACTTTATCTGAAAAAACTGAATGGTGATCAGGGAGCTTACATATCAGTTATATTAACTTGAAACATCAGAATCGGCATCGGTATCGGCCGATTACCTAGACAAAAAATCGGTACTTCGTATCGGTGGCATAAATCCTGATCGGAGCATCCCTACTATTTACCATTTAAAATTAATCAAGTTATTAGTTTCAAATGAACAATGAAAAGAGCCAAAATACCTCCACAGAAAATGTAAACTAAAAAGTATAATAACTTTTTGCGAGGCATGTTTGTATACACTGATCAGTTACAAAACAAATGACCGGTGAAAAAAATACCACTAATTATCCTGTCACAATGGCATATTGTGAAGGAACGGAATATAATGAACAATCGGGAATCAGGAAAAATGGGCAAGCATAACTATCTGAGTGACATTATGGGTCAGAGCATCTCCAAAATGGCGTCTTGTGGGGTGTTCCTGGTACGCAGTGGATAGTGTCTACTAAAATTGGGCCAAGGAAAGACAATCCATGGATTATTGCTTACATGGTTAAGAAATGCACCACAATGTACTATGGGAAGAAGGCAAGCTAGCAGATGCAGAGTGATATTCTGGATAATTTTCTGCTGGCAAAACATTCAAGTTGATGCCTACTTAAACACTGCTGCAGACCTAATATACCCCTTTCAATAAGATAATGCACCGTGCCATACATATTTGTATGCATATACACAGTAATCTTGTGGGGGTCACGTTCCAAGAGCACCCACATATAGTGAAAAACTGTGTGGTTATGTTGGGGTTTTTCTTAGTGTAATATACTTAATATGCCACAAATATTCTCCCAGAACATTTTAATTTCATTTTTAACTCATTTCCTTTAATGAAAATATATAAGTAAGCCCGTATTGCTACTCTACAGTTTACAATGAACTCCTGCATAGCTGGAATGTAAATATTGATATTACCCCTATATAGATAAGCAGGGTAAACACAAACATTTGAAATGCTCAATGGGGAAATTCCGGACAGCACCTGCCAGAGATGCGTCACAGGGCAGCAGCAAATCAGCAGCAGGAAGAAATAAATTGCTTTCTCAGATTGGCAACTTTCAACCTCCAGCCTCTGAGTACAGCAGTATTTAACCATTCCAATATCGGCTTTCCTTGTGCTGCCCTATGATGCATCTCTGGCAGGTGCAGTCCAGAATTTCCCTGGTGGACCACCTCAAGTTTGACTGATGTTTTTCATTTTGTTCTTCTTAAAGACCTGTATTTTACATAATATAAATTAAATACATTTATTACTGCATTTACCCTGATATAAAAATGTGTGTGCATGACAGTCTATATAGGGGTAACATCTGTATTTTGCATTCTAGCACTGTGGGAGGCAGTAATTCGGTGTACACTGTACAGTATGAATACGGCTTTACCTTTAGATTATCTTTAAGGCTGAGTCTAAAATGAATTTTACACTATAGAAATAGGCATTTTATGCATTATTCTTATCACATTACAAATATGTAGGTGCTCTTGGAACGTAACTTCTACGAATGTCATGGGTTTACTGTGTATGACAAATATATATATGAGGACAAGCGTACATCATTGGTGACAATTTTCGAACTCACAACCCTCCAACAATTACAGGGAAAGATTCCTAACAACTAAGCAATCAGACCATCCATTGTATGCTTTGTGGGTGTTTGTGTGTGTGTACTTATTCTGCTTCTAATATAAGAGAGACAATGTAAATTATGCATTCTTTTCATATAAAATTATAATTAATCAGCAATATTTAACTGAGTAATCAACTTAAATATATTCATTGAGTCCTAGTCCACGGTATTTAACACATGAATGGACCTGATCAAGCTACTATAAAGGGATCATTTTTTATTTGTGATTTTTCTGTTATTTTTTTATATTCACATACATAACATTATTACACCACAGCTCATGACTGCACAAGTAAAAGCCTGAGAGAAATCCATTACCTACCTCTTTGAGTGGGTTCATTGGTTTAGTGAAGATGGTTTGCCAGTATGACCATACAAACATGATGAAGATCATATGATATGCCAGGAGGTAAACTACTGGAAAACAGAAGACATTTATAGAACAACACTCATGTTTGTGTTTCCCAGCTAAAGTCAGCACAAAAATAAACATTTTATATGAAGGGCTTACTTACTTTTCTCTCCCAGGTTTTCAATTGACTCTGTGTGAAAAGAATAAAAAACAATAAGGAAAGAGGCTTAACATGCAGGTTCATTTTCCTATTTTTGTGAAAGCTTGTCTCACCATACCCAGTTCTCTCCCTTGTTCGTATTTCAATATTGTACGTCCAGCAGCTGTCGGAAATAACACATTTTTTTGCTGACCTCAATAACGCTTGCCTGAGAAAGGCATAAATATCAGCATGTTTTGATAGCTTGGATTCTTGCAATTTCACCTCTTTTTGCTATTAGCAAATACAACTCATTAAGATGGCCAGACTGCCAAATTAACTCCACATGCACTATTTAAAAGCAACTTTCATTGTAATGATTCCACTTTTATGAATTTAAATGTGAATTAGGAGTTGTAAAAGATAACACATTCTTAGACGCATTTCATGTCTTGGTTGCATAAAATGTCATAATTACAAAAATGCCGCTTGTTTATTTTGTGTTTTAACTGGATTTTTGGTTTTCAAGTTAGAAAAACATTGTAAAAACACCCACTCCACCAGAAATGACAACACAAACATATTTGTGATGTGACACACATTGTTTTGGTGGTCTATTAGTCTCTACATAATGTAACAAATGCAGTGTGTGCCGGCTGCACTCATCTAAATGAAGCTAAGGCTACGTGAGAAGAAATAAAATAAAAAATGACAATAACAAAGATTAATTTCATAACCACATCTTGGCACACTAAATCAAATCGAATTGAATCATGAGATTCCAAAGATTTTCGGCCCCACTGTTCAGCTATTTGCACATTAACACCATGGTATTGTACGTAAACATCTCAGAAAATCTCCATGCAGTACAAAGAAGGTCAGTAAGCAGCAGATGGTTTCCTGTACAGTTGCAGTATATGCTGATGCTGGAACCCGTGCCATGGGCAAGCAAGCTGCTGATCACACATTTAGATCCTATATATATATATAAAAAAGGCCTTTGAGCTACTGGTACAGCTAAGATGCTGTGCTAAGATACCAGTCCAGGTAAACTGCAATGTATTGACAAGCCAATCAGTCACAGAGCCCAGACGCTCCCAGAGTGGGAGAGAGAGGGGGAATCTAATGCCGACAGTAAAAGACATCTCCTTGTACCAAGGCTATGTACATATATACATCGAGCACATATTAGAACATTCTTATTAACAATCAATTGCAGGCTGCATTTATGCACAAATTGTAAATATGTGATCATTCTTATGAAGATATAAAGTGTTGGGTTGGCAGTTTGAGAGCCCAGGCGTAAAGGGCAGCTGCTGTGTGCAAATGTCATTTTGTTGATGCTTTATTATGTAGACCTACTATTTATAGTAGCTGTACAAATACACCACCTAATACAGGTGCACCATACAGCACATCTGTACGGTAATTCAAGCTGATGAAATGGACGATCATTGAAGATGCAAAGTAAATGTACTTAATAATCAGGCTCATTGGTTTCAGTAAGCAGCAACAGCAACACAGTATGGAAATGTAATAGGAAAAATGTAAGAATTTTATTAATCACTGAACACAAACCTTATTGATCAGTTTAAGAAATGTTCCTGCCCTTGACTGCACAAGCCCTGCATGTCAGGACAGGTTACGGTGAGTCTGGGGTTAACTCAGTGTGTGGTGCCCGTGATTGTACAACCAAAAATAGGTCAAGCAGAGATTGCAGAGGTTCACTTTGACAGCTAGGCAAGATTAGCTGTGAGACATATAATCAGCTGATAACACATTCATAACAAGCTTTCTGTTGTAGGCCACATGCTGTCTAATGGATGATTCACCCTTTACCTTCTGCTGGGTAGTAACACTCACAGAGGAAAACTTAGCACCAGACCGACGGGGCCATCTCATTGTTAGCAAGCAGTGTTGCACATGTTAGAGTGAGACAACTGTAATTATTCCAACCTTAAATCCAATGATTCAATCTCTGGCCCCCAAACGTCATTAAGTGTGATGTACTAGCTCTAGATCTCTATGCTCTCATGATATGCCTGCCACTATCCTGTTATCAGGAATGCAGGAATTACATTTCCCCTAATTTTCTAGATCCTGTCCTTGGGCCACAGTGGCTGTTCACATTGTTCTCACAGAAACAGGGTGTTCACAGAGCTGGGCTGACTGCAGTTCAGCATAAACGATGGTATAACTCAGCAGCAACATCAGCATTTGGGACTGTGCTCTCTGCCTCCAACATATCACTCACACAAGCCTCTGGGGTCATCACAATTTAGCTGTGTGGTTCTCTCTTTTTGTGCTCATTGGGAAAAAAGAACTAGCTTCACAAAAGCTTTAGAGCAGCCCCTGTTTCTTTGGAAACTGAAGCAAAATGAATTCCACACAATTGTCATAGAACTGATGCTTAAGTTTACATTCAGGCTGAGGAAGGCTTTCCATAATTGGGTCCCCTTTGCGTCCCTATGTCCATGTCTGCACAGTAATACTGCACAGCCATTGCAGTGCTTATAAACATCAACAATTATTATTGTTGTTTTTAATAATAGCAATAATTATTATTAATGTTATTTTATTAGCATTACTATCATTATTTATATTTCATCAAATAATGAGACACGCGCGACATTTTTATGCCAATATTAAATCTCTTTTAAACATAATTATTTACTCAGAACTGAGACTCAACAGTTTTGTTGCTTTACCTCTCTTGACACCTTCAGAATAGACCTTTTCTCTGCAGCCTTAGTCTTTGAGTGAGGCACTCAAGTGCAAGAGAAACGTCCTTGTTTCTGTTCTATGGAATGAAATACCATGTTTCTCCACGCCCCCCCTCCACCACCAACCGTGTCCCTCCTGACTGTGGCCAGCTGCCGTCTCCTTGCTCGAGTTCAAGTTCACCCAGACAGTGGCGTGTGTTTAGCCTTACCTATGCAGAGCTGCACGACATAGGCGTAGTACGACCATGCCACGATAAGGCAGATGAAGAGCACGGGGATCCAGTACAAAACTCTCCGGCAGTCCCTCTTGATGTTCCGAGAGCCCGACGGCGCCATGTTCGAGCCTGTCTGCTGACCAAAACGTGGCCAAAACAAACAACAACAACAAAAGAAAAGAGTCAGGCTCGCTCCGGCGTGTCAGGGCATGGACGTCGGGGGGCTGCTCGGAGAGAGCCAGGGCGATGCTGCCCCATGCCTCATGGCTAGCACTCCCGCGCCAGGAGCCGTCCTGGTTGTGGTGCAGCGTAGTGGCCCCGCCCCTTCTCACCAGGTTGCCATGACGCTCATTAAGCCCAGCGTACGATCGGACACCATGGCAACCGCCGGATATAAAGCAACGCTCAGGTAAATCACTCCACTCAGAATTAATCTGGTACAGGTGAACGTCTCCCAACCCACGCCAACTGTGACCCACAAAAGTAAAACTAACTCGCAGGAGTACAAAACATACGTTCTGTTTACACTGAACTGTTGTATGAACTTCGTGACACTCTATTCCAATTAGTCCAACACAGCATGATCAGAATCAAAATGAATTAACAGAATAAACAGGATCGAGAAATAATGTAACACTGAGAGACAAGATGCGTTTTTGGTGTTTTGAAGTAAGCAAGAGAGGAAGTATTGTAAAGACTGTGGGAGGGAATTCCATAGTTTGGGAGCCACAGTATTAAAGGATCTGCTACCAAGTGAAAACAATCAATGCATTTCATGAGTTTAGTATCTATTATCACTTACTACATTTTGTATGGCCTTCTTCGTGGGCCCTGAAATGGTGAGATAAAATGTTAAAGCTTGAAAAATGCAAGATTTGACCAACAGTGAAGCAGCACACTAAATCAACTGAAATAATATTTAATGCTGAAAATGATTTTTTTCACTGTGATACTTGAATATAGTATTTTTACCCATCAATTCTGTGTATAGCATAGTGTATTTCATATTGAGGATTAACAGATTTTTATTTCGATATTATTTAGAATTTATTTTTTACATTGTTCTTGTCTCTGTGTCTCTGTGTGTCTTGGCAGTTATTAAATAAGCAATTTCTTCCAGAATCTATAAGGTTTTCTCATTCTGAGTCTGATTTCTGATTATTAAGTTTTAGATTTACCCACTTCTATATAGACTCTCACCGAAAAAGACAAACGAAATGGATAGCTATCCAGTTTAAAATTACAAGGAGCAGAGAGACGCTAAATATTAGCGAGATTTATTGTGTTGGAAAATACAAAACAACATAAAAAACATTTGGTTGGTTCTGTAATACTTTATTGACATTCACCTTATTGAAGATAATATCATCATACTAGCATATACAGCAGTAAATTACTTTAATGTAATATAACTTAATAAAAAAATTGTTCATCTACAACTACAATGCTGTGACCAAAATCGTCTCTAAAACAAATAATGAATGTAATCTTTGATGGGATTGCTCTTAGACAGGATTAATAATGTGTGATGCATATCAACACAGATTCAGCCAGTCATATACATCAATACAATAATAAATGAAACAAATATATCTATTAATGTATTTTTTGTGCCTATTAAACATTAATTATTTTATTCCATTGAAAGAGTAGCAGGTTTATTTCAAGACAAATGTTGAGAATGGCGTCTTTTGAAATGACATTCACTTCATCTGTGGTAATAACAATGGAGACAAACAGCAAAAACACTGGTTTTCTATGTACAGCACAGTGAGGGAGATCCAATAGATCATTAATGGACCTCAGGCCTTGTGTAAGCTGATCTGGGCCGCGCAGAGGCTCAGAGAAAGTATGTTAGCAATGTGCTCGCTGTATGTAGAGAAGATTATGTGGCTTAGCACTCGTAGGGAACAACATAGTGTTGTCAAAGTTGCAGTAAGGTGGAAGGAACAGTAAGCTTTGTCACATTTTGAATTGACGAGATGAATACGATTACTATTATACAAGAAAAATACATTGATATATTTTAAATTGTACAGTTTAGGTCTTTTTATAATTGGTGAAAAGGATTGAAATTATTATTAAATGTATTAATACATCTGTTGCAGCACTCAAAAAAAAAACAACTTTAACACGGTTGATTAGATCAGTGGTTTTCAGGCTAGTCTTCAGGGTCCCCCAAGCCACCCAGAGTTTTACTATAACTATAACTTGCAACACATAAGGATACAGCAAAATGTGGACCATATGGGGATCCCTTAGTGCCGATTTGAAAACACCCAGTTTAAGTATCAATAGGTTCTGTCACAATGTTGTAAGATGAGATAGAAAAATACAGTGACGTAAGACTTCTCTGAATGTGCCTTTCTCTAAGGAGTACATTAGTGCTTCATCACCGGAGCAAATTCCTGAACATTTGACAATACTGTCATTTATAAAATATTTGCATATACAAAATATTTCAAAGTATATCTTATTGTTAAAACGTTTGTTACTGCCTTTTATTTATCTTTGTAAATGTTTTTTAAAGGGTTCTGCACATTGATAATGGTACACAGAAAAGGTGTTAGGCTTAATTCCTAGAGGTAGTAGGTTAATCTGATTTCAAGGCAGTGGCTTACACATTTTGACACGTTCATCATCGCAAGGGGTTTTCTGATTGAAGACACATTCCCACATAGTGCAGGCTCCAGTGTTATGGCTATGGTTCTTAGTTGATTAGAAAGAGATAAGACAGAGTGGTATGTTCCATAGCATTATGAACAAAACTGTGAACCAAAATGTAGAAATATCACAATAAATATTACTTAAATATTATAAATAAATAACTAATGCTAATTCAGAAAGACTAGAATGGCACCAAGCCATTTGGAACTACAGTTCATATTGCACATATAAGTGAATGTAAATTATGTAACAGTAAAGTTCTCTAAAGTATAACTACTCTATGTTAACCCATGCTATAACGGTTCCTCCTCACATGTGCCGAGTTTGGCCAGTATCTGGTATCTGTCGATCGTCCAGCACATTAATATTACAGAGCAATATGATACTGAGGCAGAACTTTAGGCCAAACCACATTGCGTCAGTTTGCTATGGAACTCGTGGTCAACAATCATTTGATAAAAAATTCCCCACAGCAAACTCATACCACTAAACCTTGTGATATTATCAAGGAGAGGAAAAAAAGAAAAAATCCAATTCCACTGAGAATAGTAAAAAGCAGCAGGATAGTAACATGTTTAGCATGATTTAGGCTTTGCAAAGTCCTTTGTCGCAGAGAATTGACCTATTTTCCAGACAGTTCCTTCTTCATACAGCCCTTGAAGGAAGTAAACCTTTCTTCACCTCGATATCCCTAGGGCATAAGAAGACAAAGGGCAAATGAGAGAAAACCTGTTGCTTCGTGTATGAAGGAATGGCATCATATTATGACCATCAAGTAACAAGTTCTGGAAGAAACAGTTTCCTCCATGAGAACAATAATGATGAAGACTACAACCTAGTAGAACCTAAACATTTCAACATATTACAGACATGGCCACTAGATGGCAGAAACTCTTCAGGCAAATGTGCAGCACCCGGGGAAACAAATAAGAAAAACAAGGAACTGTTAGAACGGCTGTAGCACCATCTTGTAATAAATTAACTAAAAATGATTTAACATGCAATAGGAGTAGAATGTGTGTTCAGATATACATTTTTTTTGATAATGACTCTGTAGACTCTGTTAAATGAACTACATATACCTGTCAATAATTCTGATTAATTGTTGACACTTTACCCTCACAGTCTCCATCACGTCATGCTAC
Source organism: Ladigesia roloffi (assembly GCA_037577295.1). Lineage (NCBI taxonomy): Eukaryota > Metazoa > Chordata > Actinopteri > Characiformes > Alestidae > Ladigesia > Ladigesia roloffi. The sequence goes on along the minus strand of JBBKCR010000031.1, from coordinate 2,517,959 downwards.
AGTTCAAAGCCTTGAACTAGATTTTTAGGCTGTTTGGTTTCCTCTAGCTAAATCCCAGCAGGACGTTTTTTGCCCCCAGACTGATTGGGGGTTCATAACCCTGCTGTCACCTGTGTTGCTGTAAAAAGAAGATAAACGGCGTTTACACAACCCCCAGTGGACCCTCCGGTCTCATTTACCCATGAGCCACGATGCAGGCGGTCCTTCATGATGCCAATGAACTCCTTATAGCTAAGCTTGTCGTCATGGTCTACATCAAAGATCTTGAAGACGATGTTGACGAGGTGTCGGGAGAGTTTTAGGCCCGTGGCCACATAGACAGCACGCGCAAACTCATCTGAAGGCCAAACAAGATTGACAAGGTGTGGCAGTAAAATGTGTTCTCTGCTTTAATGCTTGTACTAGGCTCAGATTTCTGATTGTTTTTACCTTGTCCGATTGATCGACTTGCGAAGTTGTACATTTGCATGGCAATGGCAAAATCCTCCAAGTTGTTGAGAAACTGAAAGAAGGACCTGAATTCATCAAATGTGATTCCCTATTAAAAAAAAAAGGAACAGCCAAGTCATCCGAATCTTTTAATGGTAAAACAAGCAATGATGCTTTTTTTTTTAATCAGTTCTGCAACAAGAAAACAGAGTTGTTTTTAACTAAAAGCAAGTCATTAAGAAGAAATCCTCTATACCAAACAAACGCTTTGTGATATGAAAGCAGGCATCATGGGAGAAAAGTCATAAAAATAATGACTTTCCAAAAGGTGTCCCAACACAGAGAATGATGTTTCCGATAATAAAGGCCAAGCACTGAACGAGCTTTATCTGAACCAGACTCTCAATCAGAGGACACCTTAAGTGTCCGTGGGACCTTGAAGCCATCAGGCAGATAACAGATCTAAAGACAGAAAATAACTTAGTCAAACAGTCAAAGTGTACCCGCCCGAGTCCTGATACAGGCCTTTGACTTCAAGCTGTCAGCGCCCTGGGATTGAAGGGTCAAGCCGTTTGCAGAATTTTTCCTACAGAAGATTAACCTTATTCTCACATAAACAAAAACAAAAGGCATCCATCCAAAACATCTCAGTGCTAGCAGATTACCAGCCCAGGAGTCTTTTGAACCTCACTCATCCATTTCCAGGCACTAGAGCCTTTTCTTTGTATGAGGCCCCCCTCGTGTCTGCTTTATAAATGAACTAATGAGTAATGTGTGATGCTTTGCTGTTGTTACAAGGTGAACTGCATAAAAATATCTCTTAACACAATGATATGACACACTTCACCATCAATGGCAATCTACCAACAGCCACCTAAAAAAGGTGAAATAACTCGTAACCTCTTAATCCATGGGTGAGTTTGCACAGAGAATAAACAAAAATGGGAGGATGCTCTCTTGCCACATGTAAAGAGTCCAACTGAGTTTTTGCGTTGGCTTTTGCTGTACAGTTTGAGAACATTAAGTAATGAAGAAATGTAAAAATGCAAGAGTAACACCTCTGGACAGAGCAGTCTTGGGCAACATTTCCCAAAAAAAGAATTCACCGAATCAGCACTGCTTGTTTACAATCCAGGAGATACAAACACGTGGATGGGTGAGAGCTGATAAAGGATCTGTGTTCTTACCCTAAGGGGTTTAATTAATATTAGCTGTTCCGTTCATGGTATTAAAATGACTTGAATTACTCTAAACTATTTTAATATTATTGTCTGATTGCAAGACAGGAGAACAAACAAAATTGTTATATTTTCTGAATGCAAAGCACTTTGTTATGTATAATGCTACCCCTGCCGTTAAATTGCTACTTTGCATTATTTTGAGAGACTTTTGGACTACAGTTTTCTTCAAATTGTAATTTGGTTTGGAATGAATGTAATGTACTGTACACTTTGTCTGCTACTGGAACATTTATATCAGAATCAGAATCAGAATACTTTATCGATCCTGTTGGAAAAGGTTTATATCAATGGAATACTGATTAATATGTACTGTATCTGATTATGTAAACAAATAAACAATTACCTAAAACAGATAAACAAATACATTTAACGTAACCACTGGCTTACAAATGTTAAAGTCATTGAAGGGAACAATAAAAACAGCACACCAGAAAGTGGTTGTATAGTAATTCTACACCAGGTATGGCAGCTCTTGACACTGCTTTTAAAAAGCCAGGCTTCACTCTGCACTGCAGCAGGGGCATGCTTGCACATACGGGCCTGTCAAAGATCAGTGAGCTGTGGCGAGCAGAGTCAAGTCAGTATAGGATAGGAAGAGAGCAGCAGAAGAGCAAAAGCTTTACCTTCTCATCTGGTATGCTGTGACGCACGTTCTCCAAGTAGCTGCTGATATTGTCTACAGTGGTGTAGCGCAGGAGGATGCGAGCAAAGTCCTCCTCGCTGATGGTGGTCATGCCCTCAGAATAGGCCAGGAACTCAATCTCAAGCAGTTCTGTCTGCAGGTTGTCCATGAACCTGATGACAGAGCAACACACAGACGCAGTGCTGAGAGGAGATGACACCATAAACTAAGTAAATGACAGGGTCAGCTCCACAGACTCCAATTAGAATTCTTACTGCTTGTGCTTTATTCCTGGAGGCGCTCACGATTTCAAAACTGCATTTGTAATTTAATTTTATAAGCCCCAACAGTCTGTTTGAGTCCTCACTCATAATTACATGCGACACTTTTATTACTGTACGCATTGCTCTCATACCCCATTCATGGCTGCACAATATATTGGAAGCTGTTTTATTGTTCACCAATAAACTATGATGTAATTATTGTTATCAGTCTTAAATACAAATTATAATTGATCATTAATGGCAGTAACTTGGCAGCTTGTTTGTGCTCATGCATGCAATTAAATATATATAATGAAAACTCACTGAAATGGGTAAAATAGTGAATAACATCACAGCCATTTATATCAAATTTCAGTAGTCCATTCAGGCAGAAACGTTTATATCAACATTAAAATCAAGAAGACTGCTACCACTGTACACTTTTTAAGGGTTAATGTATCTAAAGAAGTGTCTATACTTAATAAAACGTAATCAGTGGATACATAGCTATGTACAATAAATCGGTGATTCTTTTCAAAAAAAGTTTTACCTGCCTTTTAGTTACAGCCTGTAATATATGAGTCATTATATAAACTTGCAAAAAGGTAAACTGTATAGATCACGAAAGGGAACCAGTTATTAGCCCATACTTGTGCAACCTAAAAGTTTAATTGTTTTTGGTCTTACAATGAAAATTAATTTATTTTAAGATGTTATTCAGCGCTAAGAAATTACAGTGTTCTTTTCCATAGTTTCAGTTAAGTATTGCTCAGTTTGGTAGAAAATATATTACCCCTAGTGCTTCTAATGTTAGCTTTACAACAATAAATGATATGTCCTTCCTGTGAATATTGAAAAAAAAGGGGACATAGCAAACACAAAATATGAATTGTAATTCAGTTCACTTACTTTACCATTTAATGTAACAGTAGATTAGTTTTAGATTAGATGGAAAGTCAAACTGGAGGACAAATAAAAAATGACAAAAAAATGACTTTAAATTAATGCCTTTTTAGATTTAAAAAATATTTCTATTTTGTGTCAAAATTAAATAATATATTTCAAGCTTGAAATAAACAATTATTGGAAAATATTTGACCTTCGCTGTGAACTCAAAAGGCACTGAATAAGTAATAACTAATATTTAGTAACAACAGGGATCAAAATGTTTAACTTATCCAAGTGAAAACTGTTCCCCCATAAAAACTGGCCTTTTACCTGTAAAAGTCTTCAAAGTTCAATTCAGTTTTTCCTTTCTTTCCAAAAAAGTGCACCAACAGGGTCGTGTCAGTGATATTTTCTTGTGCGTGCTATGGAAGCAAAAACAAATGGTGAGAAACTTCCCCTTCCTCAGCACTAACAACAGAAAAAAAGCAATCACACATTTTCCCAAATGACTTAACCACAGAATGCATATACAGACACAGAAACAAGACAAAGCTGTTCAGCACAGACAAATGTGTGATGATGAAGGTGCACTGATTCTGTTTAGAAGTATTATATGGAGTAAATGTCAGTGCCTTACATCCTTAAACACGTGCCTTGCTTTGGACACTCCTGATTCTTTCAGAACGTGAGAGCTGACCATTTGAGTGAGTTCATTATAATGTTTGAATGTTATTTGAGTAGTCTGTTGAGTTACAGCAAGGACAGAATAAGGAGCAGTCACCCATGCTATACAGCAAACAGGTTTCTCATGCAAAAAATCTGCATAGTCATATCAGATTCCTTTCAAGCTAGATATGCTGTTGCTGATGATGATGCTTTTTTTCTCTGGGAACATGCTACTACAATACCTTATACTAAATCCCATTGCTGCAAAATATGCCAAAAACAAAATAATCACACTGAGGCTAATAGGTGTATGCACAGCAACATTTCTCTTCTCTAGACTGCTTTGAATGGATGAATCTGTCAGTGCTCCACCCACAGGAACATTCTTTCATAGCAAGCTTAATAGAATGTTTGACAAAAATTCCATTTAACCTAAAACACTTGACTGTAATTAACCATTCAGTTTCAGTTTGACTAAATCATTTAACTAATTAAAAAATAATCAAAACTAAGCAGACTAAAAAACAACATATTTGCCACCAGCTTCATTACACAACTACACCCTGAGCCAGATGTATGTGCAAGCATACATGCAGCTCAAAAAGTGTTTTAATGCAACGTTATATGGGCTCACAATGCACCTGAGTTTTATGACCAATTTACTAAGGCCACAGTTTATTGCACAGATAGTGCAGCTGTTTGCACAATCATGAGGTACGGGTTTTAAAAGGCACAAATCACAGTGTCCTCAAAACCGATTAGCTCTGTGATGAAGAGGGAATACAATCGCACATCTGCTGAGGTGGTGTAAAGCATTGGGTAAGAAAACAGAATCAATGAAACAGTAACCATGCCTTTGCACCCGAATTATAGTGTATTCTGAGTCTTTTCTCACTATTCCCATTATGACTGTTTCAGCTTCCCTCCCCCAAAATAAGCACACAGCCCATAAACAGTGCCGTCAGCCTCTGCTACTGGTTTCATACCTTACATGTGGAGAGAATACATATGGAACTATCATGAATGACAAGTAAATTAGGCCTCCTACCTATACTAACTGCGACTCTGCGTATGCATACATAAGTGATATAATTTGAAATGAATAACATACTGTAACTATAGGTTTAGTTATAGGTTATGGACCTCATTAGGCTTAATGGGATTTTGCGGAAACCTTTGTGAGAAGAGAATGATAAATGTTAACTGACTGTGGAGCATCTGAATTTCTATAGCACCTTTACAGTATGCAGAATCTCAGTTAAATGCTCAAAACTGAGATTCTTTGTTCATTGCAATGAGGTTGAACAAATGATTTTTAGGCTGCACTGGTCTCTGTTAATGACACAGAGAAAGAGAGAGTCACAAAGGACACAAAGGAACTGGAAGAGTTCACAAATGGTATTACGACAGTGAAGTCAGAGACTTATAAGAGCATTATTGTACCTCCACCAGATCTGAAAAGAGAATTATTCTCGCACCCTGCTTCAGCACATCCCAGAAGCTTCTGGGCTCAGACAGAAGCTGTTCTTTTTTAAGGACCTGTATATCAGAGGTATAGCCGTTAAAGCGTTCAAATTAGGCGGAACATGCACACAGACATGCAGACTACAACACAATTCCACATGACAGCAAAAAAACAGATGTACGTTCAGAGTTAGATGTAAATCAATATTGCAAATTCTTAAAGGAATACTGAAGCATCTGCCATCGGTCAGTGGGCTCAAAGGAACCAAGGGATGTGTTTTCTTTGGTCAGTACGAGAAAATAATTGTCTGCAGTAATTATTTGTATGTCACACACATGAAAGACTGAACACAGGTTGGAAAAATGCTGGAGTATTCCTTTCACACATTCATAAGTGGAGATTATAATAAGCCACAAACATAAAAGAGTCATAATGAAAATCATGCATGTAAATCCTGAACAAATCCTAATTTACTGATTACTATAATTGACAATAACCAAGTCACCCACCATTGAATTAATGGCAAATAATTTAATGGGAAGACAGTAAATAGACTGTAAACCTGGATTCATTTGGTTATTATAGTAACTACGACAGATTGCTATTGGTCATTAAATGAGTAGCTGCAAAAATGCACTAAATAAACTGCAGTATGGTCGCACTGGCATATGATCATACCCTGTATTTGGAATCCACCCTAGGACCCATGCTTCTCTATGGGTTTTAGGAAACTTCTCTTAATCCCAATATAACACTAACAACAATACTACTACCACTACCACTACCACTACCACTACCACTACCACTACCACTACCACCACTACTACTACTACTACTACTACTACTACTACTACTACTACTACCACTACTACTACTACTACTACTACTACTACTAC
>JBBKCR010000031.1:2490476-2505987 GCA_037577295.1 Ladigesia roloffi | reverse complement strand
ATAATAATAATTATTATTATTATTATTATTATTATTATTATTATTATTATTATTATTATTATTATTATTATTATTATGGTAATCCCTGTATTTGATCAGCCCTTCTCTAAAAGAATTTTTGTTGTGTGATCACTCCTCCTGACTCATCACTAACATCGAAAGCCTTTTACCTGTCAACAGAGAGGTAAATGAAGTGATCAGGAGAACATCTTCATTCATTTCATATATTTCTGTTTCATGCTTTTGTTACATAACATTTTTTTTTTCGTCTTCCGTGCCCTGCAGGGCTATGGAACAGCAACACACCTGATAAAACACAGTTCTTCCGTTGTGCTTTACAGCTCACCAAACAAAATGGAAGATTTATGACTGCATGCACAGGTTCAGTCAGTAAGACAACATGTTCTCCAAGATCACTACAATGATCCTTTGAAACGTTGCACCAGCCAGCGCCAAATGTCTATACTGTGCAAATACAGTCTCCTGCACCTTGTATTATAATCAACTGTAGGATTCATAGATGACACTGGAGACTGATTCAAGGTGGGTGGGATTTCAAGAGAAAAAATGAGCCTTGAAGGAAAACCTGAGCAAGATTATTTCTCAAAAAATTCCCAGCTTTGCTATTCTCTGCTGGGACTGGCTCATTCTTCAAGCATTGGCTGTGACTGGCATGCTGCTGTTCATGGTCAGGCCATCACAAAAAAGGTAATCTGAGCCCAAATACCACTTTTGAAGTAACTGTAAAAATAAAACATGAGGGTCCTGGAGGAGTTGTCTGTCTTCAAGTGGGAGCTTTTTAAGTGAAATCCCTGAGACCATGCCTCAGCGAACGCCACCTGACAGTAGACAAGTAACATAAATCATCTGTTCTCCTCTCTGTGCAATTTGGCTGCAGTGCCAGACAATGGAGGCATGTTTCGGTTTGCATTCGGCCAAGATCCATTAGGGCTGCATTGTCCCGGCCTTTGTTGAGGATGAGGCACACATGAGGGTCACTTCATTTGACTTTATCCAAACATTGCACACTAGATGGCAAAAGGGCATTGCTCTGTGCTTCTCTGTGTCAGAGGCCCATCTTGATCTCTGGTAGGCTTAGGTATTTAGACTGCTCTATTAAATATAAAGTTTCCAGGTCTACTTTTTTACACTCCGTGGTTCTATGGAAAAAATAGGCTTAAAATGAGCTGAAATTTGATTTACCCTCACTCCACCACACCCTTAAGCAATTAGATCACAAACATTTTTAATTAACATTTTATTTTAAGAGTGAGATTTAATAACTTAATTTCATGAAGCATTGTCTAATATTATAGACATGAGTTATGAGACATTTATGAGCTAATAACCAAAACTGACAACTGTCGCAACATGCAGTGGAACCCTGTCCACATTTGCTGACGGCATGCTGAAGACAGCATGCCCTTGACCCAACACAAACACTTGGCTCCCTCAACTTACTATAAATTGAAAAAGCGAAAAGCAAGTGGAGTAATTTTATCCCCAGGAAAAATATTTCATTTGTATAAAACCTTTACATTCTACAGAAAAGAGCCCTCAATTGTTTACACAATATTTTGGGAGCTAAAAATAGTTCTTCTTTGACACTATACCAGAAAACACCCATAAAACATCACTGTAAAATTAGACATGCATTGATGTTACTGACAGACACAATTCACGTTTAATTGTGCATCACACACATCCACAGGCAGGCTCAGAAAAATGGTCAAAAACATGCTCCTCAATCTTAAATGTATCAGAATACATACAGCATTGCTGACAGAACCGTGATATCCATACAGTTCCACACTCTTGAAGATGATATATCATGATGCCATGCAGGATACAAGAAAGAAGATGGATATTTTAGACATGCTTCCTCTAGTAGTCAAGTTCTGTGATCTAGTGGTTACAAAATTCCATATTCAAGATCGGAAAAGTTACTATTATTTGTATGATGAAGTATTATTTTAGAAGATTTGTACATGAATATTATTTTAAATGATATGCTCTTTTAGGAATAGTATACATTATACTTATTTAAAGAACTTGTTGCAATGTCAAAGACGGGGGCAGGGGTCTTTGGGGTTGTAAGAAATTCTTTGGATAAGAATAAAGTGTATTTTTCTCTTTTGGTAGTCAATCTGTTCATCTGATCAAATTCACATCAGTGCAAAATGACCAGTAACAGCAAAGCATACACCACCACATCGCATACAAATAAAAGACACACATGCACACACACACAAACACACACACACACACACATTATGCGTCTATTAAGTAGTTTCTCAACACTTTTTCTCCCCTTATCCAAGTTCCAAATAGACCTACTATATGAAATTCAAATTTTCATCAAGCTTTCACGAATTAACCAAAACTACTAACCAAATCTTATTTACATTTTTGTCAAGCTCGATATTTTAGTCAAATAATAGTTTGTTATACAGGTAAGAGTTACTCTGAAGACTGCAGAATGTATGTCTCAATAGTAATAAATTAAATGAAACACATATAGAAGCACTTCTCTTACCAGTTGAGATGAGCTTCCAGAATCTCCACCCCTTTCTTTTTTGTCATTTTTCTTTCGAAATATTTCTTCCAGCTAAACAAGAAAAGTCATGAACAGACGCAATGGGTTCACCATGTAAGTACAAACAGATACGTAAAATGAACCAAAGGAATCGAACAAAGCTCACCACCATAAACTCCCTTTTGTCCACCATTGCATTACCATCTGCATCAAACATGTTGAAAGCTATTCTGAAACCTGCATGAGGCTCTAGAAAATGGGGAATAAGAAATGTTGAGACTTGATAGGTACTAAAAGTGCACTGGAAACAAGTTAATGCATGCTGTTTATATGTTGAGTTCTGTTCTGATTGCAAAAGAAAAAAGGTACAAGCTGAACATTTACTCACTTGTCAAAATGCAAAGAAGAAAGAGATACTCTGTGTAAGAGATGGTCCCTGAAAAGCAGCACATAATGCATATTTCTTAAGAGCTGAAACAACCTTTGATCCTACAAAACCCCCCTTAAAATCAAACAAACTATCACATGTCGTTTAAAACTTGACATCCCGGCTTTTTCTCCCAATTGATAACATCTAAGGGGATTCCCTTCTTAACTCCTATTTGGTGTTCTTTCCACACAAATAGAGACGCTAAAAGTCGAGTAATCAGGCCGGACACAAACCCAAACAAAACCAGCCCGAAGTGGCTGGCTCCTGGGCCAACTTCTGTTTGTTTTCCTAGGTGTAAAACATTCTCGAGTGATCTGTCACTGATTGCGGACACCTGATGTGGGGTTTGTGTTCTTCTTTCAGGCCTGCTAGTCCTTTTGTTTTGCGAAAAGCGAGAAAAGGAAGAGCAACTGTCAGGACTAGGCCCAGGAGAGACTTAAGCAGAATTGTTGTAGCCACTGAAAGCATTCCCAGGGCTTTTGTTTGCAGGCGAAGATTGTGACTCAGAGCAAAGATAGTTCAGGGTGACTGCTTTGAGTGTTGTGGGAAAAGGACACAGGTATGCTTAGCAAAGAGGATGAAAGAAAACTGTCTGCATGAGCATGAATAAGTACATCTATACCCAGTCTTCAAAGCAGATTTGAAAGATCAGACCTTTAAAGGCAGATTTAGGATCATATCTCTTTACGGAGACTCTTTGTACGATGTATGTCGGATCGTATCTCTTCACAGAGACTCATGTGTGGCCATGCTGTCTTTAAAATTTATTTTTTATTTGATTAGCTACATAAACAACGAATCAAAAGAATAAAGCGACACTGGTTTAGACCCTGTGTGTTTGAGAAGGTAAATGTTTTTTGCGACCTTCCAGACATGAAATCACACATCTGCAGTCTTGCAGAAAGAAACGGAGCCCATATGCTCAAGTAGATCCTGTCAGGGATACAAAGATCCACAGACACAATTCGAATAGAGTGTCAGTGTGAAAGCTGTAATCCAATGCCATTCTTAGTATTCATACTGTCCTCTGTGATGGGGGGCTGTCACTAGGACAAGTCTCAACACTGCAGAGTTCAAACAGCTTTTCTTGTCGTCTGAAGTGAGGCTTTGTTCGTAGCTCCAAAAAAAAGCGCACCTTCAGAATTTAACAGGTAATTAAAAACCCAGGTTCCATCACTGGAACACGGATGGGGCCACAGAAAACATACGGCTGTGTGGCCTAAAATGCAACACTCTAGACTGATTCCTGACACCAGTCTTACCACAGTGGTTGGAGCCACTCATCCTACAACTGTTCTGAAAGAACCATTTCCGGGCTTAAGGTCCTTTTTCTTGCCTTGACTTGTGCTGATTTAGATGATAATGCTGATAAAGAAAAAAACAGGTTTATAATCCAGAAATCTGATTGGCCTGACTGCGTTCAGAGCTGATGTAAAATACGTAATATATACACACATAAGACTGCCTCACAACAAATACATTTTGCATAATGTGCCAGCAGACCACAAATCTAGGCTGATCTAGATGATAGATGAATAACTAGATTTATCAGTTAATGGTCTAAAATATTATTACACAATCTATTAATATAAATGGCTGTGTATTTAAAGATATGTTTGCTTAAATGTCTACACTGCATCTACAAAAAAACCCTCAAGCTGTGCCCTCAAGTGTCGGAAACCACTGTGTTAGACAGGGAGTAAGGAGTCCTTTAAGATCCAACCTCAGTGACGAAAAAGAGATGCCAATATTAGAAGTGTGAGTGGAAATTTGCATTGTCATTATGGTGGCAATTTGGTCAACAAAAAAATTACTCACAAATATTGCTTGTTGCATTAATCATTATTGCATTTTATATGTGCAGGATGATATGAGGAAAAGTTAAAATATTCATGAAGTGACTCTAGTATACAGTAATGGTTCTTGTCCTTCTTCAGCATGTCTATGGGCAACAATAACAGCCCAAACAAACAAGTTAGTAGTAGTAGAATTATTATTTACACTTAAATTTATTATAACTAATTCATTTTGTACTGCTTATGAAATACATAATAATATATTTTCTAAAAACAATAAGCTGTGACAATATATTACAGTGATTTTATCTCGAGTGAAGGTTACTGTAATGCATGTACTATGGCTATTTTATCAGTAAATGGGAAAGGTGCATTTAATTTATATCAAATGTGTATATATTTTTTAAGTATATTAAATCAACAATTCTATTTGCGATCGATAATTACATTTGTATCAAATCGGTTCACTGTTTTACAGAGTGCATGTCATGAACAAGACCAGCAGAACTATGGCTTGGCCATTAGGGTATTGAGTAATATGTGAATTAGTGTTTGGCTCTGGTATGTGTTGTACTCCAATTACCTCTCTGCTGGCCACTTCTTTTTCTATTTTAGGCTTCATATGGCATGCAAGAAATATTTGTCACATTCATATCTGAGCTTAGCCTAGAGCAAAGGCACAGTTCTGCTAGATTAAAAGATAAGATTAGATGAACAGCCAGCACACCAGATTAAAATCACTGTATACACAAGAGGTTCTGGTTATGTGGGGGGGAATTAAGAATGATATGTAAGTATTATGCCATCTAGTGTCTGGGGCCTTCCTGTCATCTACACCAAAGATTCTCAGAGGGTCTTCTGGAAGCTGAGATTTTTGGTTCTGAATGGAGAAAATGTGATTTTGAGAGGACTGTTTGAAGTAAACAGTATTAGTATCAGTCTGTGTGTGTTGTATCGCATGTTCATATGGATAAGAAAGTCTGTTTTATGTAACAGTGAATATCTATTTGTATGATGACTTGTTAAAAAGACTGTATGATGACTTGTCTCACCTTTCTCATGCAAGTTCCTGAAAAATCTAGAAGATCCTTTCCAGACGGGAGGAGTGTCTGATAATTTCTTCTGTAAATCCTAAAAAAAAAAAAAAAACACCAGATTTCTCAATTTATTATATTTAAATAGTCACCAACACAGGAGGAATAATTCATTACATTATGTAACATACTTGTTTTGTCAAGGATCTCCAAAACTTCTTTTCTGAAAAAGCAAATAATATAATAAGAGCATAGTATTTATGACATATATAACATATATATAGATGGGGTGTTAGATGGGGTTGTTAGATGGGGATGAGGTCAGGGCTCTGTGAGGGCGTGTCAGGTTCTTCCATACCAAACTCCTTTTGCTTTGTCAACTAGGGCACAGTCATGCTGGAATAGAAAATGTTCTACCCCAGACTGTGTCCACAAATATGGAAGTATAGCATTGTCCAAATAATCTTGTAATGCTGCAGCATCAAGATTGCCCAGGTGTGTCCCAATACTTTTGGCCATATAGAATTTAACTTTTGGCATTGGATATAATGACAGCATAAAGATATAAAATGGATTGTACATTAACACAGTAAACTATAATAAACTGTAATAAATTTCTCAGATTGTATACAGGCCTCTGTAACATTGTGTATCATCATAAATCCAGTCAACAACGACAGCAATGTGGTGATCTTATTGTTTAATACTGTAAACGCAAGCTCCGCTGGAATGACAAGGCCACGCTGCTGCGATAAGGCAGAGGGGTCATAAAATGCTCGACTGACTGGACACATTCCTCCTCCCTCAGCATTCTGACTAAAAGAATGAAGCTTTTTCTCTGCGAACTGCAAAATCAGTCATGAGTCTGCAAAAAGAGCTTGAGAGCTTGGTCCCATCGAAACACAGGTGCATCTAAAAATGCTCACTGCTTTTCACAGAAATCAAGTCCGGAAAACCACTTAGAGCCTCAATCCTTCTATAACAAAATGTATTAATCACTCCTGTTCCTCCACTGACATATGGCAAATAAACCCAGGGCAGTGTGTGAAACATTTTTGACATTTTACCAATACAAGACCAAACAATCACAAGTTAATGTATGACCAATATCTGTAGTGAAATTCATTTTTGCTTAATGGCTGTCTGGCCAGACTTTCACAAACATGCACACTTAGAGTGCACTCAAAACAGACTTTATAGCCATGGCATAAAACCATAAATACCATTATGCCGTTTGGTTGAGCTCATGCCATTAAAAGAATGCTTGAAGCAGTGACGCAATGTGCCCTTCATATTAGAGTTCACATTTTATTCCTTTCTGAACATTCCAGGAAGTCCAACTCTCAGCTAACAGCTAACACATACATGGCAGAGCTGTGTACCCAGTTTAAAGACAACAGAGAGCTTTATCTGGATACAAACAGCTTAAAAAGTCTAAAATGCTTGAATGACTGACATGCCTCCTTGAATCCTTCAGTTACATTCATACATTCAGGTCATCTAAAGGGCCCGTACAAAGGAACAAATAATTGTTCCACATATTTGTTCTTTAAAGGTATTTAAACAATAGCTAAATTAATTATTCTTTTTTTAATGTCATTTTCCATGCATCCACAAGTCCAGGGTATATTCAGCCGCGGATAAAACAAGAGACCGCATCATTTTTTTTCTTTTTTTTTCAGATAGCTTTTGCAATCTGTTGGAGTGTGTCTTTGTGAAATGTGCACGGCACTATTTTCTTTACACACTATTGACCACAATAGCTTCTAAACAATTCCAAAACAAAACAATGTTTAGAGAAATAATACATATACATAATATATTTTATATGTTAAATAACACAACATTCTTGCATTATTTTACGATTGCTACAAATAAAACAGCAATGTTAAGAGCAGAGTGTGTGCATGTGTGACTCTATTTCTTCTCATCAGAAACCAAATCAGAATTGAAGCTGCTGTTATACAGCATGTAGCTGCTATACCTACACTACTGCACTCACAACACATATGAAGGCATTTCTCATTATTTAAACAACTCTCAGCAATATAGTTCATAAAAGAATAACAACCTGTGCATTTTATACACACACACACACACACACTGTCCCAAATGATATAAACAATGAACTGAAATAAGGGAAAAGCGGTCTCTTATTTTTTTCCATGGTTGTGTATACATCATATCCACCACCACGTGTAACTTGCAATCCTCCTTCATTGAGATCCCAAAGAGATCAAACGCTACTCCTTAATGTTTTGGAATGGTTTTGCACATTTGTGCTACATAAATGGGCCATACGTGTCATGCTGGCAGAGATGGCTATCTTTATGCAGGTGTTATGACTCCATTAGCAGTGACCAGTTGTAGCTACCTTTAAAGATCTACGGAGCTCTTGAAGTGTATAACATGTCAGTTTACAAAGTACATCAGTGAACAAAAATGAAACAAGGCTTTATGTTTGTTCAGTTCAACCAGTGAGCAGCTTATAAGATCTGTATGGGTACTATTTGCTTTTTGGAGTTTAGAGTGGAGTATATGAGGATGTTGGATTAGTGCTTACTCTTTGGCTCACTCATAGTGACTGACTCAATAAAGTCCAGTGGTGTCATGTAAAGCTGTCCGTCGTACTCCACTGAACTAAAGAGCCGAAATCTGTGCTCATGAGCTGACATTGCCATGTCCTCGTCGTCTGCACGCATCACGGTCTGTAAGAAAACACACAGGTTTTATTTTTAACACAAATTGAAGACAAATTATTTGGAGTAAAGATACTGGAGGTTCACACTTGGTGTCCTAAAAAACAAATTAGTTCGTTTTTTTAAACCATTTCTTTAAACAAGCTGTGCTAGTACGATAAAAAACTTTTAACAGCATCCAAGTTCCAATAAAAGGGAGCCACAAAGACTAAAGTAAAAGTGATTTGAGGGTGTGAAAAAACATTTAAAGTTATAAAGAACATTAACATTACATAATGATTCTTTGTCCGTCTATGGGTTCTTTTAGAAAAATCATTACATTATGTTCAAGGCTTTCACACTCAAAATTCTCTTTTGCAAAAATTGATTTTTTATCCAAAAGCAAGAAAGGGTACGATAAAAATTCCGTGAAATATTTTTGTCCCACCACTGTGCATCCAAGCCACTAATCTTCATGTTTAAGAGAGTCAAAAACAGATCTGCAGGTTTGTGCTCGACAGAAAATGTCCTCTGGCATTCCACGCAGTCATCTAAGACCATATTCATGAGGGGTCAGAAATGTCCAGCCAAACCTACTCAAATATAGTTCTGTATTTTGTTTCTGCATTTTTATATTCGGGTTCCTCCACATGACTGCGCTCACGAGGACCAAGCTGATGTCTTTCCCAGGTGGCAGGCAGCCAGGCCCACTGGGCACCAAGCAAACACCCTGGGAATGTGTGCCCCTGCTACTTATTACCCACATCAAATGTCAGCCTTGCTGCCAAGTTGCCGTGTCCTGTTACCTCAGCCCTGGATTCCTGCGTCTCAATCCACAAGTCAAGGTTACGTCCAGAGCTGTGCTCCCCCCTCCCAAACGCTGTTCCGAGTTGATAAGAGAGCAAAGACAAAAAAGGATCACAGTGAAAGAGAGGCTGCAAAGCAGACTGACTCAACCCTGCATGGTTTAATGATCCAACAAACTGATGAAGGCTTTTTTTGATGCCAGTCCACACAGATCACCGCTGGACAAACTTGCCAGAAATACTGATGCCAAGAACATGATTAGGGTACAGCCTTGTCTGTTCACTTTTTCACTAAGCACAGAAATTAATGGATTCCCTAAATCACTGAACTGAACAAGTGCCCTCAGTGCTGCTTATTGGAACCAGAGTCTGTGCAAGACAGGCCTAATTTCTGCTCCACAGTTTATGAGGATTATATGTGCCAGGTATGTACACTGGTCAGTAACAGACGTAGTTGCTAAAGGGAATCAGTGATGTTCAATATTTATTTAATCTTCATTCATTCATTCATTCATTCACCAAATATGCTGTAAATATGCTGCACTGGACACTAGATTAATTCAATTCAAATACTACTGAGTTCAGTCATTTGTGCAGTAAATAAACTGCCTTCCTAAATCTCCCACCAGGGATATCAGGAATCAGGCTTAGCCGAGATGATTAATTTTAAATATTCAGCATCATGTCCGAAAAGTGGCATTTGATTCTACTTGTTTTGCAAAAAAAAAAATAGACCAACAAATTTTACAAAACATTTACAAAATTCTGTATTTTTAAATATACAAATAAACTCAATACATTAAAGAAAAGTAAAACATAAAATTGACTTTTGGTATAACTGATATTTTGTTGTTGTTGTAATTTATATATTTTTTAATGTGCACTACCATTTGCATATTAAAATGCCGTATTTACGATGGGTCCGTGAGGACCAACATATTTTCCTTTATTTCACTTCACAAAATAAAATAAAAAGTGTCATGTGACTGAGCGGGTTTGCATGTGACCCGTTTTAGGGAAGGATTTCAGAAAAGCCCAGTTTCGTAGGGTGTTTTTCAGCACCTCTCCCCAGTGGAGAGCGCCTTTGATAGAAGGAACATTAGACTAAATAAGGGTGTCTTTCCTCGTGCAACGACATGATTTTCAGTATTTGTGTGAAGCAGCAACACAGGCTACAGCCCAGCCTCTCGTTCCGTCAATGTTTATCCTTCTTATTTTACTGCCATA
The DNA here is from genome assembly GCA_037577295.1 of Ladigesia roloffi. NCBI lineage: Eukaryota > Metazoa > Chordata > Actinopteri > Characiformes > Alestidae > Ladigesia > Ladigesia roloffi. Next base: position 2,495,480 of record JBBKCR010000031.1, on the reverse strand, counting down.
CCTTTTCTTTTGCTTCCACTGCTGGGAGAGATGGGGCCAGCCCGTGGTGTTGCCTGGTTCTGCCCCACTGTTTTCCACCGTCCCGGGACAGCCACAGCTCGTAGGACACCAGTCCTCCGAGCGCGAAACCCAGACCCACCCCGGCCCGTTTCAGAGAGACTCTGTTTCTCGGACATACAGCAGTTCCGCTCGAGTAAACGCTGTATTTTTGCCCAGCTGATAGGAGCCGACGCAAGGCCGCCATCATGGCACCGACTGCGCAGACCCTCACTCCTCGCGAGATGTGAGGAAACGCGCAGCCTCGTCCAGTTCACCTCCAAGAAGCTAATAAATCAGACCCTGACCCTCCAACACAATTCATTCACTTTACATCCACTGACTGTTTTTAGCTCAGGTTGAAATTCATGAAATCGAAAAATACATGCATTTGAAGAACCTAATCTCCCCGCAAATACTGGGGTACCTGCACACAGCTACAGCCCTAGATTTATGTGTGTGAAAGAGGGGGGTAAGTTCAATATTTTAAGCTTCAATTCTAAACTTAACCATAATAATAATAATAATAATAATAATAATAATAATAATAATAATAATAATAACCGTAGTAATTTAATATTTTCATATTTCCAGGCAAAGGTCCACACTGTATTAAACGGGTCATCACACGCTCGCAACTAACTTTTAATTATTAAAATATTTAAATGTAATCCTTTTAATGTTTTGAATAAAAAACATAACTTAATAAATTAATTTCATGCATGCGGATATATTAATGGCGTTTCCTTTGTGGGGACCAGCCAAACCTCAGAACGCATCTCAGGGATACTTTTTCTCTACTTAGGTCCGATTCACAAACGCGCTCGAGGCAGGTCTGACCCAGTCTCCGCCCCCCGCTGGCGCGCTATGCACCTGCCTCGCGCTTCTAGCCCTCTCAGCACCACCACCGCGCCTCTTCCTCTCACTCTGACACACACACTCACACACACGCACTCACACACACGCACACCTTGCCTGATCGTGCGAGACTTGGGCTACTGTGAGTTACGCTTCAGATCTCTCAGTTCTCACACATCCTTCAGCTTTTCTCCTCAGCTCTCTTTCTCTCTCTCTCTCTCTATCTCTCTCTGTCTCTCTCTCTCTCGCTTTCTCTCTCTATCTCACACCGCACACACACACACACACACGCTACAAGTGCTGTGGATGGAGTTCTATCCGAAGGAGCTTAAGAGTGACTGAACCTGCCTGAATATTTCCTTAAAGCCAAACCGCTAAAGGTGGATATTTACGGAGTGAGGAAGACTAACGTGGTAACCTCCTGCGCGCTCCTCACTTGGGACCCTTACCTGACACCTTTTCACGCGCACACACAAACAGACAGACGCACATACCTCCTGTGTGGGACACCGGGTCGGCAGCAGGATGGGACCGTCCCGCCGTTGCCTGTAGGCTCCCTCCCCCGCTCCGCTCGCGTTTCCCGGACGATGGCGGGTCTCGGTGAGTTCGGTGCGCTCCTGCACGGCGCTGCGGACGGCGCGAGCTCGCCTTTCCTCGTGCCCGCGCTGGCCGACGGGCTAGTGCTGCTCCCCGAGCGCCTCCTCGTGCCCGCAGAGTGGCTCTCGCGCGGTCCCACCACCGACTTGACGCACCTGAAAGGCATCCTGCGCAGGAGGCAACTGTACTGCAGGACCGGCTTCCACCTAGAGATCCTCCCAGACGGCACGGTGCAGGGCACGAGACAGGACCACAGCCGCTTCGGTACCGCACAGATCTACTCACACACACCCTTCAGCTTCCAAACGCCTTTCTTAGTTCCTTGTACTCTCACATGCGTATTTAATATGCATCAATGCTCACTCTCTCCACATTTAGCTGCACGCTTGTTTCTTAAATTAAACTGCTATGCAATGCTCATTGAAGCATTTTATCTGAAATCCAAAGAGTCAAGAACATCCAAAGAGTAACGAACCAGCTTCAGTTCCTTCAGCTTCAGTAAAGATGCTGGATGCACTAAGAAGGTCGGAAATACGTTCTTGACCCAAAACTCGTTTTACTCCTCCTTACAGAGTTTCAGAACCTAGGTCTGTTTCTACACTAAAACTGACATTGAGGTGGTATCCCTCATATTTCTGGGGTGGTACCTAGAATACCTTTATTTAAGGGAAATAATTGTGCCATAATGCCGTGCAATTACATTTAAGTTGCATGGAAACAAAACAATCTATCTTGTTTTCATTTTTTTAATTATAAAACTAGATTATGTAATAGTTCAATATTTACATTTCACCTGGGAAATTACTTACAACTCAAGGCACAGAAGCTGACCTTAAGAACATGTTTTACCTTTGGGGGTACAGTTACTTAGTTTGTATCTTAGTGAACAAACATGTTCCAGTACATCACCCTCATGATTTCACTGAGGTAGATTATGTGAGTGATGTGCATATGTCTTGTATACTTGGCATGCATCAGCACCAGCATGTATTACTATAGCACATTTTAATCATCATGTTCATCATTTATAATGCTCATAGATGACAATACAAAATTTTAACTAAGTAAACAAGCAGAAATTCATTGAGCAGAGGTGGAATTTCTGTAGACTGGCCGTGAGTGAGAAAGTGAGAGAGGGAGTCAGGGAGTGAAGGAATGAGAGAGGGAGTGAGTGAGGGAGTAAATGAGTGAGTGGTTGAGTGAAGAGAACTCCAGCAGCTTACTCACAATCTGTGACGAAGGCTTGGACTTCAGAGAATATACCTAGAACAATCGATTTATTCTTCTCCAGGTATTTTGGAATTCATAAGCCTGGCAGTTGGATTAATCAGCATCAGAGGAGTGGATAGTGGCCTCTACCTCGGGATGAATGACAAGGGGGAACTCTACGGCTCTGTAAGTGTTAAGTAGTGGTACAAATTATGGTGGTAAAGTAATTTGCTTGATTGAGAGCGATCCTATGCATTGTGTTTCTTCTCAAGCATAAAATGGTTTAGCCTTCTTATGCTAGTTATACTATAAAATCCATATTTGTTTGCTTGCACAGTATTCTTACTCACCTTGCCAACACTTTGCCTGCCTTTCTCTAACAGGAGAAACTGACAGCTGAGTGTGTCTTCCGGGAACAGTTTGAGGAGAATTGGTACAACACATACTCCTCCAACCTGTATAAACATGGGGAAAAGGGAGCACGCTATTACGTGGCCCTCAACAGGGATGGGACCCCAAGGGACGGGACAAAATCAAGACGACATCAAAAGTTCACACATTTCCTCCCCAGGCCTGTGGACCCGGATAAGGTGCCTGAACTCTACAAAGAAGTGTTAGGTCATAGCTGAGACCTGGCATGGCTCTAGAAGGGGAATAAGTCCATTCCTTACCACAGAGGAGCAAGGGAAATGGATGTTGGCCTTTAGCACAGTGCGCTAGCCAGTGAAAAGAGGACGACGTGTTCTTTTAGGGAACACAGGCCAGTGCTGATGCGAAGTGTTCGGTCCTGATAGTGCTGACAGCTTGTGTCCTGAAGCTGGTGCCTAACAGAACCCACTGAATGCTAGTCCTGCTGGTACGCAATGAGAAGGTCCTGACTGCCTGACTGCTGTTTGACGTCATATCTTCAGGATTTTGGGTTTCAGCTTATTGCTGAATTGTTTAGGAGATAGACTGGGACTGGTATGGAAAGACTTGATAAAAACTCTCTTGACTCTTATTATTGTGCGAAGCTTGGAGCTGTCAGGTCTGAAACCTGTGGAGAACAGGACTTATCATCTCATAGGATATTATTTATACAGTTCATGATACACATATTTATTTTATGTATTTATTTATTTGATAATATATATTTTCACATCTAAATGTAGACATATCTAAATAGATATTACTGTAGATGGTGCCTTAAGCTAGAAAAAAGCTGATGTTACATCATGGAAGTGCAAAATATTACTTGTATTGTTGCTACAACCAAAAACTGCAAGACCACCTTTTCCATTTGGATGGCCATTATTTAGAGAAAGTCTGTAAAGTTTGCAATCCCCACCAAACCAATTTATTTGTCTTGTATTTTAATTTTTTTGCCAGTTATACAGATTTAATTATTTTTATGAAGTGTACAGGCTGACCGTTACTAAACATAACTCAGATAAAGCAACTTCTTACTCCAATAAAAATGTCATCTAGGTTTTAGAGGTAACTAACTATCATATTCCACTGATATAACGTCACTGGGTTATTCCCCCAGACATAGCTTCATGAACACACAGGCACAATCTATAGATATGTCTTTTTCTTCTATGGCTCTAGTTAAGCTGAGAACAAAGGCTTGGTCCTGCACTCATCGACTTCAAAGCCCCTTTTAGAGACCTTCTCATGTAACAGCCACGCAATGACAAGATCAGGTTGAAATAAAAACTGACCTTTAACTGCAGTCCAGGGGCTCGGTGGCCCTGAATAGCTGTGGTTAAAACGACGAATATTAAGCAATCTCTGTTGACTTTTTAGGAATAAAGTTTAATACAACTGCTTGATTGTGTATCAGTAAGAGAGGACTCCATCTATCATGGATGGTTCTGATCCTTTCCAAATAGTGCAAGAAATGCTTTAAAAGTTTTTAACTTGACATATTCTGTTCTTCTGTCAAAAGAGTGACATGGATTGTCTGTACCAGCTTTCACAAATTAAACCAAGCATCACTTGGACAAAAAGAAAACAATATGAGATTTAGATATCTCAGGCTCAAACTACCTGTAAATTTTCTTTTCGGAATGTTTTTGAACGGCTCAATGAGCAATTTCCACAACAGTGACCAAAAAGGCATATCTATCTACAGTTTCCACAACGCTTGGGAGAGTATTTGTGTCGAAGCATGAAGGCTACGCTCTGTGATCTCAGCATCTGTGTGATGGTGAGCCAGGGGCTGTCTTGACAGGGGAGCCTACATGCTGCCAACCTTTACCGGTATGTGATACTGTGGGATTTTCCCATCTGAACAGCTTACAACGGTGAAGGGGGGTGGGA
>JBBKCR010000031.1:2455755-2470678 GCA_037577295.1 Ladigesia roloffi | reverse complement strand
AGATAGATAGATAGATAGATAGATAGATAGATAGATAGATAGATAGATAGATAGATAGATAGATAAATAGATAAATAAAATGCCATAACATCAAATACTTCAAAAACAAACAAAATATCTAATACTAAAAGTATCTAATTTAATATAGCATCTTTTCTCCTCATTGCTGTTGGAAACCAAATTAACCACATTTTTGCCTGCACATGAAAAGCTGCCACAACCTTTTTAGCTGTTTAATGTGGTGCAATATAACAATATCCTAAAACAACATATTTGGTTCACTTGCACGCTGTACTTTTTTTCTTTGAGTTACTTGTTCATGCATGGATTTGCTTGTGCTAAGTTGGGAAACCCCTGTTTCACGCCAGTTTTTTTAAACACTGCATTGTTGTTGCAGATGTGTATGTTCCCCCTTTTCCCTACTGCAGATGTTGCTCAAGATCAACAAAGCATGGTATTATTTTATTTCATTATCAGAAGACAGAGGTGTCTGCTGTTCATTGGCTAGAAGGGATAAGGCCTCACTTTATTTAAAAAAGGACTCTAAATAATGTATGTAAAAAGTCTTCTGGTAGATGCCCCTATCCAGAATTAAGTGTCTTGCCCAAGGACACAGTGGTAGACAGTGGGGGTTTGAATTTGTGGTCATAAGGTTCAGAGATAAGTGTTTTACCCACAAGACTACCGCCACCTACCTAATGTATAAGATGTACAAGGCTGGCATTCAACTGGATGTCTCGCCTTCTGGACCAGTTCTACCCCCATGGAGACCCCAAAGTGCCTCTGACACTCCTGTGATGTCTCAAATCAGAATATTTCACCGCATGTTCTCTCACTGTCCTGAAGAGACTATCTGTCCTGAAGAGACTATCTGTCCTGAAGAGACTCACTTTCCTGAAGAGACTCACTGTCCTGAAGAGACTCACTTTCCTGAAGAGACTATCTGTCCTGAAGAGACTCACTTTCCTGAAGAGACTCACTTTTCTGAAGAGACTCACTTTCCTGAAGAGACTCACTGTCCTGAAGAGACTCACTTTCCTGAAGAGACTCACTGTCCTGAAGAGACTGCTTGGTATAGCCATTATGTAATGATAAAAATCAAAATTAAGATTAACCATTAGGTAGACAGTTCATTTAATTGTTTCTTTTACAACAGTTGGGAAGAGTTTTCAGCTGTTGGTAGGTGTTTTTATTTATTTATTTTTTTAACTGTCATAATTACAGATTACAAAATTATATATAGATTAATCGGCTCATGTAGATGTATTTACTTTCATTTATCTCATTAATTTCACTAGTCAGTGAGGGTTCAGTCATGGATAGTGTTCAATCTCCCTACACCTTATTTTCTGTCTTGAGTATTATATTCCTGCTCTGTTTGTGTTTGTAGGTAGAGGTGCATTTTACTTTTTTGTTTTCTTTTCCCATCAGGTCAGTCTTGAATTACTTTAATGTTCTCCACACACACATCAGACAGATCAAAACCATTTTCTCCTTGTATTTTTAGCCTACGCAGAAATAACTCGCTATTTTTAACTGCCATTCATTTTGTTTGTGTCAACCTTTGACATGTTAAGTTCTTCCTGAATTTATAAAGCGGCCAAAGGAGAGTGAGGCGTATAACCTCTTGATTGAGCTGAAGTGCATCCTAAAGGATTACAAGAGCAGAGTGCAGAGGTTTTTAGCCCAGCATAGCTCCAGGCTAGCTGGGTCACAGCCCACCCACAGATGGAGGGAGCTGGGTCAGGGGAGCTGGCAACTGCCTGGTCCACTGCTTCCTAGACACCAGAGAGACTGCTCAGGGAACACACAACCTCAGGGCATGACATACAAAACACTGCAGCCACCCCACTACAGCTTAAGCAACAGCTCAAGTTAAATGTTTTTTTTTTAAAGTTCACTAGTCATCGGCAGACAATTAAGACTCCATATTCCTGATTCTATCTGAATTCCATTTAGAAGGAAAATAATAGCATTGAACATTATGAAAGGGTTTATTTTTGCATATCAATGTAAGTCAGTATAACAATAGCCTCCGAAAATTAATACAGTGGAATCGTACAGTAGGCTATTGAAAGACGTGATTCAACAGAATCAAAGTGCCAAAATAACATCTGAACACCACAATGCCGGGCCTCCAAAGCTATTGTTAAGTAGACTTTGTTTTGACTGTCAGGGACTGGAGGCGGATACACTATCTATTAACTGTGGGCAACAGAACTGGGAGAGGGCCTTTGCTTACATTAGGCTTTGAATTACCACTTTGACTCTATGAGCAGCTATTAAGACTTTTCAAGAGATCTCTGATATGATTAACATTCAACTAAGCTTCCCCACAATAACATTTTTTATTGTGAAAGGGTGAGAAGTTAACCAGAATGTGCCAAATGTGAAAACAAATAATCAAGTAAGCCTCATATACAAGCATGAACAATCTGACTGCATGCTACAAAGGCCTCATGAGTTTCAAAATAATGTAGAACTAAGAGTAAGTGTTTTGCAAAAATCTACGTTCCTCTGGCTAATTCTTATCTTAAATGTTGTTAATCAGCCAAGCCAGGATTGCAGCCACAATACTAATGATTCATATGACAACCAACACTACATCAAATAGCAGCATACAGATTGCAAGCCTAAATCATCACTCAGCCAGGATTAATGTGTCGAGTAATTGTAATGAGACTTACTTATGTAGTAGGGGTGGAGCCAAATACAAATACGATATTCGGAAAGGCACAAATAACGTGTTTACTGTATTCTGACAAATAAAAATGCTTAGGGTGCTCGCTCTGCAATCAGAAAGTTGTGGGTCGATCCTCCAGACTGCTAGGAACCTCTGAGGTACCCTGAGTAAGGTACCGTTCCCACACACAACGCTCCTCGGTACACTCCCCACACACTGCTCCCCACACGCTGCTCCCCGATACCGTCTACACTCACTGCGCCACACAGAGGCAGAATTCATGGCTGCCCGCTACTTCACTTGGTGAATGGGTAGAGGAGGAATTTCGTGCTGTTCACACTGTCTGCAGTGGTGTGTTCATGTGTTGTGATTGGTCGTTCTTGAACGATTCGTTCAGTCGTGCATGCACATTTGCGCTACATCCTGTTGTTTCTATATTGGAATTATTGAGTCTAAACCCGAAGACTAATCAATTAATCAATGCTCTTTCTGGCTCAGGATGCATGAGTTAACATTAAGGGGCTGTCACGTGAGGAACAAACGACTCAAACCCAAAGGCAAGGTGAGCGAATCATAGACTATAGACACAGGTAAACAATGAATTAAGCTTTTCTGTTTCTATTAGCATTATAGTATTTTCTTTTTTGTATTATGATCAACGTTTGTGTAAAGAGTAGATGTGTTAGGGAAGTGACACGTAACACTGTAATTATATTTTGCTAAAATGAACAAAATTAATGATTCATTTTACTAAACGAGTCTCGAAAATCCGAGTCGGTAAAATGATCCGAACTTCCCATGACTGTTCACGTGTGACGATTGATCACTTTCACTTTTAAATATTCCCCCCGCCCCCTCCCCCATTACACGCTCAAGAGATTCTGACGTTGTTTGCCCGCTGCCTTATGAATTTTACACGAATACAAATACAAATACGAATCATTTCTCCTTTTAACAAATGCAAATACAGATAGAAATAGCGGCCGCTGTGCACACCCCTATTATGTAGTATCTGAAATTGTATAGCAAGTTGCTATTGATAGACATTTAGCCATAACTGAGTTACCCAGATTGTTGCAGCTAATACTGTTTTAGGTACTTTCTCAATTTTTAGTTGACAGCATATCATTGAATTTCATAAAAAAACACATGAGCAACATAGTTTGAGATTAAAACTCAGCACAGTTCATGAGAGTGATACGTGTGATGATCTTCTTACTTATGCTTTAACCTCCGATTTGCTTTAGACATGATTTGGTTTAACTTAGCTAGCAGTAACTTGGGTGAATTTCGGATGTTGAGGTAAATATAGTTTTCCAGGTATGAGGGACAGATGTGGACAACTTGAGGACTTATTAGTACTTTGGATAAGAACGTCTAATAAATGCACCAAAGGTAAATGTAAATGTGAAAGATTTTGGTATCCAGTTAATGCAGGGATAACTTGGTGTTTAACAGTGTCCATTTTTTGTGATCCATGCCCACAGGTCCAGTACTTCAATTTCATTTTTGCTCAAAGATTTCCACTATTTAAGAAATCAAACCATTTTGAGTTTTCTGACATATACAGATTTATAGGGGGTTAAAGTCAGCATGAGGACAGTTTTTAGTCCAACACTGATCTATGTCTGTGCAAAGGTGAAAGCGTGTCCTGTATTTACCTGTGTGGTGATGCGTGGGCAATGGCCCTGCTCTGAGGGCTGCCGTATCCGTCACTGCTCCCTAGAAGCGTGTCCAGCCACGCTGTCAGTCTGTCAGCACTGCTGTCTCCTGTGGCACGAGATTAAACGCTCCGGGCCAGGCCGCCAAGAAAAGTGGCTCACCCGCCTCTCAGGACTTATGTGAAAAATGCTCCAGTCTGTGGGTAATTTGCTACAGTCCCGTCTTCTTTCTCTATTTACTTCAAAGCCCCCTTTGCTGAAGGAAAAAAAGAGAAATGAAAGAGAGAAAATGGTATTTAGTTGTGGGTAGCGACAGATCGACATTCTTGAGTGTCTTCTTGCGATATGTCCAGCCAGGCCGAATCCAGAAAGTATCTCTTCAGTCAGCTAGTTAGTTACTCCAGCTTTTGGAAGCTCCTACAAAACACTGCAATGGATCAGCACCACTTATCATGTTGCATAGGCTGACTGGAAAAAAACAAATTGTATTATCTGCTATATTGTATATGCATTCATTTTTATTTTGCTCACAGAATATGTATTATATCACTGGAAATAGACTTACGTTTAGAAACTGAAAATGGAAACAACTAGGTATGTGCTCAAAAGCTGATTCCAACTGAGCGCCACTGTTCCTGGAGCATCCATCAAATGTTATTAAGACAAGTTTAAAAGTAAATTATAGTAAAGGCGCCCAAACTTCTGGTTTTGCCTTGATTATCATGACATATTTTATTATGTTGTATATGTAACCCAGAAAAGGGTTGTAACATTACTTTTCAATGATTTTTTTATATAATATTCTCATATTTGTCCGTAACAAATATCTATAGTGTAGAAAACTACTGTTAACTACATTTCTGTTAAATATGCTGTTAACAGTTGGTGGGGCAATGAAGAATTTATCAAAGTACATTTATCAAAGTACATTTGTTTCCTTTATTTTTTTCCTAAATTCGAAGCAGTAAAAAAACAGGAAAAACACTGACACTGAACCTATTACTCTATACCAAAACATTTTAAATGTGTTTGTGGGTGTGTTGGTCTTGAATGGGTTCATGTAAGGAATGTGAATGGGCCTATTGTTCTGCGGTCAGTTTCCCTACATTATGCTGTGTGTACAACCCTCCCCATCCTGGTCGGTCATGACATTGCTAGAACATTTTCTAGCATATATGTTTAACCCTACCATTTATCAAAATAAATATAATTTAAATTAGATGTGAAAATGTATCTTTTTCATTCTAAATCTGATTTTTTCACAAAAACACTTAACAGTTCTCCTTTCAGCTGGTGGGTGTGCACCAAAGTGACATCACTTCTGTAGCTTATTTCTGATAATGCTTATTTAATTGGGGGTTATTAAGACTTGTTACAACGCTACAATCATCTGTTGTCTTCCCAATCAGTTCTTTTGGAACACATTAGGCTGTAGAGGGTCTTATAGAACTTCAGGTAGAACTGCAGAATGAGGAAATTAAATATACCACCTTGCACTATTAACTAGGGATACCAGATCTACAAGGAAGTAGGAATAATTTATAATTAAAGGTCTACTTTACCTTGCTGTAAAATACCAAGGTTGAATACCTGTAGTGTTTATTGGACTAGACTGAGATTGCAGGTTAAAGTATGTTCCGCACCTCTTGCCATGATCCTAGAAGGCCCATTGGCATTGGCACAAAAATAGCTTTTCCTGGTTACAGTCTGTTAAAGTGAAATTAATAATTATTTTGCTGGAAAGATAAAGTATGAACTGCTCTGTTTCCATGGCTCAAAGCAGGCTTATCAGTACATTTCACTAGATTGAATATACAGAAGTATGTGTGCATCTCCAATGAGATGATAATGTTTGTGTAAGCATGCCTGTGAGTGTGTATGTGTTTTGGGGGATTCGGCCAGTACAAGTGCGTGCACGTGTGATGAAGGTGTTTGACAGCAGCTCTGCCTCAACAAATTGCTTTCGAGATGTGCCAACGCCAATGTATTTACCTCCGAGCCCAATAAACCATGACAAAAGCAATGACATCTCCCGGGCTGGATCCTCCTCAATGTTTTCTTTAAGTCACTCCCCTCCGTGTTTGGGCCAAATCAGGAATGCATGGGCTGCGTTCTGCATTAACACAGCTATGAATAACAGGATCAACTCTAATCAGACACCCAAGGGGATTTCAGAGGTTGTCTTGTACATTTTCTGAAAGCATTTTTTCCACCCCTCCTTTTAATCGTTGTTGTGGAGCTACTTCTCCACCCAGCCAGCTTTGGTCTTTAATTTGCACCCCTCCTGGACATCACTACCCATCGCACCCATGGAAAGACCTTGTAAAAATCAGAACTGGCCATTATATGTGCCTGCCTGTTCCTTTCACAATGAACAATGGCCACCTCAGAGGGTAATGGCACTAGTACAGAGAGACACTCTTGAATGTGAAGATGAGAGAAGACGAGGGAGAAGTGTGTGTGTGTGGGGGGGAATAACCATTATCCAAAGACATGTTCTATCATGTCAGAGAGTCTGTTTTCTCCAGCCAAATCCCTTGGTGCCTTGCACAGAAAATATTCAGGCTGTATAATAGAGATGTGAGCAGCAGATATGGAGCAGGGTGCGCATTTATCCCAAGCTGACAGAGAAATACTGACATTTATAAGACAGAGAAGTCATGCATCTTCAGCTTATCGCCAGAAAAGCTGCTCAAGTAGGTAACAGTGCTGAGCTCTGTGTCTCTGAGTGCAGGCCCTGTGGAGTGACACTCCGCGAGGAAGCTGAACTCGAGCGTAATCTGAACCTGCTTTTTTCTATCTGATGTTGCCCTCTGCTGACCATGACGCTGATTTGGTGTAAAAGATAATGGTTTGCTGTCTCATATATTTTGGCTCAGATTTGCATTAAATCAAAATAACTCATTTGAAAAATAAGTTATATTTTTTGTTGTTGTTTTTGTTCAGTGATTGCTTTAGATTGAATGGTTTGGAAAATAACAATCTTTAATTCAGACAAAGCTTTGTAGAACAGGGGAATTCTTGAAGTAACAGTTTGTGATCAAATGGCCAAACTTTTCTGCATTGTTGATGCCTTCCTTTATTCATGCATATAGATAGACATGTAGATTGTACATGTATTTTACTATTCTGAGTTGTGAGATTTATCCTGATTTGTTTATGTATTTAGGTTGGATTTAAGTTGTAGCTAATAGCTGGGCCAAGACTGCTCACTAAAAATGGCACCCAATAAAATGCACTTGTACATTCTACTGCCTGTGTTATCTTTATGATAAAATCAGTCACTGTTTCTGGTCGTGCATCTGACAAAACATGAGATAAACATTAGAACTTAACAGCGTTTATATACATTTAGTACATTTTTTGTAAGGCAGTACGACAATAATGCTGACGTTTTTGTAAATGTGCATGAAGTGACCAGAAGGGGGCAGCAATGACAAACAAAGCACTTGTTCAAGCACATGAAGTCGAAGGTAAGATACTTACTAAGATTCTGGATAATAGATCATTTCGAGATCAAGTGTCGCTTTTTTAATGCTAATTCATTTCAAAGACATGTGTACAGAATGTTTTTTTTTACTGAAACTGTAGAAAATAAGGCGAAATTACGGATGTATCCAAAATGAACAGAAGGTCTGATAATTTAAAAATGATCAAGAAAGTGAAAAAACAAAAAAAATTATCAAATTTATGATCAAATTTACATTCACTCTAAATACATTGAAAAAAACTGTTTAAAAAACGAAATTCCTCTCAATTTAAAAACATTTTATCAATTATGTAAGTTACAATAGAATAAAATAACAGGTGGCCAAGTGTTCATGTATATTTATTTCTATGTGTGTCTAATAAAAATTGAATGCACAGACAAATGTATGCACACTTTAAGGGCCAAGTGTCTACATATAATGACATTATACACATTGTGTAAATTATAAAAAGATGAGACCACGAATGGATTAACTTAAAAATGTTCAAGGGAGACATGGGAGGTTTTTTTTTTTTTACAGATTTTAATCATTTCTAGAAAATATACAAAGTGAGAAAGGGAAAGAAGGAAATATATACAATTTGTTATAAAATAGTTAATATGCATATACCCATTTAAACCAATAAATACATAAAGCAAATATTAGCAAAAGTTAAACATTTTTCCAGTCAGTACAACAGATAAACAGCAAGAAAACCTTCTGTTTCTACAAGGGGTCCACCAAGGCACCACATTTTGATCCACTCCCTGTAGTCCCCAGACTTGTTATTCAGTAATTATGTGAAAAAACTACATTTGCTAGCTTTGTTTCTTACAATGTAGGAATGAAGAACAGAACTCAGGACCCATGACAAGGGAAGAAGGTTCAAGGTGCGTTGGTCAAGTTAAGGGAGAAAATGAGATATCAAAGGAGGATTTTCAGTTCCATGGTCTCCATGCTGACTGGCTTGGGACAGGGAGCAAATCCAGACTGGGAGAGGGTGGCGTGGGGAGATCTCTAGATAAATGAGTATTCAATAACTGAGGCACACTTGAAGAACTACAGGTAGAAAATGGCACCACAAAAAGTGAGAGGGGGAGTTTGGAAGAGGGTGGAGACACAGAGGGAGCAAAAGGTAGGTGGCAAGCAACAGATAATGAATATGGGGGAGAGGTGCTGAGAGAGGAAGTGGAGGAGGAGAACAGAGGAGAGGGTGGAGGGGAGAGGTGGTCTGGTGTGGAAGACAGAGTATATAGAATGTTGTGTTGGCTGGTAGATCTACAGCAGAGTGACGGTGATTCAGGGAAGGCCTTGTCTTTGTTAAAGTGGCGTGGTGATATTGACAAGAAGAGGTCGCTCGGAGTGCTGGCTGAATTAGAGTCTTTTTCCCTCCCTTCTCTGGTAGAACACTCATGGTGGTCATCCAGGTAGTTTTCCAGGCTCTGAAGAACTGTCTCCCTTTCAGCTGGGTGCATCTGTCCCATGTATGAGGTGAATTCAGAAACGCAATGATGGATATGTGCGCCATGGACTGGTTTTGGTGCTTTGGTTTGATTTTGTGTTGCTTCAAGGGTAGCGGACGCTGCAAAAGAACGTACTTTTTATTAAATGAGGCATAATATATATAACATCACATATATAACATAGTATAACATCACAGCATAATAACATTAGAATTTAATGGAATATACCTTTCTTGTCCATCCTGCTGCATGTGTTCTTTCGTATATACTGAACAGCCAGGTCCAAAATTTCAGCTTTTTCCAGTTTAGGATTTTGTAAACGCTATAGAAAGAGAGCAGGACAGAGAGAAACAGAGAGAGAGAGAACATTAAACCATAGATTTAAAACAATGACTGCCAATTGGTAAAAAAAACTCATTTGAATAATTAAGTTAATGACAGTCGTGTTGTCTTACCGTATCTGCTGTGCTCTTGTACAGCAGAGCTCTGAGCGCCTCTAGATTTTGGTTGATTCTGTCTCTTCTTTTCTTCTCTATTACTGGCTTCAGTGTCTACAATAAAACGTTAAAAAATATTTGTTACTGTGTCTCTAAAGCTACAGTTACATGTAAAAATTGTTGAAGGAACGCTAGAAATAAAAAGTTGAAAAGTTCTGATTCGGGAAATAAATCAAACTTACTCTTCTCATACTCTCCGTCTTGGCCATAGTCGAGATTCAGGAGACTATAAAGGTATCTTCTTCTAGTGTGACTCTTCTAGAAGGTCTTCTGAAGGGTTCTGAGTGAAAAAGCAGCCTGGAACTTATATGGGTGCAGTGATGTCGATCCTGATTGGTGTAAAGGGGGTGTAAGATCCAAATAAAGCCCCGCCTTTTATACAAGGTTGACCAATAGTTCAAGCAAAATCGGGTTTGGGGCGGGATTTTACGGAGCTGCAGTAGCTACACTCCGAACAACTATGTTCCAAAGAAAAAACGGACTGAAAGCAAAATTCCTAGTGGATTGCAAGTGATTATACCTTACTACGGTTTACTTTAGCAGCTATTAAAGTAAAAAGCAACTGTGTTCAGTCTGGAGTATGAATTAATTTATAGGTTTCAAAATGTGTATTGGCTTAATATTTGTGTGAGTTGTGAAGAAAATACTGGTTAATATGTACATTCACTTGTTCACCTTCAAATATGACCTTAAGCTGACTTATAAAAGGCTTCCTCACATAATGCAAGCAATAACGTTCTGGGAAAACAGCAACAGTGCAATGATAATATTCAGAAAATCTAGATATGTGCACATTTAGTAATGGCCAACGGTTGTCGATGTTTATACACAAACGGTGCAATTATGACCTGCAATATTTGTGCCAATATTCAAACATATTGCTTGATTGGAAACTCCCAGTTTTTGCGCGTGGCTGCAGGGGAAATATTCGTCTGTATATGTTTGGAGTGTATGTATGTTTCTCGGAGGTGTCATGCACAAACCCTTAGCACCCTTCTGTTAAGTGTGCTGGCGTGTGAGTGGATTATAGAAGGTGAGAAAGGATTGAAGAGCAGACTCAAGAGACACACGCTGGAAAAAAAACTTCAGTTTGACCAAAACACTTCAAAATGATGATTTCTAGAAGCACTATTCATTCCAGACATTACTGAACCTGTTTGAACGTGACTTACTTTTTAAAATCAAAGTTTATGAATCCAGCGAGCATCCCTTACCTCTGCCGTGGGAACAAACCAGAAGTGTCACACTGCTCACCCAAACCCGTGTAGCTAACGATTTTATTACATGTTTGTCCACTTCAGGTCGTGTGGTGGGAATGTGGACTTCTGGTGAACTTAGGGCACCAGTTGGGCAGCATAAACTAAGACCCTTCCGGTCAGAAGGTCAGAAGTTTAGATATGTTGTGATTTCAGTACAGATATAATGAACTGTAACTGATCATGTGTATCATTTAATTTCATCAAGGTTCTTCCTCAGACAAACTTATTCCGAAACAATAATATTTCAGTGTGAGGTGTTAAACCCAAAGTGGTAGATGATGCATGTCTGAGCATGTCGTCCTTACAGGAATTTTACTCGAGCTTTTCCATTTCTGCGTTTATTTAGAAGGTGATTCAAGTATATGGTGGGGGACATATCTCAGGATGTTAATGTAGTTTCGTTTAAATATTTTAAGACATTCAGCTCCAATGTTATCGAATTAGGTGTCGGTCTAACATGTACATTTTATACGCTTTAAATACTGTTGCGTACCTATCTAGGCTTTTCTCTTTCTTATTCTCTTTCCTCAGTTTTTTAAATACTTCAGGTATTAGCGAGATGTTTGCCTGTTAAATCGGCTTTGTGGCTCTAAAGGGCTTTTCTGTGCGCTGTTTGTGCCTTTTTGTATGAATTATTCAAATGGTCAGTGGAATCTATTTTGCTATGTTTAGTGTTATTTAATTCTTGTTTCATTCTTATGTGTTAGTCCTCACTAGTTGTTTTACTTTTTGTATTTTTTATTCTCATTGTTTTCTTGCCCAAAAGGGTCTTACCAGATCATCATTTACCCACATGTAGCAGGATTATTAATTATGTGTCAAATATAGATATTTAATCGTGAATTTTTAATCCACGCGGCGTTTAGAATTTCATAGCCAAAAGTTTGATTATCATGAAGTGAAACCTAAGTAGACACAGTCAAAAAATTATGCTATTGTAAACAGACATATTAAGGAAGAAAAGTTTCACTTTCACGTTTGCCTTCTGAATGGAACAGAACACACGCGGTCTGCTCACGCTGGCGGTTCAATGATCAAAAGGGTGGAGAACGGGGCTGCAAGCCCTATCTGGTCGAGAGGCACGCTCCAGTGGACCACCAAACCCAGAGCAGCCCCCTCTTTCAAAAGTACCACCGGATTTATTTAAAATGCGTGATCCTGAAATGGTCTTATAAAGTTATTAACAAGGAGGTTCTAAAGCTCAGTCCATGTAAGTACGACTCGCGCTGATATTAAAGATGCGCGTGATACAGTTTAAGACTCTAATTAGAGTTACAATTATCAGTTATATCCATTAAAAATAAAAAAGACTTAATCGTAGAACGTGTCATTAACCTACAATATTCGATTACTATCAGAATTAAATATTGTTTCAAATCGTATTTCTTAAGGAAGGAAAAGGTACAAATTCTTGGTTCGCCAGACCTCCACTCATTTTAATGATCCACATTCACATCACACTTCACACATTACAGATAAACCGTCTCGTAATCGTTTCAATTTGAACATCTCTGTAGGGTGTCTAAAGAATCATTGTCTCACTGAAATAGTTTCAATCACTGTTAACCATCAAAGATCATCCTTTCAGTCTGCAGATGTATTTAAATTCCCTAATACATTCATTCCATCGCAATTGGTTTGGAAATCTCCTGGGCGGGGTTAGGATGTGGTCTCACAGTTTAACAAGGGTTGAGGGCCTGGAGTTCCACATTGATGCACAATATCTGATGTGAGACTTGGTTATTTATTGTATGACTTCAGGTTGAAGCAAGATGTCTACTGGAATACCGGAGCACAAAGAGACACTGAGACGAGTAAGAAAATATATCATAAGGGATATTTTACAAATCCTGAATATCTGTTGCTCTTATTATGCCAGGATCCCATTCTGATCTTGGAGATGATTTTGTTTCATGCACTTATCTTTAGGTTCCCAAACCTCTCATGGAGAAGCGAAGGCGAGACCGTATTAACCACAGTTTGGAAACTTTGAGGCTTCTTTTACTGGAGAGCACGTGTAATGAGGTAAGACCAGAGATTCATGTAAAAAAATGAAGGTATATTAATTTCAACAGTACTAAGTAAGAGTAGATTTGTGGAACTTAATTCTTCTCTCGATTCCGTTCCCTTTTTAAAGAAACTGAAGAATCCCAAAGTGGAAAAGGCTGAAATTTTGGAGAGTGTTGTTAATTTTCTAAGGGCTGAGCAACGATCACAACCTCACCATTGCCCTGTGAAACAAGAGAAAAGAGGGCACACAGAGTATGAGGAGGAGATGGGATCGCCTTGCAAGCGCCGTCGAAGTTACCAAGATGGCATGAGAAACTGTCTTCTCAGAGTGAGTCATTTCATTGCAAGCAAGAGCCAAGATTTGGAGGAGGGTCTGGAGAATGTTTGTGGGACTTTACCACAGAACATACAAGACCACTCAATTCAGAGTCATCTAATGTCTCCCAGCCAGCTTCACCATGGAAGCCTGATGCACCTTACACATGAAATGGGCTCCATTCCAGGGCAGTCGTTTATTCATGTGAAGTCAGACAGTCCGTGCACAGCCCTGGGCCAGTCCATGCTTTCTCAAAGAACTGCTATATATGAGCCTACAAAAAAGATGACTTCCAATGCTGCACAGCCATTGATGCTCAGCGATTCTGTGTGGAGGCCTTGGCCACAGTAGAGACAGTGGTGTTTATCCCTGAGGCAACAAAAGTGCTTCAAAAAAGTAGTGAAACTACAGAAAGAACATGTCCACCACCTTTGGGAGACTGAATTTTCAGCAGTTGATGATCATCATGAAAGCAGTGTCCATGGAATGAAACGTGACCACATAACTGATGCATGTGGTTGACCAAAGATTGTGGAACTTGTAAATGTGCAGCATATGTAAATAAGTCAGCTTTGTACATTACAAATCTTTATTTTGATATGAAGAAAAACGATGGAAACTGTGTGTATCACAGATTTGTCTTGTGCTCTGATACATACTTTTGTAATGTATATATTTTTGTCAAAAAGTATAGTTTTTAGAATTTTTTGTAGCATATAAGCAGGTTTTTTGGAAAGATTTTTCTTGCTGGTGACTCCGAATGCATGCATTTTAAGAGCTATAGAGCTGTATGTCATTTCTTTAAATTACACTTATACATCTCTCATAGCAATCTTCCTAACACTTACCTGAAATATACTTTACCTTTTTGTGTTAGCAACACTTATATGCATGTCACTGCATGTGTACTTTGACCTTAGCGTTATTAGTTTTTTTTATTAACTTTAGCCTATGTTTTTTATGTGCTAAATTCTCCTGTGGAAAGGTTTGGTTCCTTACACTCCAATGTAGACTGTGTGGACCATGTTTTTTTAACTGACTGAATAAAACATTCAGAGTGTATTTTCTTTTTCTTGCTATAATGCCTCCAACTGGATTGTCTCACTTTGCATTCATTTCCTGAGATGTGTTCCAGTACATTCTTCTTTGGATTTTGTGCTAATGTGTATTCATAGGCTGCAAACTGGACAAACATTTGCAAACTTTCGAACAGTCAGTGCTCCACTGCAACTGATTGTTATCTCAGTAATATGTGCAAAATGCTGCAATTGGATGGAAAGGAGATCACATTGACTTGCAAATAGCTGATTAGGCTTTCAGCTCTGATCTGAACTGCAGTGTTTTACAACCTCTTCCCACAGCAATTATACAGTAAACACTAAAGCTTTGTTTGAATTCTTCAATATGCCTCTCTCTCTCTCTCTCTCTCTCTCTCTATATATATATATATATAAACAAATATATATATATATAAAAACAAATATAAGGATTTTCCGCTCCCTTAGCAATCAAGGTTTGTCAAGGTTAGATTAATATGTGTTCATGTTACAACATAATGTATATA
>JBBKCR010000031.1:2411465-2450894 GCA_037577295.1 Ladigesia roloffi | reverse complement strand
TTAGCAATCAAGGTTTGTCAAGGTTAGATTAATATGTGTTCATGTTACAAAATAATGTGTATACATGTATATACATTATGTTGTAACATGAACACATATTAATCTAACCTTGACAAACCTTGATTGCTAAGGGAGCGGAAAATCATCATATTTGTTTTTGCCATTGTTTAAAAGTATAAGATCATATGGTCTTCTTTGGTTAAATTCGAAACCTTCATTTTGACATGACGAAGCAACGAAAAAGGATGTATGATGCCATGACTTTTCATCTTCTAAAATGTCATCCTCTCCAAAAGCTCATACCAGCAAACACACTTAGACTTGCACTTGCAAGAGACAAGCCTTTACAAAGCACCTTATGGTAAACTGCTGAGGGGACTATCACCATCAACATGCTAAACAATCTAAACCCCTAGATATTCTTTGTGAACGATGACCATTATCAGTTTAATACAATGTGGTTTCACAGCACAAGTAAAACAACTTGCTGAGTGATGAGAACCAAACCAGCAGTGGATATAACAAACTTTCCATTAACTTTACAGAACACCATTTTGTAGTGTTTTGTGATAAACAGGGACACGCCGACACACATGGACAAATATGATACAGAATAAGATGTAGAACCTGGACTTTATCACTTCAACAAAAAACCCAAATGTATTAGAGCATAAAAGGTCTATATAGGCCCAATACTTTGCCATCATTAATATTTTGACATAAGTGCAATTAAAATAAATGGTACTTTAACATTATTTAAATTATCCAATTAATAAATTGCACATCAGCACGTTTCTTGTCAAAAGTAGTCAAAGACAAAAATTGTGCTGGTCTTATATTTTATTTATGTGCAGCCATGTGACACATTAGATATTTTTTTAATTGACTATCCATTGATCCAACAAAATTCAGTGAAGCAACTTTAATGCAACGAACTTAAAGTTCAAAACGTGATGCCATGCGGAAAGCTCGTTTCTATGGAAACTATCTTCGGATCAAAGGAAATGGCTTAGTCCAGCTAAGGTGAACCGTCAACAAAAGCTGCTTTTATTCGCTGCTTTGACTTGCTTTGTCGCCTCTGGATCAGCCCACCAATAAAGCAGATTTCAATAGAAATCAGATTAGAGCTTCAATGGAGGGAAGACTCTCACCCAAACAACCGTCTGATGACCAAACCTGCCATTATGGAGGGATAAGTCTCCCAAATGCAATTACTAGTTTTAGTTTAAATGGATTAAGCTCTGTAGAGGACTTATTTTCATCAGCGGATGTGTCCGCTTAGCCGGCCAATCCTGAATAACACGATATTTACCGAGCAGAGTCACCGCGACAGGCTGCAGACCAAATGCAGCTGATTTCACCCCCCGACTGCAGTTATTGCTGTTTGTCTACTGATAAAAGACGCTCGTGGCATGAAGCGAGTTTTATATGCATATATCGCTTTAAGCCACGAGCGTCTTTTATCAAGTTGGACAATTAATATTTACTGAGCAACAAGTGTCATTATAAGAGCAAAAGAGTCGTGTTGCAGCCCCAAACATACACTATTTAGTGTTGCATTTCGGGATCTTGGTCTTAGACTATAAAACATCCTTTTGGGACCATCAGCGTCATTCTACATGTCCACATCAGGATGCCCCATTGATACTCTGTAATGTTCATTAAGTGTTCGGAACAGTCTACCACATTCATCATCAGAAATATACAATATTTAAATGTTTATTAAATTATTTTATTATCTGAAATCATTTTATTAAAAAAAGGTGCCACCGTTGTCTCTTTTTCGAAGGTGGGGGAATGTTTCGCCAAGAGACTTTACATGACGTGGATATGCTTTAATGCAGGTGAAAAAGGACTATTTAACAGTATATTCGCACTTCTCAAAACTCATTCACAAAAGTCGTTCTTCAAGGAAATTATTCACCAACACGTCCTTTAGTGAACCAAATGTTTTTCAATGGAATCACGCAAGATAAATAAATATAATTTTTTTAAAAACCAAACACCTTGTGAATGAGTTTAACAGAGTAACAGTGAAAAGTCGAATATAAAGCTTATGAGTCTCTTGGTGTGTCCTAGATATACTTTAACTTCACACGCGTCTCATGTCACATATTTGCGTCAATCTGAACAGCACCCTAAAAATTGCAACAATTAAGCCTACTTTTGCAACTTTTTAAAAGGCTTTTATTAAAAACTGTTCAAATGTACTCTATAAATTCTAAAAAGTTAACTTAAAAAATAATTAAATCAAACTACGTAGACAAATGAATCGATTGATTTAAGCTTAAGGCGCTCAAACTCAAAACAGGCTTAACTATTTTGGTAACTTTACTTGATTCAAAATAATGAGTATTAATGATTCTGAAACGGTTTTTTCTTGACCTGTTTTAAACAGGGCCAGTGAGCAAACAAACAGTGTGTGATGTTGGTTTTCAGGTGCGTGGTTTTGGGAACGTTTTCAGGTGTCAATCCACTTGGACTTTCGGCGTTTGTCTCGTGGAGAGGCGAGTGTGTAGGACACGCGCCCCAGCACGCGCGACCCTCTCGCACCTTTACGCCAAAAAGCTGGCTTTCTTACCCAGAATAGGAAAGTTATAGTAACGAAATAGTAAAGTAATTTGCACCATGGTGTGCTGAAGAGTTTACTTTATGGTGGATAATTTGAGGATATATCTTCATGATTATGAAGTGAATAAAAAAGACCAAAACACCACATTTTCGATGATAGACGTGGGATTTGGCGCAGGATTTAGTTCTCATGGGCGTTTGTTAAACAACTTTTATTTGAGGACAGACGTGTGGTCTTTCTCAGCGGACCCCTCACCTCTCCTGACTTCGGGTAGGTGGGCCCGAAGCGCGTGCTGGGCAGCAAATGCAGTTTAGCCATCTGTTTACAAAGAGTTAACACTTCCCTTATAAAATAAGGCTCGAAAGTGTTTCAAATACTGAAAGCGACCACCAGACTTTAGGGTAGGAGAACAGAAAGAAGGGTCCAGGGTGAACTGTGGTCAGAAGGAAGATGTAGTTGGTGGAGTGTGTGTGTCATTTTTCTTCAAAGCCTGATAATGAAGTGAATTCAAGGTAATTTATCATAGACATCGTTTATTTCTTGGTCTCCAAACACAATACCAGCAAAAGGGTAATGTGACCTTTTATGATTGTCTGAGAAGGCGAAAGTCTAATCTGGCAATCAATAAACTAGCTAAATCAGGTGTGTTTCGGCAAGAAAATCCTAAAACTGTGTTTAACACTGAACTTTTTACTGATATATTCTTGTCATTTGATGTAGACACGTTGGATGAATTTCTAACACTTTTCTTCACAATTTTCTTCATTTATTAAAAATCAGGAATATCTTATGACCTTACTTTAAGACTGGACATGAATTAAGTCAGTTTTGTATTCATAAGGTAACCTGAGGATAAGTGTATATCCTGTTCTGGGATGTTAAAGGAGCACGAGGGCAGTTTCAACCACAAGTGGAGTTAGTTCTAGACGCAGCCAGTTTAATTAACACAGGGCCAGTTGGTCTCATGAATCCTTAATCCTTTTATAGATGAGGATGCTGAACCTTAGGTGAATGAACACTGAGCTAAAATTCTGCAAGCCACCCACTCTTTTGAAAGAAAAAAGCGCGCGCGGCCCTTTTAAATGCCTTTTATTCCCGTCTGTTTAAGCCCCTGCGGGTGGGAAATGAAGAGGGCTAAGCCCCCCTCCGCAGGACATTAATTGGAGGCGGGGGTCCACAATACAGGCGTAGGTTGCCTCACCAGTTCTTCATACTGGCTGTTACGTGGGGGTGGGTATAAACATTAGGACACACACACACTTTCTGAATGCCTCTGCTCAGTGAACAGCTGCCTCATGCGCCCCTCGCCTTCCCCTGTCATTACATTAACACGGCTCGCTCCACCACACGTGGCTTTAATGCAGGGCAGCCCAGCACAAGTGACACCTCGTTGTTGAAGTGGTCCATAAGACCCAGGTGCCAATATGTGCCCCCCATAATGTGTTCACCACCAAGGGTGAGCTAGTCAAGAATTTGTTGGTCTAGGTTTTAGCTCCATGTTTAAAATTTAACGTTTGGTCCTGTCTTTGATCACCCACTGTTGTGGCCATACTGAGAAGTACCTTTTGTCACAGATTCCCCATCATAAAATGCTCCACAGAATACCACAAAATTCACCATCATACCTCTTTCTCGGTGACACATCCACACAATAATGTGTGCAATAACCCATTGCCATTTCAATGAGTAATTTTTCACCAGATTTGAATCACTATCCATATGTGTATCACTATGTGAATTAGCCTATTATCTTCAGTGAAGTGCAACTGTCTACCATGTGCAATGTTCTGATCAGACGCAACCCGTTTTCAGTTTGTGTAATATGTTATTATATGAAGTAGTCTTACAGTGTGAATATTACTACAATGTAAATATTATTCCTGTACAACTTATCTATTCTATATGCAGTAGGCTAACAGGTAACCACCATTTGTGTCATTAGAAACTAAGTGAGTTACATAACCATAGTATTTAAGTCCAGAAATTGTGTAGATATCATAGTGTATTTCATATCGAGTATTGTTCGGCAGAATTTAAAAATGTATTTTGAATTTATATTTTATATAGATTCTGACGTCTAAGCTTGGCCAAGCACAAGGCCAAGCACAAATCTGAATAAACATTTCAAGTCGATCAAACCACTGTTTAAGCTCCCTCAATCAGAGAGAAGAGAAAAAAATCCTGCAGTACTGGCAGCGGTCCAAATCTAAGGTTGAAACATGGATAATGGCCACCTTTTGCTGCATCACTCACAATATGATCCACTGATCTTGGACCAGTCTCATTTTAGCAGTTATGCTTGAGTGTGTAAAAGCTCCAGCAATGCTGCTGTGCATAATAATGACATACCTATGAAACAGGCCACTAACATGTTAGTAGTATATATTTGCATGGCAGATTAGATCACCAGTTTGGCTTGCCTTTATTTAAATTTGGTTTAACAGCTAGTTGTGATAGTCATAAGATTCTCATGAATGTTTGTACATACAAGAAGGTGGGCATGCCCAGAAAGTGGTTAGTGAGTGGATGGTAGTTATTTCTAAAAAATAGCTGGTGAGTTGATATTATGGTTTATCCTGGAAGATCCCTGCCCTACATGTTTTTATAACCATGTATAATAATTTAATCAGCTTATTCGTTAAAAAAAACACAAGACTATGCAGTTTACAGTGCAGGACTTAGGACCTTGAAACAATGTCCAACCTCATCTGATTTTTTCAGAGCTTCATTGTAGCCCCCATAAGGTGTATGCTGAAACTTTTTAATAAAAGTAATGGTATTTCATGATTTCATGATGTGATCAGATAAACTATTTAGAAAACACATTATAAAGAAACAATAAAGATGTAAATATACAGAGTTACTCAACAATCATGTCTTGTTGGCCATTAAAAAATATTGTGCCGTGTCATGAGATTACACACAGTTCATCCAGGCTTCACCATCCTGGCATATTTAATTTAATTCAGGTCCCACAGACAATGTGCATGTGTGGGATACACTGGTTCAAGCTGAAAGGCCAGTTTCTGCTGGTGGTGTCACTGTTTTCAAGACCAACTCAGTGTTTTAAAGTGTTATTTTCTAATATTTCCAAAGAATCAACTACAATATATTAATGTTCACTATGAACATTATGTACATTAGTCTAACAAACTTGCCATTTTTGTCACACATGAACACAGCACAGCCACAGGCAGTCCTAGGATTCAAACCCACAGCCATTCATTCACAGGGGCAACTCTGTGCAGTGTGTGCACTGCCTCTCAGCATAATGGAAAAATGGTAGTCAAATGCACAGTAACATTGGTGAGGGTGAGATCCTTAACAATATTCTCTAGGGGAAGTTCTGCTACTTTACAGGTAAGACACAGGAGAATTTTTGTGTACTTTTATCTTCTCTCATGTTCAAACATGATAAAACCACAAAATAGTTTTATAGCACGAAAAGTAACAGAAAAATCAAGGTTAGTGATACAAGATTTCATGCATGGGCATGAAAATATACACTGTTATTTTTATCTCTGTATCTAGTTAAATATTCAGCTTAGACATTCATAATTTGAGAAGTTAAAGTCTGCACCTTATACAATTTAAGAGGCAATTAATCACCTCATGTAAACAAACATTCATTACCCAAGACATTTCAGGAATCAATAACTAAAAAAGCTATGGATTTTCAAAGTTTTGCATAACTGCTTTTTTTTTTTGCTTCAATTACTTTCCTGAATATTGATGACAATATATCAGATCTGATTTTTTTAAAAGAGAGGTTCTTGAGCAGGGCACTGGTGGTACAGAGTCCATTTTGTGAAGATAGTACCTTACAAAAATTTTACGTGCCTTTCAGAAGCTTGGTGGTGAATTTCTTTCATTAAATGAACGGGGAACAGTAATAATGTAATAACAATCGTTTTCAGCAAAAGCTGTCAGTTACCATCAACCATAATTAAACTCAAAATACATCTCTCTTATTTTACTGCTTAAAAATTTTGAGATCATATTGGGGCATAAGTACCAGGCAGTACCTAAGACACCATGAAATCTGATCTGGAATTTGCAATCCTGCTCAAAATGAAACCACCATATACATTTTAAGATTAATTTAAAGACAAGTTTAAGTAAATTAAATTTATTCACAAACAAAACTGCAAACATTCTTTTTAGGTGAATGATGAATAAGCATGAACATGAGAGTGGGTGAAGCGATGAGGCAAAATTGACCAAGCATGTCTAAATGTATGGGTCCATTCATCAGTTAAGCTTTTCCAGCTGGGAGGCCTTGGGCACGCTGGTATTCCTGTTGTAGGCTGGACAGGACTTCACGATGCTGTTCAGATTTTCGCTCCATCTCTTTCAGCGATGTTTCATAGCGTTGACTGAAAAGACAGGATTTCCCCAGGCACAGATTAGGCTTTTTAATAGACTTAACAGCACTTTAATTGATAAATCTCAAACAAAAAATGCTTTCAGCCTCAAAAGAAAAGCTCAAAGCAATCTCAGTGTTTGCAGCTCTATAATAAATTGTTACATGAAAATGCATTTCTTTCACAAAGCTAGACATATTTTATATTTGTATAAATAATAAACCATATCCAGCTGCTTTTATTTTATATGCTTACATTTCTCCGTTAATATACTCCAGCCTTTTGCCCACTGTCGCCTTGGCTTCATCTAGATCTTGTTTTACAAGTACTGGTCCAATAAGCTTGTAAACTGTGTTCTGGCTATCCAACAAGTCCAGCTCCTGAGAAACAAATAAGACTTAACATTAAAAGCATCAATATTCTAGGAAAGACTACAATAATACACATTATTGCTTTTATTCAAGGTGACACACAAAACAGAAATTTGGCCAAAACCCAGAACTTAAATTCAGGTAACTTGTTCTTACCTCTTTAACAATGTTATTCTCCGTCACCTGAGCCTCGAGTTTCTGTCGAGCTGACATGCTTTTACTGATATCTGCAATGTGAGTCACACAAAAGATCATTAATTATAGTTATGCTCATGGTATTGCCCAAAGCGTTAAAGACCTCATAATAAGACCTATAATAATACAACATAAATTTCATTTAAGGTCCTAGAAATAATTGTTTATTAACAGAAAAGTACTATAGAAATAATATAAATCAGTAAACTGCTCATTCAAAATGTTAGCTGGAGAATTATTTTAAAAGTGGTCTCTGAAGAGCTTAACCATACATGTTTTGGACATACCCAACACTGAACCTCCTGTACAAAATGAATGAATTTCCATGCATAGACTTTAATATTGAGCCAGGCCTACATAAATGCCTTAGCTCATAAATGCTCTATAAAGCGGACGGGCACAAATTTTTGAAAAGCCTTCCAAGCAGAGTTTGTTGTAGCTGAAACGAGGAACCAACTCCATATTAAAGTATTTGAACGCAATGTCATTAAAGTACCTGCTGGTGTAATGGTCAGGCGTCATAATATGTTTGTCCAAATATAGTAAACTGCAGTTCAATTGTAAATAAGCTGACCGGGCTGACATACGAGTTTCTGGATTTAACGTTACTATCCGACGGTTTGAAAGAACAACACCACCCTGCTGGATCTGCAAACCCACCCTTTTGCATCTGCTGGTACTTCTCCAGTTCAGACTGCAGTTTCCTCTGAATTGCTTCTGCCATTCCGACGGTAGCTGTCACAAATTTAAACTGACTCTCGTTAGAAATAAAAACCTGCTAATTTAGCTCACTTCAGCCTTTAGC
The DNA here is from genome assembly GCA_037577295.1 of Ladigesia roloffi. Classification (NCBI taxonomy): domain Eukaryota; kingdom Metazoa; phylum Chordata; class Actinopteri; order Characiformes; family Alestidae; genus Ladigesia; species Ladigesia roloffi. Next base: position 2,442,587 of record JBBKCR010000031.1, on the reverse strand, counting down.
AGCCATGCAGACACCGTGTGGACGCAGCGTCATGACGAAATCACTATGCGACCGGCTTGAATAATGTGTGTGCGAGTGTGGGTGTGTGTGAACCAGGGTGGGTAATATCGCCTCCTAATGTCCCTTTTAAGTAAATACAATACAAATTACTATGAAACACTTAAAAACGCAACAGGAGTGTATAAGGTGGTTATAAACTGCGGAAAATATTGAGTATTACTCTTAAAAGGTCTGGAAATGTGTATTATTTTCTGTTAATCATAACTAGCTTGTTGGGGTAGTAGTTAGGGAGTTGCCCTGCAATTAGAAGGCTGTTTAGATCAACTTGAGCAAAGTCCCGTCCCTACACACTGCTCCCCGGGCGCCTCCCGTTGCTGACTGTCTACTGTTTAACTCGGTAAATGTGTTAAACGCAGCGAAAAGATTTCATATTGTTCAAACTCTGGTGTGATGTGTTCCAGTATGACAAATGTACACTTAACTCAAAAAAATCCATCATCTTTCTGAATCTTCGGCAAATCAGCGTGAGGCTGAATAACTCTTTAAAACGTCAGTCTATCTAAATATTCTGGAACTCTGGATAACTTTGTAAAAATCAAGAATCTGCCTGAATCTTCTGGAAACCACTATCGACCCAGCTACAGTTCCTCCTCCTGTCCGCTGGGTGGCGGGTCAGCATCACCTCAGTTTGGAAACATGGCAGCTCACATGGCCAGTGCAGTGAGAGAGTGAACCTGAAGGTCTTTTCGTGTTGGTGTGAATGCAGTAGACGTTTTGTCAGGTAAAATACTTTTCCAGCTTTTCACACAGACATTCTGTTATTGAGATGGGCCGAATTAATGTGACAAACCTGTAGAGGGACAGGGGGCTTTATACTTGGCACGCACCGCTACTGGCTTGGGGCATCCCCCCAAGCTGATACTACAGTATGACATGACGCTCATTTTTGACATTAATGTCATGTCCTCCTGTAAGATCAGTGCGTGCCATGGATGAATATACATCCAGTAATATCCAGTAAAGGCTGTTTTACATTCGGTCGTATTCTCTTTCCGGTGTGGCCAGTCACAATGTGTTTGCAGTTTATTAGTAAACCCTGATTATTCGCGTCTGTAAAAAAAACTTCTGGAAACAGGAGGCGTGCATTTCACTGTTCGAAAGAAAGGAAAGAGTTTTCATTCATTTAGTGTACTAAAAGTAATATGCAGAATGGAGAAGGTCAGACAACACAGTGACTCTTTCGCGATTGTCATGTAAGACAATTATAACCTTTCCTAATCGTAACAGCTCATAGTGATTTACAGAATGGTAAAGTTTAACAGTATAAAAAACAACCTTAAAGCTGAGTTTAGTGGTTTTATTACGTTACTGTTATTCTGCGGCATCTGCAGTTACAACGAAAACCCGAGCTTGTTGACTTGTATTCAACTTTACTGCCAGCTGGTGGCCTGATGTTTTGGGAATTCCAACTGTAATCAGATAGTCATGGGTTGAAATCCTAGGACTGCCAGTTGCACCACTGAGGTACACCAGAGCAAGATACACCCACTAAGGGTGGATCTGAACCCAAATACTGTATTCCTGAAGGCACAAATAACATTGTTTTTTACGAATACTTATTTTGAACAAATACTTTATATACTTTTACAAATATTTGTATTCGGGAGCAAAAAAAACTTTATTTAAAAAGCTGTGTTTCTTCATGAGACTACAGAGCAAGCTTAGACAAGTGATTGAGAGAGTAAGTGACGTTCAGGATTCGGGTGTGAGGATAGGGGTGATTGACACAATTTGTTGCACGCAGCAACAGAGAAGACTCGGCTGAGGGAAAACACAATAACCTGCATCACTGTTATTGTTGAATAGATTTTTGTACTTTAACTTGGTTTTGGGGGCAGTTTCTAACTCTTGGGAAGAGGTGTTTAATCAGGTAATTATTAGATTAGAATGCATTATTGACGTTTGCAGTAGTTTGCTTTCATGTTCGCTCTGTTTACTCTGTTAGCTCGATAATTTAGACAGCTGGATTTTTACGCCTGGAATTTTAAGTTTATTTTAAAATGTACTCGAATGTCCAGAACATATGTGTCAGATTGGCTTTATCCAAATGACTGATGTCACACTGTTTTCAATAATAGGATATATTTTAACTTACCTAGCTTTGCTCTAATGAATACTGTGGCGTACTTTAAATTCAATTAAACTAAGCCATGCACAGGTTTTAAGAGTCATTATCTCAATTTAATGCTCTATTCCAAGCCGGATTAGAGATTTCCTTCCCCTGTTCTCTTTCCCGTGCCGTACAATTTTTATTAAGTGTTGTGGTGACCATAAACTTAAGAAAACTTTAGAAATTAAGCCTTGTCTTGTGGCTCTAGGTAGTGGGGAAAATTGAGAGCATAGATTATTTGTAACTACACGTGCTTTTGCCGACTTGTACATTAGCCAAATCCAAGAAATGATCCTTGGTCCAAACCCAAATCTCTCCAGCAAAACAAAAAGGTTTTTCCATTAGACCCAATCCAATGCCTACTCCGCATCCAAGGATATCACCACCTCCATGGTATCTGATGATGCACAGATTATCCTCAATAGTTTTCTAATATTAGTAAAGGAAAATGGTTCTCTAAAAAATCCAGGCTGATATGATTATGTGTTCCATAATGGTGTTTAATGTAGATGCAAGAATTTGGGCTAATATTTTTATGGCAACTCTCAAAGGTAAGAGTCGTTCTGTAAGAGTTTGTGGCAAAGTCCCCTGGTGAAGTGTATGATTAAGCATTTCCAGCATTTGGCGGATTTTTAAAATATTATTTAAAGTTTGGAGTAAAATTTTTTAAATGACCAATAATTTCTGTTGGGTCTACTGTTATTCCACCTGAAGGTTTGTGGATTTGTGAGATGAGTCAGAAAGCATTTTTGCTTTTAAGTTGATGAGCTAGAAGTTGGCCTGTTTTTTCACCATGCACGTATAGGCATGTGACCCAATCAGACACTGCTCAGCCTTTCCTTTTTATAATAAATTACATTGTGTTTAAAGATCCAGTCTGTGTAATTCATCAGGCTGATATGGAATACTGATAGTCTAGATCTGTTATAGATTTGACGATTTAATTCTGTTTGGAGTTCCTCCTCTTATTATGTCGTATAGTGTAGATATACTTTCTCCCCTGATTACCAAGTGTTCCCCTGAGCACAGATGGTAAAATTTAATTGAAGAATAGTGTAAAATTATGTATTGCATTAGATATCAGATTGCAACATTTTCATTGGCAACTAAAGAGGTGTTTAGTCTCAAAGGGGGGCCACTCCAAACAGTTAAGACAAAATTACATAGCGAGAATAAGGGGTGCATGATAGACTCTATTGTTGTACATTATTCAGTATTCTGGACTGAGGGGAGAAGCCTTTTATCCAAGAAGAAATAATCTATTGCGGGAATGATGGACATGGGGAAAAATAAGAAATCTTTTTGCTGTGTGGAGAAAGGATACGCCAGGGGTCCAAACAGCCTATCTGGGACATAAAACTGGCTACGCTTTTTCAATGGGAACGATGTTTTGCAGCTTGATCAATCTAAAAGTGGGTCTATCAAACCTTTCAAATCAGCACCAAAAATTTTATTTATTTAGATCTGGTTATAATGAAATTACTTTGTTAATAAATGCTACATTATTGCAATTTGGGAAATATATATTAACAAAAGCCTCTTTAGTGTGATATAAGAAGCCTGATACAATAATAAATTGGGGGGTCTGAACCTGTTAAATACACGGCATATTCACCAAGACTGCATAACTAAATGGAGTAAATTATTAGTGACACAAAACCTGAACATTTTCAACCAAACCATTTACATCCTTTTATTTAGCAAATTCCAGCCATTAACTTACCCTATCGCAATAGCTGACTTTAAGCTAACCCCAGAAACATTTTCAGGCAAATAACACTTAGAAATGTACATTAAGTAGGCCAGTATCTAAGCATCATATAAAGTAAGAGTTTGTGGTTCGCCAACAATGTCGAGCTCACAGGAGAACTCACCAGTGTACAAATTAACTTTTGGCCAATAACACAGTGCTTGTAGAACTCTTTGGCCTCTTCGGGTGTTCCAAAAACAAAGGATTCTCCGTTAAATGTTACCTGAAGACATGCACTCTCAAGGCATCTCTTTGATACTATAGTTTGTGCTTCCTGACTCAGTGTAATGGTCGTACCTTCTCTTGAAGCCAGTGAAAACATACAACAAATGGTCTCGAGTATTTCCCTTATCTTAATACTATATCTTTATAGTATTTCCACCAACATCTAGGACACAAACATGATCATATTTTGTCTTGTGTTTTGCTTTCTAAAACATTTATAATCCTTAAATTGAGATCGGTTTTCCAATTCCTCAACTCGATCAAGGAGCGATCCAATCTGAGCATGCAGAGATTTAAGCACTGTGTCAGCTAAAGTGAATTTTTATTCACGATTATTTCCGTTGTGGTGAGACTATGTTGAAAGGCGTTTAACGTCTCATTTATGGTTTAACTAAGCTTTTAAGGAGATCCGCCATGTTTTTTAAAAGACAAGATCTTTGTTTTCCAAGCACCAAAATACATGGTGACTGAAACAATTTATTTAGCACTCGTTGCCGGTAGTTGTCCTACTGTTATTTAGTGGCTGAATATGATGACCTAGTACAATCACCTAAAAATCTATGCTGTGTATCAAGTTGAACAGTATAAAGTTCAGTTTGGTCTGGAGCCTCTTTTTCCATGTCTGCCCCCTACATTTCCAAACCGGAAGCCCAACAGAATAATTTGACACAATAATTTTCATCTTCTCCTCTAACCCTTGGTGAGATGAAGAAGACAAAGAGTAAGGAATCAGAATCCTCTCCTAAATACAGAATCCCTACGGAGAGACAGGGGCCTAAGTCCTCACTTTTTGACTGTCCTCAGGAGATTCAACAAGGTTTAGGTCAATTAAGTGGGATGGGAGTGCCAAAAACTTGGATCTGCATGTTTGTATTGGATTTTAAATGATTTGGTTCTTCAGTGAGTGTATGTATCTTAGCCTGGGTCCCAGAGATTGAGTAAAATTTCAACCAGAATCTTGCAGAAAATACTTCCAGGCCTTTCAAATTTTGGCATAGACGTGAGGTATTTGATTTTCCTGTAATGGTGCCATCTTTTGCAAATCTCCAACAGTGATACTTGAAAATACTCTCACCTTTCTGTCAGTTGTCTTGATGTATGTGCAGACAAAATAATTTGCTACAGTATGCTTACTGCAAAATCTTTAGCGCCAGTAACTGAAGGAGTTTGCACCACCAGTTGAAACAACATTTAATGTAAATGTTACTTCAAAATATGAGTTTAAATATGGTTCTGAAACTGACCAGAAAGTCAAAAGCACTGACCAGAAAGGCAAAGCAGAACCCCTATTTGACAGAAAAGGGCCTATGGGAAGGTTAAGCTGAAGCACAAATGGTTGTTTCACACTATGCACTGGTGATAAATGTATTATCTGGGAAAAGAAGGAAGGTGGAGTGTAATTTATATTCAATTAGCTTACTTAATTTAGAATTAATTAATGAAATTAGATGAAATATTTAAAATAAAAATCATTAACAGAATCGTTCACTTTCACATTATGTTGCGTATTAAAAATTATTATTTTCCACAGGAGCAAGTGTGTCATGGCCAGTTAATTAACTGAAGCTTGAATGGAATGGCATCCACAGGACTGTCCAAAACAGACCTCAGAATCCACAATTCAACTGAAACTGCTTGGATTGATGCCAAAATTTTAAACTGTGAAAATCTGTGGGTAGATCTTAAATCTGATTTGCACAAACAGCCCACAAATATCATAGTACTTTCTAGCTGGCTTTAGAAACCCTTTGCAAACTGTACTCAGTAATTCTGTTGGTAGCGTATCCAAAACAACTGTGCATTAACATTAACCAAAAAAAATCTGAAAGTTTGATGCACTGGTTGCTTCCTTTTTTCATTTTAATAAACATATATGACACAGGATGCCCAAACTTTTGCACAGCAACATTGATGAATAGATGGTTGGAATACAGTGGAATTTTTTTATAGGTTGTTGTGCCATGAAACTGATCGTTGGTGTAAAATCCTGATGTATATTAACAGTAAATGACACAAGACTGAATTACAGGGGTCATCGAGTTAAGTTTATGACGCACACAAGGGCGAACTAGTTTAGTGTCAGGCCACAGAAGACACTCAAAAGGTGCAGAACATGCTGTATGAGTGAGGGAGGACATTTATCTAAGTGTTCCATTTGTGTTGTTTTGTTTAGTTACATTTTGGCCTATGTAGAAGTTGACCAATATATCGGCCGGCCGATATATCGGGCCGATATTTGGTATTTTTTAACATATCGGCATAGGCCAATATCCAGGTGCACTATGCCGATTTACAGACAGGCACCTCTGCAGGCAGCCCAGTATTATTGTTGCTGTGGAACACGTGGCCCATGCTGCTTGTGCTGGACCCCAGCCTCTGTTCCCAGTAAGAGAGTATTTAGTGAGATTGGAATGATTTATGACGAGAAGAGGAGTCGGCTCACAGGAGAAAATGCAGCACGTTTGTGTTACCTGCACGACAACCTGTAGCTCTTAAACTGGGAGTACTAACAACTTTCAGTGTGGGATGGGTGGGAGGAGAAAGACTCCGGGACTGGAAGTGGGAATAAAATTGAACATAATACAAAAAGGAATTTGCATGTTTAAAAATTTTCCTTACCTCAAGAATTGCACTAAAAGAGTTTGATGCTGCTGGGTTTATTGTTTACATGTTTAAACTATTGTTTCATTGTATTGTTGTTGTTAAGGTTTTTTTTATTTAAGTTTATATTTAAATTTAAGTCATTATTCAATAAATGGCAAGTTGAGAAATTTTGTGTATCTATCTTTGTGTTATTAGTGTGATATTTGACCTCCAGTAGCGGCGGAAATGTTCAATTGTTTGGCAAAAAAATATATGCAGCATATATCGGACATCGGCTGACCCTGTCTCCAAAATATCGGCATCGGCTACTGAAAAACCCATATCGGTCGACCTCTAGGCCTATGTCATGGCTTTTGAACAAATATATTTTTCTACACTCGTTTTTTTCTGTTACTACAATACAGTGTAAAAGTTCAATATATATTTCCTTTTTCTGTGACTTAGTTGTGTTTTTATGTTGTAGATTTTACAACTGTGTTAGGGTAGGTTATTCATTTGTGTTTCAATTTGGACGAAAATTTATCACTGTCCATTGACCAGATCTCCGTACTAACTTGAGGACCCCCTGTGAAATGGTGGTTTTGTTCAATGTTGTTGTCATTTTAAATTGTTTTTAAATTTTGTTTTACAGTACAAAATGTATCAAATGGGTGCTCAATCGAAACTGAGTTACTCCAAACAGACAATCGGAATTCAGGGGATTTATTTAGATCATTGCAGTTTCACCCTGTGACACAATGTGAGACAGCTGAGTACATGAGTGTGCTTGGAAAGCAAAGGAATTTGTAAAGGAAGAAAACTGGCTGTAGTTGATATTGTAGTATCTGAAACTATTTTCATGGAAAGCATACTGTTCCATAGCAGCCTTTTATTCAGAATGTTTTTTAACACTTAATTTAGATATATTTATTTTGCAAGTAGCAGTCTTTTGCAGGAATGTTGTTAATTTGTTAGCGCAAACATGCCAGTCATTAATGAGTATACCAAGCTGGTGGTTAAACAAAGCTGCATGCATTCATAGTTGTGTTTACTACAGTTTTGGGGTGTTTACTCCATAAACATCAGATTTCATTCTACACTGCAGGCTCAGTTACAAATTTACCCTTCTAGAAAAAGCTAGGAAAAATATAAGAACTATATTAATTGGGATGTTGTCCATAAGAGTGATTGCTGCTCCTCAGAAGACTATTTCTGAAGTGCATTTGCATCTTTTTCATATCAGTTAAAGGGCAAGCACTGTGACGGTTATTTATATAAATAAATAATTGATCAGTAAGATAATAAAAATCAGCAACCAGCCAACTTAGCTGTAAAGAAATTGCAGTCAGCAATAAAGTCCAATATTTAAAAAAAATATGGTGAAAATTGTGACCCCTCCAACCCAAGATTGGGTTGTTTATTATGCAAGTCGATAAGTAACTGTGATTCAGATTTTGTAGAACAGCATTTTCCACATCATCAGTACCAGTTTGCCTGATTGTCTTAGTTTTACCTATTCAGTTTCATGCTTTTGTTCCTCATTTCAGAGGGTCTTGACTGCACTTAATGACCAAGTGCAATACAAATTCTGTGTTTGCTTTTTAAAAAACACTTTCTTATGCAGGGGCATCGATTTAATAGGCTCTGCTCTAGGTAGTTAGGGAATGTTAAAATTCATGCAGCGGTGATTTGGCTCAAACTTCACCTTTGAGTAGTAGTTTATTTGGCTGCCTGACTGACCCTCTCTTAGTCCTGTCACTATCAATATGCAGCTTCATGGTGTTGGTGGTACTGGACAGAATGCTAATACACCAGAATGCTCCCTGAATTCTTATGTCCCAGCGAGCCTATGGCTTATGAAAGCTAGCCTATGAGTGTCACAGGATGGATTGAGAGCTTTCTGCTTTATGGCACTGTGGTTGCAAATGACACATCATCTTCACTATCACAGTAACATTTCACTGCTGAAAGTGGTGCTTTGTCATTCCCATCTAAGAGATGAGTCCCAGTAAAGTGCAAAACAGGCGAGTCTGGTTTCCACAGGGGTAAATATTAAAAAAGGAAAAAAGTGTTTATTTTTCCTGGATGGTCCGGCTGCCAGGCTAGTGCCTTGTTCCATATTAAAACTCTGCTGCTCAGACCCATCACCCACAATTCTAAAAAGCAAATTTGTCTTCCACAGCCATTTTCAGTATTTGTTTAAACATTTATTAAATTCAGACCAAGTAATGTAGAGGGTTAGAATTATTTAAAGCAGTTTTTACCCTTTTACAACAGGGAAAGTGTTGTTTAGATATTCGAAACTGCAGTTTATTGGGTATAGCTTAAAAACAAAGAAGCAATACAGTTGTTCTGGCTGTATTTCAGATGAAGTATGGAAAATACTATTAAATTATTAGAAATGCAGAACCTTAATACAGAAACAGAACATATTTATGTTTGATGTGTGTGAGGTTGTCTAGGTGATTCTAAATACACTATTATTAAGACAAAAATTTCACTGCTTCCAGCAACTGAAACAGTGTTGTAGGTATCATATTTTTGACCACCAGTTTTATTAATGAGACAATTACTGATTGGTCATTTATATCCACTGTTCTGGTACCAAAAAGTATTTTATTTATATAATATATATATGAGGGCTGGGAATTTAACATGTTAGTTAGATTAAATAATCAATTAACCATAAACGCTTTACGTCATCTTCCCGTTCAAAGTTTTGAGTAAACAGCATGGGAACAGAGTCCCAGATCACTGCTGCGTGAGCAGCCAGAGAGTTCAGTTCAGTTCACAGCGTGCAAGTAAGCGTGTGAGAGTTGGAAGAAAAAAAATGCCAAAATGGCTAATAAAACGTTGTCCTATGTCTTGTGAATGTTTTTTGCTGATTCTGACTCTGAAGGGGAATATTTGCCTTTTGGAAAAGGGTTTATATCAACAAACAAAGCATTCAAATTTTCCAGGTTAGGCTAAAATATGAGGCTACATGTGATAATAAACTAAGAGCCATTTGGGATCCGAAAGAGCCAGCTATTCTTTGGGAGCCAAGCCACAAGAGCCGGGTCTCTGTTAAGAGCTGAACTTCCCATCAATAATACAGACCTCCAGAGGGGCGGAGTCTCAGCGCTGTGGCTGTAGTGTGTGTGTGTGAGAGAGCTGGGAGCTGTAGTTTATCAAAACTTACAACTGTCATATACAGTACCCTAATTCATAGGTTTGGTTCAGTCAGTGATAAAAATGTAATTACCATTGTAACCTAAGTTATAGGCTTGTATTCAGAAATAAATGGGACAAAAAACTGCTTCTTGCAACGTCTGTATGTATGGGCGATTAAATGCGCTACATTAGATTAATTCATCATCAGACCATATAATTAGATCAACATTTTTAATTGCTTGACTGCCCTCTTATATGTATGCACCCCTTATTTATGTGTTAGAGATAGAGATAGAGAGAGAGAGAGAGAGAGAGAGAGAGAGAGAGAGATTTTTTTGAACAACAAGTTTGTCTGATTGTCTCAGTTTTACCTATTCTGTTTCATGCCTGTGGTTGGTTTGTTATTCCAAAATAAGTATCCTAAAAGCCAGTTTCAGTAATGCACACCAATAGGTGACTAATGATAAGTGTGTAAACCATTTAATGTATAGGTAAGAAGCAAACATGTGAGCATACATTCTGGCAGACTGTGAATGACAGGATAAGGGGACAATAGCATTGTCATAAAGTGGCTTTCTGTTGCCTCATGGTTTCATATTAAATCAGTAATGCTGCAACACATCTATTTACTTATGTTCTGTATTGCTTTATGCACAGCTCAGCAACAACATTTATGTTAATAACATTGGTTCTCTCACTACAATGGTACCTTTCACGGGCTGGGCTATATTTGGCTGCACATTTACATTGAGTTCTGTATGTTAATGTGTTATTGTAAGGCAAAGGTAAAGGGGTATTTGGCAGATGCCCTTACAATCATTAGTTACAAGGACAGTCCTTATTGTTTACTATATTTATTATAGTGGGAAAAAGGATGATCAGTGACCTGGCGACAAGATAATGGACTTCCAAGACTAACTGGTCTGTGCTGCGCAAAGGATAGTCGATTAGGTCCAGTCCCACAGAAGAGCACATATAGCACAAATTCAGAACAAATTTAACACTACCTATAATAGAAATAAGTCTGAACACACAGTGCATTACAGCTTGCTGCATATGGGGCTACATAGCTGCAGGTTGGTCACAGTGCCCAAACCAGCAGAAATGGACATGTGATCATCAGAACTGGATAGCTAAGGGTGTGCGTACATCATTTACCTGGGGATGTGATGCATCAGGATGCACTATAGGAAGAAGGCAAGATGGTGGAGGGAGTCTGATGCTCTGGGTAATGTTCTGCTGTGAAGCTTTGGATCCTGGCATCTATTTGGATGTTAGTACATGTACCAGTTACTGTGCTACTATGTTGAAAAGTCAAAAGCCTTCATATCAAATTTTGACATTTATAATAAACTTTTTATCTTCTTAGTTAATTTTTAAAATGTTACCATCACAGAAATATTTTACATTACTTCTAGGAGTCTAACCATAGTCAAAATTCAATTCAGTAACTTAGTTTGCTGTCTTCATACAGTTTCTGATCCTGCAAAAATGAAAAGTGAAGATGTGCCTCAGTTCTCTGACCTTCACTGGTAGTTGCTGTCAAAAAATATAGAATTATAAAAGAGACTGATGGACATTACTGGCAATATATATGTAATTTTCAATACTTGATTAATTTTCATGTGTTTTGAAATGATTCCCTTGTATTCTTAGTATTACAGTCTGTAATGAAACAGGAGAAAAATGAGCAGATTTTTTCTTTTCGGTCCTCACTGTGTAGAAGTAGGCTTTGTGTTAGAGCTGCAGTGGAAGATAATGAGTCACTTAATTAATGTAAATTACTGTTTTACTGTAGCAGTTTCTAAAGCAATCTTCAGTTCTGTGCTAGGACTGTTTCCTGTCGCCTTTATAAAACTGCTACAGAAGTACAAGCCTCTACATTATGTTTGCAGTACGTTCTGTGCATTGTTCAGCCTGCTTTTGTTCATTCTGCATCATTAATATAATTGTACACATGGTAATTCTACTACAAGAACTCTTTCTGAGATGCATGAATAGCCTATTTTAGTACACTTCTTTTACCATTTATTTTCTTGATTCAGTCTATTTTGTGAAAATCACAGATTGCTTGCTCAGTAGGTCTTGCAAATTGGTTATTCTTGTGTCAGTACAAAGCAGTTTTCCCTTGTGTGCAAGTCCAATTTGTCTCAGACCTAAAATAAATACAAGCCTATCCATAGAGGGGCAAGCTGGATGAACTGGCTGGTTATCAAAATGCCAGGTTGTAAATCTGTATATGCAAATGAATGGGAGCAGTGGAACTGATTTGAGCTCCTTAAATCACTTCTTAAAATGTCTGTCGTTTTCAGAGCTTATAAATCAAGTATCAGCTCCTGCAGTTAGTGTCACATCATTCAAGTACTCCACATTTTCTTCGAAAACGGTTCATCATTTTGAGCTGGAAATACAATTATCCACATGATTAGGCTGTTGATTTGTTTCTTTCTCATCTTTGAATTGATGATTTAATGATTTACAAGATGTTTGCACTATTGGCCCATGAGATATGGAGCCTTTCAGTGAAATAATTTGGAAAGAAACAAAAAGATAAAGGAATGAGTGAACAGAATAACATATTCAGACCTAAATTGTTAATTGTCCTGAAAAGGCTGGCCTTTTTTCCCACCAGTTTAAATCCAATTACAGTGTCCCTTTCCATTCCCATCACTCAGTGTAGAAATAAAAGCAGATCAAAAGAGAACATTAACTGCTGTGATTCTCCATCCTTTCTTTACCATTTAAATAGCTGAGACAAGTTGAATAACACAGCACAGGCTTTGCACTTTATATGCATGGCTAATTATCTGGAAGATATGATCTTTTCTACAATAAGCTGCAGAGTGATATGAAGCATTAATGGCAAAAAAATAAATAAATATAATCAAGTTTTAGTCCAGTGTCGTTGGTATTCAGAATGTGAAACTCCCCAGCGCTCACTAGCCTGCTTTATTCATGTGCATATCATTAACCAAACCTGCCATCAAAGTAGCAGTCTTCAAAAAAGTCTTCAGCACTGCGTCTTTTTTTTCCTTCCATATGCCAGACACTGCTCCGGCTAACTGTGTCTTTTTTGCAAAGGTTTAGACTGGGCTTAAACTGTTCTAATCGCCAACATCCTTCAAATTACTCTTCTGACATTTAAACATATTTTTCACCCTACTGTACGAGGCAGAAAAATAAATAGATTTATTTTATCATTTTTTAGTCAACTTGTTCCACAGCTTCAAAGCATCAGAGAACAATGAACAAAGTTTTGCTAAACATTCTTCAAGTACAGCCGCACTCCTCCATATTTGTTGGTCTCTCTCTACTGCCATGCATCTCCAGATCCCTGTCCTACAAACAAAATCACTTGAATGAAAACTAAATTCATGCAATGCTTTTGCCATATTCCTTAAAGAAATAGACCTTAATTTGGAGCAAGTCACACACCACTCCCTCTATAAACTGCCTCGTTCACCCTTTGAGACCAGTGATTGGACTTCTCAGGTTCTGAATATTATAGAGTGATTGAGCCCCCCCCCCCTTTCCCATTGCCTTGCAGGGCTGGAGGATTGCCAGCAGGCTTTCACTCTCAAACTCTTAAATTGATTCAAACTGCAACATGCTTCTTAAAGAGCGCAAATGCGTTAGGAGAGCGGCGTAAAAAACGAATGAAAACAAAGCACCGTACGTGTCTGGCATTTCGAATGAAGGCCAGGTGAATGGATTTTCAAATGCATTCCTGCAGTAAAAGCCACATACATTAAACCTGCAAGGAGCTGTGGGTCCTGGTTCCAGTGTACCCTGCATTGTAAGGTACTCGCACTGCATCATTGCTTTTGTAGAGATGCTTGTGTCCCTGCCTTGTGTGCAGAGGTTGGTGAGGAGGCATTAAAGCAGACCTCAGTTCACCTCCCTTAGCGTGAGAGACTGTTCATTCCCTTTTAGTGTTCAAATCAGGTGCTTGTAGATAAATAGCTGCGATACAGAGGCTGTGACGAAAGGCCATTTTAATTACTTTGGCAATTTTCAGGCTTTCCTTAAAGTGCTCCCCATCCACTTATTGGATGAAATATCTCATTGGTTCTCATAACTACTTTGTGTTGCATTAATGTGATCGAGCTGTGACTGATTAAAGAGTGCTTAAGATGCTCATTGGTTTTTGTACCCCTTTAGCCCGTTTACAGAATCACTGTTCTGTGCAGGTTACGCAAATAAGTAGCAATTACTCATTGTGTAAGGAGCTTATGGAGGGTGTGTGTTTATGACTCTTCCAGGAGCAGAAGTTCAGAGTGTTGCACTACTCAACTAATTGGCTGAATTTTTTAATTGAATTCAGTGTGGATTGAACACTCCAAGCGTTACCCCACCCCCACCCCCATGCCCTTGTGTATCATTCTCATGCTATTACTATTCGGGGCTTGCGGTAGCTATCGCAGTGCCTTGTGGCTGCCGTCCAAGCTCCGCTGACCCTTACTGAACTGGGCCTGAGCTGTGCTAGCTGCCCGTAATAGATCAGCAGGGATCTCTGTGTTCACTGAGGCGACTCAGGATAGCCCCTTGAACACACATGTCTGTACTTTTCTATCATTATCTCTCAGGCCCAAAGGTTTCTCAGCCATTTACTTCAGAAGGGTGAAGCTTTTCATTGAGAGCAGCTGCAGATAACAAACACACACTCCAGAGCAAGCGCTCTCTGAGAGATTGTGTGTAATGTCCTCCTTCGCTTCTGGTCATATATTGATTGGGGTTTGTTGAATTTTTAATGCCTTAAAAGAGAACTTAATAATTACCTTTCCTGAACAGGGAGGCCAAGAAGCAAGAACAGAACAGGCCCAGCACACACACGGAGAATGTCCAAGATATCCAGGGCAGCCAAAGCCGTGAAGAAGGTGGATACTGGTGGCTTGATAAAAGCAATCGTTCGATCAGGACAGGCAGCACCAGGGCCTCCATTGGGCCCCATCCTGGGACAGGTAGTTTTTTCTCACTTTTCTTCAGCCTTTCCTGTTTCCTGCCCGTCAAAGAGACTAATATATTGTTTCACGCAAGGTTGACACAGGCTTACCTCAGTTTACACATAAGATATCTCATAGGCGATAGAGTGTAACTAAAACCATGATTATGCCATTAGTCCCCATGCCTGTCTTAATGATAATAAATGAAGTCGGTGCTTATATTCAGAGGCGCATCTATCTGGCCTCTGATGTGTTTTCCAGCTCAAGGAAGCTGTTCAGGCCTGAATATGAGATGAAATTAGCAGCAGTCAAGCAAGACAATAGCATATGTTGAAACTGTGTGTGTATGTGTTCTCAAACATGGTCAACAGTTGTTTGAATTTTTTTGTATTCATGTTCATTCTTTGCTCTTTGCATGAGTGTATGCACATGTGTAGCAAACTGTAAATAAATTGCACTTGGCAGCCTTTTGGCTTTAGGCACTGGTCCTTTAATCTTCCTCCCTCGTTTTTCCTCTCCTCTGCCTAACCAGCCCTGACAGAGTAAGCGGAGGAGAGGTAGGCTGCCTGTCGGCTAGGGGGCAAATTTAAACAAACGAGCGAAATAAAAGAAGGAGCACAAGAAAAGAGGGAGGAAGTGACAGCTATGGTGGAGGAGAATAATTACAATATTGTGGGGGAAAAAATTAGCATAGCTGGATGGAGGAGAGAAACAAAAGACAAGAAGGGGTGAGACACATTGTAACACAGGTGCTACATGTGCCATGACCTAGCCTGCTGATGGTTTACGTGAAGTGAGCAGAAAATTGCTCAAAGTTGTGCTCCTCACTTCACAGGAATAAGCTGGAATGTTGCTGCTAGTAGTTCTCTCCATTTTTCTTGTTTTTTTTTTGAAGTAATCTTAAAAATTGCCTGCAAGGGTGGTGCATCTAAAATGCATGTATTTGAAACGGAGAATGAGGCAAAGATGAAAGCTGAAGAGATGGACTCCAGGACTGGCTCGTCCCTCTATGCTCATCTCCCTGAAATCCCTCTGAAGCGAACAGGCCCTCTTGGGGGAATGCTCCATAATGTCATAATGAATAGCCACACTCACTGGAAATAGTCAGATAGGCTTACCTTTTTAAAAATTCGTTCTGTAAATACTTCTTGTAAATCACATGAAGTCACATATGAATTTGGACTCGAGCACTTAGCCCTTTGACAAATGACTCTCAATTTCAATTAATATCAGTTTTAATGGGTTTAGTTAAGAGGGAGGTGAGTGCATAGTGCGTTAGTGATGGCTGATAGAAATCAATTAAAACCCCTGTCTTGTCTCCCTGACCAGAACAAACACTGTCACCACCTCTGACGCCTTGACATTTTTTATATTACAGGCAGACATCCACGAGGCTTGTACGATAATTGCACAAGCTCTTGAGCTCTTTGTACTTTGCCTAATTCCGATAAATGAGAGATTCAAAGTGAATCAGCTCTCGCCGTGTCATTTCCCCCACAGATATTTGTCTCATGGTCTTTCACGTATATGAAAATGGTCTGTAAATGCAGACCTTTATGGGTATATGCTCTGACAGTGTTTGCTCAATAGTGAAACAACAGAAATAAGAAGCTGTTTTTAAAGGCCAATGTCACTAATTGCAGTTTGAATGAATCATATCAGTAACATCCTGAAACGTTTTACATCCCCTTCTGTGTGTGGTGTTTACATAAAACCGGGGAACTCTTCCATGTCCAAGAGCAGCCTCTGTGTTTCCCAGACAGTGAGAGAGTAATGTGAAAAAGGTAGATGTCTAACAAACATTTTATTACAGAAGTACTAATGGAGGTCATGCTTCACAGTACACGGTACAGGTTAAAATTCATGATGAAAGGGATTTTAAGAAACAACCTTTGTTTTAATTGTTGCTCTTATATGAAGGCACTTGGTTAATAGTACACTATTGGCTGAGCCTCCTTTTTATCCCTTCATATAGAACAGTGGTCTTGAAGAACCAAGGTTTATCCACCCTCATTTGTACTCATTTGTAAGTGTGCTAACAGGATGAGTTACTCCAAGTGGTTGGCAAACAGGTCTGCAGAGTCTTGTTGCTCATCCTCGGTAGCTGATGACTGGATGCCTCCTGCCCTTGTTGCTTACAGCTCATGGGAAATGTAGGCAGGTCCCAGGGAAGTTTCTGCAGGGTCTAGTGTCGCATGGGCATGGCCCTGAGTGCGTGAGAGCGAGTGGTACCGAGAGGATGGGGGCACTGGAGATGTGTGCCCTTGTCCCTGTTCTTCTCTTTGCTCCACCGCTGCCCCCAGTGTGTGGCTTCCTGCTCCTCCATCTGTCCCTGCACCCTGCTCCCTTCCACCCCCCTGCCTGCGTCTCTCCCAGGCAGAGCTGAGCTTCACGGCCAGAGCTAGCAGGTTTTTGCCCAGAAACACTGTAGACACCCTCGGGTCTCTGTACCACAGCATGCCCATGCCCCGGAGAGCCAGCGTGAAGATGTTTATGGTGATCAGACTCAGCCAGGGGTAGACGGCCTCCTTCCGTGGCCCCCTAAGGCCCGGCAGAGCTGCCGCCCCGAGCTCTGTGAGTGAGACACAGGGCAGGAGCAGCAGCAGCACGTAGCAGTAAAAGAACACAATACCGTCCACCCACAGGGGAACTCCCACACTGCTCTGAGCCTCCCACAGGCCAGCTTGCAGGTCCAGAACGTCCAGCAGGTCCACCACCACCCACAGGAGCCGGCTTCTCACTTCCTGCTTCCTGCGCAGTGGGGTCATGTGGTCCGCGCCTGTCAAGATGAGGAAAAGCGAGGGCAGGCAAACGGAGAGCAGCAAAGTGAGGGTCTTGCGTGCCAGTTGGTCAGGCGGTCGTCGCTCCTGCCTGTAGTTTTGGCACACAAAGAAGAGTTTGAGCTGTAACAGGGACAGGAAAAGAAACCAGAGTGCATTGGCAAAGCCCCGGCGAGGCGAGCGCGCCTCCTGGACCACCCCGGCTGACACAAAGCGCAGCGCCAGCAGAAAGCACAGGTCTCCCAGAGCCACTGCAACACACGGCCACACCGCCGGTCTCACACTGCCCCGAGGCCCCAACATGCTCTGCTCCAGCAGGTAGAGGTCAACCACCGCCATCGTGCTCACCGTCACCAGGGTAGACATGCACACCTGGGGCGAGGGCAACATGCCTGACGTAAAAGGAGAAACAAGGACACCATTAGAGTAAAGTCACTCATTAAGGCAAGTGACTGGGGATACTTTTGGAGGTCACACACTTTATACTTTTGAGTATGGTTCTGCATACATAATCAACAGGTCTAGCATGAAATTTGAATACACAGAATCCCCCTTTAGTGTGAGACTTATCTCCCCTCAAAAAGGGTAAATGTTGATTGCACAGATTAACCAAACAATAGCTTTCCTTATGAATAGTGCATGTTTCAGTAATTACATCATTTGTAATTCAACAATGGGCTTTTTACGTTCTCCCTGTGGCCACGTTTATCTTCCTGCAGTGTTTGAACAGGGAGAAAAGCATCGTTCTGTCTATTGATCTGCAGAATGAAGGTGTTGGCAAACTAGTTATGCATGTGATCTTTGATGAGAAACGTTTGCAGTTCTGGCTAGCTTTGCAATGTCAGTGGACTCTTGTTATATTACATTCTAAAATGCAGCAGATTTCCCATATATAATATGATTTTTGTTATCCTTGGCACAATCAAAAGAAAATTAAAATTGTGTTCTGTTTTTACCCTAAGTGGTGCTTTTGCTAGACGTCTAGTTATAGTATCATGTAACCCCACCCCCAAAGTGGAACTTTGGATATTTGCTGCTAGATACTTGTTGTGTTAGACATCTAGTTACATTGCTTAAGTTACTGTTGCTACATGAGCACATCTCTTTCTATATTAAAGCTGCTGTGTTTGTCCCTAGAGGTGACCCCCTAACTAATTTATTGGAAGTCATGAAAGTTTTAATGTTTCTCCTTCTATTTTTCAATTTTGCCAAGTTTTCTACAGAAAACTCCAGCCCATCAAGCTCAAAGACTAGTTATGGTGTCACCACCTTATTTATTATTAATTCATTATGTTAAAGGGAGACCATGCATGCTGTCAAAGCTCATTTTCTTCATGGCTGGTCTGCCATTTTGATTTTCACAGGCATGGGTAAAAAAAGAGAAAAAATGTCTTTCACTTGCTGTATAATTTGCCATGTTAAATGGTTGCAATGTTGTAGTGTAGTGCACTAAATGCCTGCAGCTATTTGACAGTTACATCAAACTTCTGTTAATCATGTAGTCTTGTATGCAGTATGAATGCTGCATTCTTCCTAAAAGCAATAATTCTACCAAGGACAGTGTAAACCTTATCCATTGATTGGTGTGGAAAAATGATCACATGCTTTACGACCTAATCGAATGCGCACTTTCTCAGCCCATTGAACTCAAGGGCCAGTCATCTTAGATCTGTCTATGGAACAGCTTGTATCTGCTGCGGGTGTCAACAGGATCTAACCGGATCGATGGCTCTTTAAAAAAAAAGCCAGTAATATTGGAAATGTGGGAATTTTTGAATGGGAAAACAGTAAAGAGATTATTAAGGCCTCTTAACAATTATTCATAGTGGAAGACATTTGTTTAAAGCAGGCTCTGACTGATATGGAATTTGCATGTACAGGTTGAGGGGGAATGTTGTGGGTGTGTGTGTGTGTGTGCGCGCGCAGAGGCATACATGAAGAAGTGGGTGCACTGGAAATTGAACTACAATACTGGAAATGAGATGGGGAGTGAGACAGAGACAATTATTCATTGCCTTGGTTTTTTACAGACCTAATAAAGTGTTAGCGCATGATGGTAATAGTTCATAAATAAGCCCAGGGTAGGAGGGCGAGACTGGCATGGAGAGAGATGAGTGAGAGACAAAACACACTGGAGACCTGCTGGGTGGATGGGGTGAAAAACATCATAGAATTTCATAGCAGTAGATAGGAATTGATAGAAATGTATTCATAGCCGGCAAACTGTTGAAATTAAATGCATATTAAAAGCATTAGTTCTTGGTGTGGAGGAAATGAAGAAAATCTGTTTGGTAAATGAACTAGAATGATTAATCTTCTCAGAGCTCGGCAGAATGAAAAGAGCATCTCCGCTAATATCTGATTAGAACCAGAGACTCTGACTTTTTTTTATTATTTCTTTTACAGCAACTGCATTCCAGCACTGAAATGAAATGAGTTCCAAAACTGCCATCTGTGAAGATTGGAGTTTAAAGTAGTGATGTCCTATCAAACGCAAAATGCCATGGCACTGAGCAGAGCTCTTACTCATTCACAACACGCCTGATGATCATTGTGTTATCACATTGAGAGCGTGCACGCTAGCTCATCACAGAGGTGCTCATCTTTCTGACTCGATTGTCAACCCATACCTCACTTGGATATGAGTAAAGACACTTGGATGGGAATGTGCCATGTCCTCCAGGCACATCAATAATGACTAGACTTCATAATTCAGTCCCTACCAAGCGGCAGTGCCAACAGACAATGCGCTCTATTTTAGCACAAGTATTAGTAATGGCTTGGAAAAGTGCACAGGTGAATGCGCGTCCATTTTTATAAGCTTACATGCATTCAGGCACAGATTCCTAGGGGGCAAAACTTCTAAACAGAACAAAAGACTGGCCTCTAGAGGATGGTTTAATTTAAATAAAAGTATTACTGACCTTTTATCTTTTCTACTTTCCTTCATGAAACAGAACAGTTTGACAGTTCTGCTTTGTGTTCGTGTGCACATGTTGAGAACAGGTGGGTGCCCATTTAAAGAATGTGGACAGCCCCCTGCACTGAAATGCTATTGGTTGGCTGCATAGATGCCCATAATCAACACACTGATCACTCATTAGAAACAAGATCCGGCATGCTGGAGGACAATTAACTGGCACTGGTTGCTGCATGGCATCCAGCCTGATTTGGGCATAATCCTTCAGATCAAACCTTCTGTAGTCCTTACAGAACACATAACGTCAGGTATCTTTTACACAGGTCAATTTTTTAAAGCATACTTTATTAACAAAAAAATTGTATTACCATATTTAAATAAGCACATTTAAGTTGTACAGCAAATTGTTAGAAAATCAGTCTACTTTGTTAAGGAAATAGGATTGTACACCAAAGGTGCAAAAGTTGTGTTTTATTTGTTAGTTGGCATGTAGGTGTGTGGACTGTGTTTATTCCAATGGACATTAAAGCAGCAAACCTGACACTTGTTCTCAACTTAAAAAAAGAAGTCAGAATCCCACCCCCTGATTTATCAGAGCTTCATTAACGAGCAAGAAAACTATTCACCAACTATTTCACTTCTTTTTATTAGATTTTTTATTTACCTCAAGTTGGTCGCTTCAGATGCTGGGCTTTCAGTCGCATTCGTCCAAAATCCCTTCGTCTCCTGGAAAAAGCGATGCAGTCGCTGCACCTCAACATTACCACATTCCGCTGAACCCACAGAAGCCATTTAGGTAGCTCGAAGCTCAATGGCTACATTGTCCAAAAACTCGCTTTCTGCTTCAAAGAACGGAGAGTAAACTATTAAAGAATGTATTTTTCCTGTCTGTATGTGGACTCTTCTGGGGGGAAAAACTGGTCGAACAAAGCCCTACGTGTGAGCTGGAGGGGTTTTTGTGAGAGCGGACTGTTTCTCCAGGTTCTCTCTACGCCGCTCGGCTCCCGCTGGACGGTTTAGGGAGGGCAAGTCGGGGAGAAGTAGCGGGGTGTCTCGGCGGGCTCCGACTCCCTGCTGGAAGTTGCTTCGCACGACGAGCTGCGGCTCCGTTAACGTAGAAGTCGACGCGAACTGAACGGAGCCCGTCGCCTCGGAGAGTTTGTGATTGCAGTGTGTGATTTGTAGGCAGTGTACGTGCCCTCCCCGCTCTTCTCCTCCCTCCCTCTTTCACTCTCTCCCTCACACTCTCCCTCACACACCAAGCCGTCCGTTCACTTCCCACATGTCACCCTCTCGCTGTTTCCACCGTTGGCCACACCGCCGGAGGCTTATCTGAACAGCCCGCATACAAACGCACAATCACTCTCGTCCCTTCACATAATTACAATGGTGCTTGTTCAATCATGGCTATGGTAATTGCGCTGCATATGAGAGAAAGTAAATCCCAGATTAGCCTTTCGCCAGTCACAAGTGATCGTATGTCCAGATGAGCCTCGGAGGTTTTTCTAGGCTGTTGGAGACCCGTATGTTCCGAACCTGCTGACATTCTTCTATGTCTTTTAACATCATCATCCTTTCATTTTTTATTTTTTGTTTTTTTCTTCACCGAACGGGCACAGTTTGCATCATTTACTGTAGCAGGTCTTCTTTCACAGTTCCGAATGATTGGGCCCAACTTTATGGTTGCCCTTTAAACTGTAGGAATGCTGTTGAATTCACACACTGAGTTACATTGATTTGAGGAGCGGTGCTGTCGTGTAATTGGGGCGACATCGTACTGGGGAGATGATCTTGTTATCCTATCCCCTTTAAGTATTCTGGCATGCCAGTCTTCGGCCTCTTCCCATAACATGCAAATTCAAAGGGACCCACTCTCGCTCTCTCGTTTTCTTTTGCAACCTTCCCCCTCCACCTCATTTTATCCTAGTAGGGGGTCATCTTTGAGTGCACAGTTTAATCAGACCCAAGAGAGATGAAGAGAGAAGAAGAGAAATGGGAAGCCGAGTCATCTTTCTTGTCACAATCATCTGTGTGCTCCACTGGTTTTCAGAGAGAGATTTTCCGTTCTGTGGCTTCAATTTTTTTTTGGCCTGTGTCATCTTCTGTTGCATTCTCTCTCTCTCTCTCTCTCTCTCTCTCTCTCTCTCTCTCTCTCTCTCTCTATTTCTCTCTCTCTCTCTATTTCTCTCCCTCTCTTTCTTTGTCTCTCTCTTTCTCTTTTTTTCTCTCTCTTTCTTTCTTCTCTCAGTCTTCTCTCTCTCTCTTTCTCTCTCTTTCTCTCTCTCTCTTTCTTCTCTCTCTCTTTCTTCTCTCTCTCTTTCTCTCTCTCTCTCTCTTTCTTTCTTTCTCTCTCTCTTTCTCTCTCTCTCTCTCTCAGTTCTGGTGGGTGTGGTTGAAGGTCACTTGGCTCTGGCTCTCAGCAAACTAAATGAGAGAGAGAAAGAAAGACAGAGAGAGGGGGAGAAGTGGAAATAAGGGCATGAAGACGTGCGAAGGATGGAGAAGCAAATGTCCAGGAGTGCGCAGTCATCACTTTCCCCCGTGACATAAGGATGAAGTTTGGAAGGGCGTGAAGGATACCTCTGGAGCTCTAAGCACCTGATTGCTGCCCAGAATGTTCCCCAATACAAACAAGTCCCAATCCAACAGAGTGCTCACACACTCCTCCACCATCTGTCACACACTGGAGCCACAAACTGTCAACACACACACCTCATTCACAAACAGATGGTTGACCTATAAAAATGTGGGATGTCCAGCAAGCCTGCAGTCGCAAGTGTTTTATCACATTTGCCAATGTGTATTCTGGACAAGTCCTTCACAAGTTTTTGATAAAGTCTTTTTCTTCACCTTGTGTCACACACATCAAACCAGTCAACCACATGCTCTTCAACTTAACGCAAGTCTGTTTGTGAGGTACAGTCTGCGGCTCTTTCATCCGCTCCAGTGTGATTGAATAGCTTACAACAGAGTTGGATTCAGAATCATTTCAAACACGATTTATTCTTTTGCTGCCACACCAAAGTGGATATCGGTAACAGCTCAGCTGTGAAAAGACACCATTAAATATAAAGTGACAGATGAATATGTCCCAAGAGTCATGCCTTATAGCATTAGCACATCTTAAAATAACACTCTGTAGAGCAGAATAGGACTAATATTAATCACCATTATATTTAAAGCAAAATAATACAACGCTGTGCATGTCATTGAGGACACAGTGGATTTCAGGACCAGGATAAATGAGGCCATTTAGAAGAAGAACCCCAACTGTGGTGTTCCCGGCAACCTCACGACAGTTCTTATATCTTTGCTAGCTTTGGAGCGCTCTGATTTTTAATCATGTGCTGCAGACAAAAAATACTTACCCCACCAGCTTTATCTCCACTTTTGAAGTTCTGCCCAGCATGAAGGGTCTGGAATCACGGAAGTTAAGAGGCTGAAGTTAATCAGCTGTATGACACCTTGATAGGAATGTGTGTGATAAAACAAGGAAAAACTGCAGCTGATTAAATTAGGGTAGGAAAAAAAGTTAATCAGGGTAATTAATGAGAGTGTCGTACATTTGCAGAGTTTAATTAACCCTACGTTTCACCCGCCCATGCTTCCACCCTGCCACCCTCTGCCAGGGCAATGAATTGCCTGTGCTCGCATGCCAGGGGGTGATTAATTCTCCTAGCTGCCCCAAGGCCGTGTCCTCTGTCACACCCGTTTGCACACATCCTGTCCCGAGCAAGGGGGCGTGTTCCGTTTCGCTCACCATTACATATGGCTGCACATAGGGAGCGAATGCACTGCCCTGCAGCATTTCAATCTGTCCGCACTGAAAGTTTACTTAAAAAAAACATTGTAATTCCTCACCCGTGTGTCCTCGCCGTGACTCTTGTACACTCGCACTTTAATCAGAGCAGGCTCTTTGTCCCCTAAATGCCACCATTTCCTCTTATTCCTCGCGCACAATGCTTCCGAGGAAGTCGCACGCTAAGTGAATGTAAAGGCACTCTCAATCTGACATTTAATTACACATTATTTCATTCAGATCGACTATAAGTTGCATTGTTCCTCAACAGCAGCCCGTTAGAAGCTCTGCTCTAAAGTGATATTAAGCTCTCAGAGCCCTTTCATCTCTTGCTTATTCTCTCTCTCTCTCTCTCTCTCTCTCTCTCTCTCTCCCCTCTCTCCCCATTTCATTAATGGAGTGAATTTGCAATCCCATGTCCACATGCTTTATTCATGAAGGTCCCTTATTCACCCTCCACACATTAGCCCTCAAAACCTCCTCACCTGCTTTTGTCAAATGGACTTCTTCAGTGTTAGTATTGATCCTAATTCTAGTCCCCATAGAGAACATGCTTCAAATACAGAGCACAATTCTTTCTGCCTGGGCAGTAGAGTTCACACATATATGTACACACACACACACACACACACACACAAACGCATACACATGCAGTATACTCCAAACTGACCTCCATTTCTTCTCTAGACAATTCTCTCACACATGCAACTCTCATCCATCTGAGACATTCACCTCGTTATAAAGAATTACTGGAGCTGAAAGACTAGCGATGTTAGTGAAGCGAGTGAGAGATAGAGAGAATGGGAGGGGAAAAAATGTAATATGAATTGCAGCAACCCAGATAAGATTCGAGGCACTTATTGAGGTTAATACATTGAAGAAACTTGCATTCATGCTCCATAAATGTTTCTCTCTGATTCAGTTGAAAATTCTATTGTTTAGACTCGCTCACCATTAAGGAGTAAATAAAACGTTATAGACAATACAGCTGTAAGGCTTACCAACTCTAAAACTGGAGGCCTTCCATCTGGCATGGAAAGTCTGTTTCTGTTTCTGTATATATATAATCCTAAAACAATACATGGTACGCTTTTTTATATCCAAGCGATAAAGCCCTAAATTCTCTTTTATTTGTTGGAGAGACATTCAACAAATTTAACAGCAGAGCAAAAGAATGATGGTGCATTAAACAAGAAAAAAAATCTTAAAATGAAAATCTTTTCTGCTTCATCTCCTTTTTTCTGTGTGATTTGATTTAAACTAAAATGTGTTGAGATTCTCTTGTAATTATTATGAGTAGACAAAGGATGTTTTTTACCAACGATATTTCACTCAACTTTCAAAATAATATACAATTTTATCTTCTCAGATGGTTTTCTGTTGCAGTTTTATAGTCATATAACAGTGAGCACCTCTACGTAATTGACTTGTTTGATGAAATTATGTATTAGGCATATTGTTGATGTCTTTCATGGAATCCAGTAGTAGTGTGAGTCCCTATAATTAGTGCTCTGCAGAGTGGGTGAAAGTGTTTCCAAATATCACTTTGTTTGAAACTGCTTAATCTATGATCTATGATTAAGATATCTCGCAGATTTGACGTAGTCTTGTACATTACGTGTTCTATACTGTGACTAAAAATAAGTGTTGCTATGTGACTCAAGCTTTATATAATATATTACTGAGATGTAGTTATTCAGACTGGAGCTCTGAAATCACGCTTGGCCAGAAAGGTTTAATGGTCTCTTAGCTGACCGGCAGCACTTGTTCTTCTTGACGCAGCTTTGGGTTGTTCTCAACCTTCAAAATGAAACAAAGTGTCTACTTTCTTAAAATGATGCAGAAAAATGATGCATCTTGTCCATAGGAGATTAATGCTGTGCACTTATCTTGGCACTCAGTACTCTGCTTTTCTGCTTCTTCAAAATTCTGCTGCAAGGATCTTTGCTTGTGCTTGCAGGACCGAGCACAGTAACTTCACTGTAGTTCATGACCCTTCATTTATTTCCCATAAAATTCCTTGTTGATTTTATGGCCTTTTTTTTTTTTTACTTATAAACCTCTTGATTTAGCCCAGTCTTACTGAACACTTACTTTCAGTTTTCTCCAAATGAAGCACATGTGAGATGGATCTCATTGTTCCAGACAGATTTCCAAGGAGTGGGCATGAGATATAATGTTTAGAAATAGGAAATGGTAATATGATTATGGAACTGGAACACAGATTGTGCATATTCATTCCATGGTTTCCTCAGGTCGGTTCCATAATCTCTAAAGGAACTGTTTTATGGGCAGATTTCTTTCCAGTCAAATGCTACGCATGTCGCTATTCCTGAGCTATTTTTTTAAAAGCCCCACTGTTTAAACCCATTGTCATAAAGGGTACATTATGGGAGTGTCAATGTGATAAAGAACTTCAATATTCCTCTGAAGTATTGAATAAGTCATCTTGTCCAGGGGAGGCTGAATGCCTCCATTGAGGTGATGTACTGCAACCATTTTGTTCCCCCAGTACTCTTCTTTATCAGTCACCATAGGGAAAAGAAAGGATTTAATTGGACTGCTTGACTTCAGGATGATTAGATCTCCAGGCTTCTGCAGGCTGGACTGTCAGTTTGGCCTGCACATCAAAGTGAATGCTTGTGCCACTTGTATTAAAGGCGTTGCATTCTCAGTGATCCAAGGCTCTGCTTGGGAAAGCGTGCCAAAGCGCTCATCTTTTTTAAAAAAATAAATAAAAGAAGGAAATAGAAAAAAACTCCTCTTTTCACTCCGAGACAATTTTCCAGTCTTATAATGGCCTCACTTATGATAATGAAACATCAAGACAAAGCATGCTACCTTCCGCTCCTGCTCTTCCATTGTTCCTGGCATTGCTTGGAACCCTTTGAATACCTTATGTGTCTGCCACCCCAGTATAGTTCCATCCCCTCTCATTACAGCTGCCAGTCTCTCTCCCGCCATGGTGGCACACGCTCTCTCTCCTTCATGGATCTGATATATGTCATCTCACACACACTGTCTCTCCATGTTAGAACTCCTTTCCAATCACCATGTTTTGCTCTGAAAAGTAGTGAAAAGGCAAGAGGAGCAAAGTGGGGTTTGCAGCAGCAGTGAAAACTTTTTGCCAGAGGGGATGCTTTGATGACATTCTCCACCACTAACTCATAATAACCCATATTTATCCATATTTAATGAAGAATTCCCTCCTTTCTTGTTTACTCAGCTGAGTAGGGGCTAGGTGATATGCCAGCCCAGTTGACATGACATTACTATTAATAAGCCAGTGTGTAGGCTTGTTGGATTTAGGGCTTCCCATTGAATTTTTTTCCCCTAACCGTAAAGCCATCTGCTGTGAAAAAGATTACTCCATTCATATGCCCTAAAGTATTGAACTAATCAAGCTACCAACCATTTTTGTGTTGACATGGCAACAGCAATTGTCATTATAAGGGAAAAACACCTAGGATTAAATAAATAGCGCTAAATGAATACATTTGACCTTGCACAAATTTCTGTTTAATCCCATTAATATACCCCTCAAGGCTTTGTCTAATTGAGTATGGTTTTAACTGCAGTTTTCAAAAATGGGTTCAGAACGTTTGATCTAAATAATTTTCCATCATATCCACTATTAATTCTATTCACCTGAATTGCAGTGCCTGTGCTTCCGTACTGAAGATGCTTACAAGGACGAGCTTTCATACACAAACGGTTGCTTAAAACTCTTGTATTGAAACGTTCAGGAAGTGCATTTTTAGGTTCATTTTCTCTGCTTTGATTTCTCTGTTTAATTGGTGATTCAGGGTTCTCCAGAAAGAACCAGCTTTTCTGACATTTTTACTTTCAACCAAGCAAGAGCAGACCTGACTGGTTGCTAATCAAGTGATTTCAGTCTTCTAGCAGTTGATCAGGCACACCCCTGCTTGGATTAAATGAAGACCTTAAGCCACATCAGCCCTGTGTGCAGGAGAAGGGCTTGAATATTATCTGATGAGTTCAACTTGAAAGTGCAGTAGTCTAATCCACAAAGGTGTAACTGTAGGTTTTCATTCTTGCGGGAGCATGCTTCATATAACTAGCCACTGAGATCAA
This sequence comes from Ladigesia roloffi, assembly GCA_037577295.1. Classification (NCBI taxonomy): domain Eukaryota; kingdom Metazoa; phylum Chordata; class Actinopteri; order Characiformes; family Alestidae; genus Ladigesia; species Ladigesia roloffi. The sequence continues at coordinate 2,414,169 of JBBKCR010000031.1, read as the reverse complement.
TTGAGGGAATCGGGTGCTTCTGCTTCACTGCAGTGAAACCCTGCAGCCAGGATGAGATGTAGTTAAGGCTGGTGACCCCTGGGTTGAACTGAGCGCAGGGTTGAATTAGAGAAGAGAAAAACTTGATTCTAAAATATTAAGGTGTTTCAAGAGTACATTAAAAAAAAAGTTAAAAGGTCAAACTCAAGACATTTGATGTGGAGTACACAGCTGTGCTCTTACCAGTCCCAAGATCGTCTAAAAATGTTAGGTTTTGCCCTTTTAAAATCAGTCCTGCCCATGGACACTTACCACACAGCAGAATAAAATGAAACAATATTATATATATTGTTAGAAATTGCAGCAAACACTGTTTTGTAGATCTCACCATGGCATGGTCAGTTAAAGAACACAGAACTACTGCATGTTTCACAACAAACAAAGCAGTTTGTATTATTTGGATTTATTTTAGTGCAATATGTGAGACGAAAAATCTTTATTACTCAGTTTTGATTGTATTTTTACCTGACTCCGCTGGCTCTTGTTTGTCTGTTCTAGAAATCAGAAAGAAAGAAATATTGTGACAAATAGTGTATGATGAAAATATTATTGTCTTGCTGTGTAACCCACCTCTACTGCAGAGATGAAATCCAGGCCTAATTGAACACGCCTCATTCGAGTCATGGAGGCCTTCAAGAGCATCTGAAAATCAGAGCTAGGTTTGCTGTGTGTGACCTATTAATAAAAATGCTGTGTAGTCTTGACATGGACCTGGTTTCAGCAGCAGTTGTGCAAGGAGTTTTTATGACAGGAGGTTATAACTTTGGAATTTTTCCAACGGCTCCCATCTTCTCCAATCATATATTTCTCCAAAGACTCATCAGAAAGCGTACCCAGTTCCATCCCTCCAACAGCCCCCTATAGAGTCTTGGCAGTAGCTAAGATATTTCCCTTGGTTTCTCAATTATAAAAATGAAAGTATTAATTAAAAAAAGATTATATGGATATGAATTATAATATATGAAATATGTGAAAATGTGAATATTTCTTTTTGAAAATCCCCTTTTTGAGATTTTGAGTGACTAGAATAAAATGACAAGCATCCTTCAGGAAAGAGGGCTAATTCCAAAGCATGAATCCAAGTGAGTTCAGAAATTGAAGCTAGACTAAGGTGAACTCTTATCTGGGAAACTGGCCCTTGAGGATACATCTACATTTAGTCGTATGTGGGATTTTTTTTTTTTTTTTGCGAATTACTGACCTGGTCAATAAATTGAGTGTCTGAGGCAAGTGACAGCATGCTGCAGTTGTGATAAGCGGTTTGGTACAGAAATTCAGAACCTAGCTTTAAGGCACATCCCCTTCACAGCTGCAGAATGAAATGCGGGTCTCGGTTGACATGGTGCCTTCAGGAAGGTTTCCTTGCTAAAGGTCAGTGTGGCTCTCCCTGCTGTAATGAGATTACTGATTAGTAGCTCCCTGCGAATTCCTGCCGCCGAGAGAAGGCATTCAGATTGTGTTGAAGGAGTGCAGGAGAAAAGGCACCCAGTGTTGACTTAATGTCAGCTGTACATTTAGCTCTCCCCCTCTGGCTCTGCCTGGCAGGGACCAAGAATGGCGATCTCATTTATCACAAGTCTCACAGGCATGATGACTGCCATATTCTCACCACCCACACACACATAAGCACACACACACACACACGTTCTTGACTAAATGGGCTCTCTTCCAGTCCCTTACTCCCATCCTAGCACGAGCAGCTGAGCATGTACAGGCACTCACAGTGCACCATTGAGTTAATGAATGATTGACACTCTCTATGCAGTCTTTTATGGATCAGGTCTCTGGTATTCATCAAAAGGAATGCCACTGCAAGTGGTGATCTAAAAAATATGTACCAATCCAGATTTCTTCTTCGTTTTTTTTTCTCCCCGCAGTTCAAAATCTGATGTTATCTGTCTCTGTGTGTTATTCCAGAAAGGCATCCCAATTGGTGCATTCTGCAAAGACTTCAACGAGAGAACGAAAGAACTCAAAGAAGGCATCCCTCTTCCTATCAAGATCAATGTCAAGGTATTATGCTGACTCATTTGCAATGCAATGCTCATTTGCTTTTTACAGTCACATCTGCCATGTTCGAGTGGCCACGCCGGTGTGGCAGATTATCTCTATTGATTTTCTGCGCTGGCTCGTCTTAATTTATCCAGCTTTAAGACTCCTTTGAGATGCTGGTGTAAAATTTTACTACAACAGATAGTTGCTATTGATGCAGTAAGAGTGTTAAAGTGTGGATGGGATCTCAGACACTGATTTTGTTCAAATGGAAGCATTGACCATATTGGAGTCAACTGGTATGCACAGCATCTCAAAGATGAATGTGGCTTTGAAATAAGAAGCTACAGGGTGAAGTTTCATTGAAGTTTCACCTGACCTCAACTGGCCCATCTTTGTTTATTATAATTCATTTGCCAAAGACACTGTTATCATTTCAACTTTTTGAATTATTACTAGTAATATAGATGGTTCAGCACTTTGTAAAGTAATGGAGGCAGCTGAAGGGTTTGTCTCTTGGGTGCATTAGGGGTTTTACCTGACGCCATGTATTTCTCTCTCTCTCTGTCTCTCTCTCTCTCTCTCTCTCTCTCTCTCTCCCTCTCTCTCCCTCTCTCTCTGTCTCTCTCTTTCTCTCTCTCTCTCTCTCTCTCTCTCTTCCCTCTCTCTCTCT
>JBBKCR010000031.1:2373317-2389783 GCA_037577295.1 Ladigesia roloffi | reverse complement strand
GATGCTCCTCCAGGTAAATCCCTGCGTCTTCAGAGCTGCAAAAATACCGCAGAGAGTGGGAGGAAACAAATACTTGGTTGCAGAGTTTTAGCAGAAATTGTTATCAAGCCAACTGTGCAATTTGTCGGAGAGCGGTCTCTGTGGCTCATGGTGGTCTGTTAGACGTGCGACAACATGCCTCTGGAGAGCAGCATTCCGGCAAAGCACAGTCAGACAGTTCTTGGTACCCCAAGTCTCTCCTGAAGCAGACATGGTAATGACAGTGTAATTTGGTTGATTGATTGATTTGTAATTAATGTTAAAAACGTGACCCAGTCTGTGAAAACCTAGCTGGAGTACATTTTTTTTGTAATTTACTGTTTTAAAGTTTGTTTTGTACAAAAATCCTGATGTTCTTATTTGCATATGCTCTGTCAAATGGCACTACAGCCATGAAATTCTTTCCCCAAGATTTCTTTGGCCACACTCTTTCTGATGACACCAGTTGAGTATAATTTATAATCTGTGTAATTGAATCACATGTTTAGGACTGGCAGTGAAATTCGAGATGAGATATGGCATTGCTTGCTCTGTGCCTGTTGTAAATGGATGAATATAGTATTTTGTTCGTTGTAGATCTGTCCTTAATACAAACTATGGAGAGAGAGATCTTGTATGTTGACAAAAATCAGGTATTACATCAAAATGTAATTACATTTACACCTTTTAACCTAAATCCCCAAGCAAGGCCCCAGTCACATCCCTGTAACCAACTTTTTCTGTGCTAGTGCTGATGTCCCGGTAACTAACTCGAGCTGAGATCTGGAAGAGGCAACATGAGCTCTACTCATAATTATTATTTGTGATTGTCATAGAAATTAATTTTGGAAAGTAAATACATTATTTGAAGGTGAGGTTGAAACCTAGCACCTGACAGATAATCGGCATCTTCTTTTTTAAATTATGGACCTTGAAATAGGAATTAGCTTAAGGCTTATGATTGTGTGTGATGAGATGTTATAGTTTCTATATACATTCCTGTCTTACAACATCTGCATTCCAAAATTTTAGCCAAACATGGGCTATTGTGATGATGCACATAAAAAAATAGAATGGGTGTACCTATAATGTGATGGTGCTTTTGTTGTCATTAACAGTTTGTAAGCACATTAGCCAGTGGTTAGTTTATGACCAGAGGACTGCTGTTAGTTCCTGGACCACTCACTATCTAATGAATAAACCCTGACTGTGCACCACGTTTGTGTATATTATGTACTGTAGCGTTGCTGGGGATTTTGGCACGTTCACATCACTTGTTGAGATGGTACACTTCTCAAAAACATCCATCCAAAAGGGGTTCGGATGATGACACATTTATTGTGCATGGCAACAGATGAGTCTGTGTACACCAGCTAGATAAATCTGCAAAGTATACTAAATTTTCCTGGGAATGTTGTATGCCTCTACACCTGTCAGACAAAATTTACACCTCTTGTCATTTTCATCCAGCAGCCATCCAGTCATTACACATTCGCTACACTGCAAACTGTCTGATTTTATGATTCCTTGAAGGAATGAATGAGACACAGCTGCCTCATGGGTGTAAAGTGGCTGAACTAAAGTACCAGAGTGGAAGTGCGAAAAACATTTCCCACCAGATTTTTGTAGGTTAAATATCTCATTTAGTTATAAAAGAATGGCTATCTTTTCACAAAAGAGTGGCTGGCATTTTCCATTATACAGAATAACAAATGTTTTGATTGTTAACAATGGAATATAATTCTTAATAAATGATCTCGTACCCTTTATATTTTTTGCTGTTTCATTCAATCCACGTGTTATAGTTTCCTGACAATATTTTACACAGACATATGAAGTTAAGGACACTTTTGCACCTATGATGAGCAAATTCTCTGGGCATCTTCAATTCAGAAATGGGTTTTACTTAATTACATATATTTCTCAGGGTTAGACATTTTATTATTACATCAAGAATTTCCTTAGCTTTTCATGACCACTATATATTTACAGGCATTTTCCTGACTCAAATTATTGACATTTTGAAGAGAAGATCTGTGAGCTATGATGAGCATATAATACTCATTAGACAGCGGGCATCAAAAAACAGAAAAGCTGTGGGTATTTTATATGAAATGTATATTAAGTTTAGATCAAATACAAAGGCCAATATTTGCTAATAACAATGTCTAAAACTTCCAAAACAAGTAACTAAGATGAATTTCACACTTTTAGCTCCTGTTAAGGCCATTTGATTGACCTTTGAGGAACCTTCTAAGTGCGGATCTGGGTGATGTCTCCATCCTATATGGAAGATAAGCTCAGATCCAGTCACATTTCAGCCAATTGTGAAGCATCTAAAATGTCAAGGTGACCAGCTTCATCATACAACTTTGAACTATTTTCAAGTTTTTCATCAAGAACTGCGTTTCATCAAAACACAGTTAAGCCATAGTCAATAAATGCATTATTTAAAAGAAAAGACAACAAAAATGAAAGTTTCTATAAACAGTGTACTATCTTATCAACTCCATACGCAATACAATATGAATAGCAATTTCTCTGTCAACTTAAAGCAACTCGTGGGTAATTAATTAGATTGTTCAGTCAGAACACTGGTAAAATGGTCTTAAAAGATTATTGTCAGATTACTTAACTTAAATTTGGCACGGTTTATATAATGTAGAGTATTTGAACTATGCCCTGCATGGCTATTTTTGTTATTATTATCATTTTTTATATTATTGCAATTGTTGTAACCTATAAAAGTATAAATAACATAGTAGACTCAGTATCAGCCAATGCTGATTATTAAAGGATCAAGACTTCTATATTGGCAACATTCAGAATTAAATGAATAAAATGACAGAACAGGTCACGTGTGATCAGATGGTGCTTAGTACAATACCCCTGTACTTATTAGATCTAGGGCCTAATATTTAGGTGTGTATGTTCATGCTCTTCCACCAGAGGGCAGCCACCATCTTTAGATGCTACGTGGAAGGCTCGCTTGTGTTATTTCAATTGGAAATAACGGTGGTGGATTTGAGGGTGAAGGCTTCCCTTGTTTCTGTTTATAGAAATGACGTCCAGTTATGTTTGATACAAAACATGTTTTTTTTTTCTCTCGTTTAATTTTATAAAACCCTAGAGAGCTTGGATTGTGTATATGAACAAGTGTTATCCATAGCATGACAAAGATAACTGACTTCACAGAATATGAAAGAATATGCTTGTGTATGGGGGGGTGGGTGGTTGAATATGTGTGTACAGATGAGATTTAGTCTATGTGTAACCTGGGCATATGATATATAACATTTAATCAGAAATCATTGACGTTTGCTCACACAAATACAGATCTAAAAATTACTGTCATTGTATGTACAGTGTATATAACCAAGCAGATAACCAGTGTAAGGTTGCGGCTGTGTGCTGGATGGACTTGCTAGTGTTATTAATAGCTGGCCACAGTGTACCCAGTACTTCAAGCCACATTACAGCCACTACACCACTGGTTTACACATGAAAATCTGCAAAAGACTTTACATTTGAGAGTAGAGATTGCCTTTTTTGGCCACAGCGTGGCACAGGAGAGCCAATCTAGGTTTCTGTGGCATTGTGCTTGTTCTCTCACCCTCATATGTCTGCATGTCCTACTGGGGATGGAACGAAATGTTCAGTTCCTTTGTCTCAGTTGCTTAGCTAAACTGATTCTTGTTCACCTCCCCAAGGTCTGTATGCAGGTGAAATGGAGAGAAGGAAAATGAGAATGAGAGAACTGAGCATACATTTTATAACAGAGGTGCTTCAATCCTTGCACTTGGGTCAGAATGAGGCCATTTGCTAAGAAATTGGTTTACGTTAATATAGGTTTACTTAAGTGGCCTACTGATGCCCTTGTGCATAACGGCTGTTAGCATAGCAACACATCACTCTCTCTCTCTCTCTCCCTCTCTCCCTCCATCTCTCACACACTCTTTCTCCTTATTGGGAAGGATGCTGTGTGAAAGGGGAGGAGGGGGGTAAAATTGGAGCCCCTAAGCAGGAAAGCCCATATATGGAGTCTTACAGCACAGTCGTGCGACGTAGGAATAGCAGGTACGTTCAGTGTAGGCTGCTGGGAGGGGAGAGAGAGAGGGAGAGAAAGAAAGGGAGAGAAAGGGGTGGGCTTTTACGCGTGTGGCATTCAGTACGTGTGTGCGTCAAAGTGGGAAGTGGCTGTCTGCGCGAGTGCCTCTGTGTCAAGTGTGTGCGTCAGTCTGAGTCAGATAGTGTCTCATCATGAGTGTGCGTCAGTGCTGTTGCTGAGCAGTCCATGCTCCAGGGGAAGAACGGGAGAGGGATCGCGCAGGAAGGAGAGATGCAGGAAGCAGAGTGATGGAGGGAATGGGAGCAACTGGCAGGCAATAGGGAGCAAGCGAGTAAAAAGGGAAAAATGAATGAAGAGCTTAAAGGGAGAAGGACACAAAAATGTAAAAAAGGCATAGGAAGCTTTAAGTGCACTTTAATATAAATGCATTTGTTTTTGACAACCAAATACACTTATCAGCGACACAAAAGAACACTGATCCACAATGTCCATTCTTCATAGATAGCATATGTCAAAGTATGTTTTTTTTCATTGTGTACAATAAAAATGTCTCTGATATGTACAGATCTGTTATGCTTTGTACAAATGTACAAATGTGTACATCCTATTAAACCTTTACACATGCCTATCTAGAGGCATGTGCACCAAGCATCCATTCTGTATAACAGCACACATACAGTATTATCCTTTTTTTGACTTGTAAATAGGTAGAACGTAGGAATCAATCCTTTACTTGACCGTAGACAACTCTACGTTAGCATGTCGACATCATGGGCATAGAACCATTCTCCACCCATGTCGACTAGTAACAGAATAGAAATAGTACCCCATCCCTAGTGTCCACTTCATTTTTAAAAACAAAACTTCACATTGTTGTTTTTTGTTGTTGTTGTTGTTTTTTGTTTTCATTTTTAAACCCCTCTCAAAAAAGAAGAATTGGCCATTCACACAGTCATGTTCACCACTCTACACCGCATACAGTTAAGTTACGATGTCACCGTGGTATTCACTGTATAAAGATGCTGCCTGGCTGAGTCCAGCAAGCCTTGGTGCCAAGCACACGAGAGCAACAACAGATTGCAAGCATTACAAATATTGATGCTGCAAAAGTCCAGTGCATCTGCGTCTAGCCTTGCCCATGAAAATGGCTGACCAAGGAGCCATTTAACACTGGCTGGCCAAAGTGTCAGTCCAGCAGAGTGTGTGTGGGCCATCACACACAGTCTTCTGTTCTTCTCACTGTCAGCTGGTAGCTTCTTCTCCAGATGGCATCCACTGGACCAGTTGAAGAATATTGGAAAACTTGACTTCTCTTGCACACAAACTGGGATTTGTTCACAGATTAAAGAAACATTTGTACAGCACACTGATACACAGATTTGAAAAAAAAAGATGGCAGCCACAAACCCAAAGCTCAATGTATACTGGATTTACATTTATACTAGTGCTGTTAGCATCATTGTACCCAAATAAGAGATTTCTCAGGTAACGAAGAAGTGCCTCAGCTAAAAATGGTTTTGAACACTGAAGATTGATCATAGGCAGGCTTTGATAGTTATTGTACAGTAGTGTAAAGAACATTTTCCACACATTGGGCTTTGTGTGTGTAATACTGCCATTACAAGCGCTGAGCTGTAAGCTGCTGTCTGATAACTTAATGAAATATGAAGATAAGATTTTTTTCCCATGTCTTCAGGGTTCACAATAGATTATTTTCACTACGAGTGAATACAAATGCATGTCTGTAAGTCGAGTTGCGCTTACAAAGTCAGAGATCTTACTCTCTGAAAAAGCTCATGTTACAGTAAAGCAGAGACGAAAACTGACCACCAAGTTTTTTTCTCACAACTTGGTTCACACGCAAAAATATTGCATCATTGTTGAGATGTTGCACCATTATTGACATAAATTCATGGATAAATACATGAACAAAATATGAATGACCTTTTCTCAGTGGATATGAGTAAGTTCAAGTCTTTTTGGCTTTATATACATTATGTATATATTTATACATATAGATAATTTTCACTTTTCAGTAAAAGTAGCTCCATGAAATATGACAATATGCCATACTTAATGAAGTAAGTCACAGACTTATTTTAGAACGGAGGATCACTTCCACTCCCATCTGAAAGACAAGAAAAAAGAGAGAAAAGGAAAAGGTTAAAAAATGCTTCTCAGTGGTTAAGCCTGTTCTGAATATCAATTCTGATATTTATGGAAAAGCAAAAAAGAGCTGCTCTCACCTTTGTGGAAGCACTGTTGCGGCAGGTGACTTTGGAGTTGATACAACTCAGGTTGTTGCCCCAGGCCAGGGGCGATCGAGGCACCTGCCCCAAACGTGGGTTCCAGGGCGGCCAGCTCCTCGATGAGGGACTGGGCGCAGGGCAGGCCTGGCGATGCGGGGCTGACGGGTGAGGAGGCAGGCACTGGAGATATGGGTGAGGCTGTCAGCTGCAGTGGTGGAGACGCTGGAATACTGGTAGACAGTGGCGATGATGCTACCTCTGTCTCCATGGCAACTTCACCTGCCGCCTTCCCATCCGCCATGTCGCCCAAGTAGATTGGTGACATCATAGCCCCGCACCCGGCCGCATGGTTACAGTGCGCCAATTGGACGCTACAGAAGTGGCCAGCACTCACGGCAGAGACCCCATCAAAGTGCAGGGGTGGACGCCAGCACTCAGGAGTTGGGGGGGAGGAAGGAGGGCTGGAGGGAGAAGAAGTCGGAGAGAGTGATGGTGAGGAGAGGTCTTTAAAGAGGGTCTCTAAGACACTCTCTTCAAACAGAGAGTCATCGTCTGGGAAGATGGGCAGGTCCAGGCCTCTCCAGGTTTTGACTGGGTAGAATTCACCCAGAAGCGAGACTGTCTCGAGTCCCACTGTGTCCAGGGATGGAGAGGGAGGTTGTGGAGAGATGGAAGTGGGCAGCAGCTTTGAGAGGAGAGGGTCCAAGTAGAAGCCCTCAGCTAGTGTGCTTATGTGCTGGGCTAAAAGGGAGATCTCTGTTCTTTCTTTTTCTCTTTCCCGCTCTAGGGAGAAGAAAGACAGACTGGGTTGTTTTCCAGGTGAGGCTTCAGGTGTGAGTAGGCCTTCAGGAGGGTATGGGAGGGGCCCATGAGGTACATCAACGTAGAGTGGACCACGAACCTCAGGTAGAGTCATGACAGTGCAGTCCCCATCTCCTGGACTGTCAGGGGTTGGAGGAAGTTTCTCGTACAGCGTGCTGCTGCAAGGCTCCACAGGGAAGAGAATGTCTGTGGATGGAGCTGGCAGAGTGAGTGGCAGCAGCATGGAAAGTGTGGTGGTTGGAGGAGCAGGGCTGCCTTGTGTGTTTGAGGGGGCGGATGGAGAAAGGGAAGGAGCTACTGTTGTTGTGATTGTAGCAGTTGAGGCAAGTGGCGGTGGTGTAGTGGCACCAGTGGGATCGAAGCTGAAGAGGGGCTCCCCAAAGGGGAAGCTGCTGCTGCCTAGCTGAGGTGTGTATGGAGGTGTGCACACAAACTCCTTGGTCTGCTGGGCCTGGGTAGTAGGCACCGGTGGTAAAGGAAGGGGCAATGCAGGTAATGGGGGATCTACTTGGAAAGCTGGGGGAAGTAGAATGTTTTGTGTAAGGAAGTCCAAGTCTGACACTGTGGCAACTGTGACAGGGGATGAAGCAGCTGATGGTCTTTCAACTGATTCACTGGGTGGCTGCTGGAAGAAGGTCTCTTCTTCCAGAGAGGAGAGACTGGAGCGTGGACCACTCTCCAATGGCATCACTTCCATTGAGGAGCTGGTACCCTGCTCTTCTGTAGAGCCAGCACTGCACACTGTTGTGCTGAAATCAAATGACTGACCCGAGAGGCCGCTGCTTCCAGGTGTGAACACTTGGTCTGGGCTGGAGAGGGTTTCCGGACTCTGCAAGCCTGCAGGTTCTTGTTGGGAGGTGCTGGTGTTGGTACTCAGCACTACAGAGAGCTGGGTCTCCTCAGTGGTCAGCTGTTGCCTCACTGACCAGGCTTCCGACTCACTAAGCCAAGGAGAATAAAGAAAAGGGTTAGTGACATTTTTTTCACACTTGAATTTGTAGACATAACCTCTTACACATTCATGTGATTGGAACTGTACCTGATGATAAAGTTGTTGCTGCTGATAGGGTTCTCTCCGGTCTCCAGTTGCAGAACCATGTAAACCCAGACCCAGGAATGATCTGCAGCTTCCACACGAACCACCATCTCAGCCCTTCCTTCTCCTCCCTCTCTCACTGCGCAGAAAAAGGAGGAAGGAAGAGATGAGTCAAGATGTATTTCACCCCACATGAAATGTTGAGTCACACATCATCTCTGTAGGTGTTCTGAAGTGTTCTTCTGCTACACAGATGTACTGTGGGAGTTGTTCATGGTGAGTGTCAATGCAGTGAAAAGCAGCTTTGTGGTGGGAGCTGTATTATACTACACACACTGAACTGCAGTAGTAAACTTCTGTGAGATATTTCATCACTCAGAGGTGACACTTACACAAACTGCAGTGCTGAGCTGAGGCGTGTGAAAGATCTTGTGGGTGCAGGAGGCTGTACCAGGACCGAGAGCGCAGGGCCTCAACATCCATACCCAGGTAAACACTGACACTGCAAGAAAACAAAATACTTCTGTTCAGATATGGTAATCTATTCCACACAGATCAGAGACATATCTGGAAGACACATGATTAGTGAATAGAGAATAGTGGCTTCACCTGTCCTGGGCCTCCTGTAGTCTCATGTCACGGCTGTGCTGTGAGCGGAAACTTGCTAAGAGGAAGCTGCTCTCCAGGGTGGGGCTGGAAGTTTGTTCAGCGGAGATGCCAGGTCGGGGTGGGTGGGGTTCCAGAGGTGCACAGAAGCACACCCATACTGGGTTGGACGTCCAGTAAGATCCTGGGGAGGAGGGCCCGGGTGGTGGTGACAGAGAGCGAGCCCGAATAAGGACAAGCTTATTACCAGCACTCTGCCTGCGCACAGACTTTGAGGTGTTGAAGCGGCAACGGAACAATCGGTCTAGAGAAAGAAGAAGAGTAAACAATTAAAACCTCAGTTCCTTTCATAAACAAATTAATGAATCCCACTCAATCATGAATGTGAGAACATGCGTAGCCGTTTTACCTGTCTCAGGTGAAGTTGGAGGCACCAGGTTGCTCCTCATAATAAAGTGGTCTGTAGGGTCTATTATGTCATAGACGCTGTCCCCTTGGGCAACCAAATCTACCTGTAATTTGAACCAAAATGTTCCTTGAGAACAAGGCTTTATGCATTTGATGGTACAAATGACAATCTAGAGATTAAGAAAACAATATCTGTCTGTTTTACTTGCCATTGAGTGTCCGAGGTGCTCAGTGACGCTGTCCGACAGGTAAAGTAGCTTTCCCTCCCCAGTGAGTAGTAACAGAAAGCCTGGCATCTCCTGCACCAGCTCTGAGAGCTCGAGAAACGAGAGGAATCTCGCGCTTTCCTCGGCACCGCTTGTTGCAGCTACATCTGAAAGAATTGATGATCAGACATGAATAATCTATGTACACTTTCTGCAGACAAACACATGCATTGTGAACGTAAACTCCATGTACACAGTCACACGGTTCAAATTTCAGCACCACGGACAGGGCTGTTGTGCTTCAGCACCTCGGAGAGCAGTCTGAGAGCTTGGGAGCGCTCTTAACGATAATTGTGGCAAACAGATTTCTCATCAAATGTTGCGTTGGATACCGTTATTTTGTCACGATATTACAAATACGTTCACGAATATGAAAAACTGTGTAACGAGATCCACCTGTTGCCATATCTCGCAGCTCCTGCTAAACATCGTGCGGATATTCCTCACCAAAGCAGCCTCTGATTTTCCTGACAGCAGCAGTTAAACAGCACTACGGTAAAAATCTTACTCATTTTCTACAATGAGCCTCATCAATCAGTATTTACCTTGACAGAAGAAGACGGATTTTCTCGTGTACATGCAGGCGAGGGACATGATGTGGAGATAAGAGAGACGAGCCTTGTCCGCATCGGAGATGGGCAACAGGTCCCTCAGGTTTCTGATTTCTGCGTTTATTTGGTCCCTCCGAGCTTTCGAGGCTCCTTTCGTGGATCGGTACATGTCGACCGGTGTTATGGGGAGGTGAGTTTGGCGCGGTGAAGTTCTGCTGGACTGCGGTGCTGCGGTGGTCTCTTTCCTGGACTGTGGTCAGAGAGGCGAGGTGTGTTCTCACTGGAGTGTCATCTCAGCTCATGGCCAGATTCAGGCTGCGCTCCTGTCTCCTGTCGGTCCGGGGTGTTCCTCCTCGGCTCCGCCACAGCGCCTGGCTCGGTACGGACCGGAGGCTCGGCGGCTCTCTCCTCCGGTTCGGAGCGTTAGTCAGTCGGCTGGTGTTGGAGCCGTCTCTCGCCCAGATGTCGGGAGCCCGTAAATCTGGTGGAGTTTCTCTGCTCGCCGGTAACTTATATAGGCTGGGACTCCGCTGGTGTAGGGGGGCTCCCAACGCGCCAACACCGACGTAAAAAAAGAGAGAGTGAGCGAGAGGGGAGGGTGAGTAGCACGGAGGGGGGGCTGAGTGATTTTATGAGTCTCATATCAATGTTTGCAGCGCTGATACTCACTCCTCTCCCCCTCCCAACCCTGCTACTCTGGCTCTGACTCTGGTTCAACGTCAGCATCTCCTCTCCCCGTTGATGACGTCGGCTTGAAATCGGGAGCTCCGGCGACGCAAAAAGCCCGATTTGGACAAAACCGAGCAGGGGGCGGAGCCAGCGTGAGAAACGTAGACGGAGTCACCGTTCTCCGGTGGACGAGGTGGGGGGGGACTTTGGGTAACTGAGCTGCATACGAACGAGACGGGGTACAGATGTCTTGCTGTAACATTGCTAATGTAACGCTGCTACCTGACTGCGAGGTTCAGCTATGATTCAGAACATGATTCTGATACTCCATGGCGATGTTTGTGCCAGTGGTTGTTCATAGACAGTTCACGGATGTTCATATATTTACATGGATACGTCTCGTGTATACGCAAGTTACTATGTGTCATCTGCAGGATCTTCTCTTATTGCAAATCCATTTCACGCTCTTCACTCACAACATGCACGGTTACAGCTCTTAGCTATCAGCTGCCTGTATAGGTAGAGCGGGAGAGCAGGGGAGCAGGGGAACTGAGCCGCAGGCTGCTTGGGTATTGGTGGGCGGGTATTTACGGGCGTTTCAAGACAAGTGGTGAATTGGTCTTGTGAAAGGAGCAAAATAAGTGTGGTTTAATTAAACTGCCCTTGACGAGCAAAAGAGAGAGAAAAAAAAGAAGTGAAAGAGCGTGCACCAGAGAGAGCTGCATAGAAGCAGTCGATACAGAATAAAAGCAGCCTTGTATTTTATTACATAAATTCTTGCTCTCTATCCTTATATGGCAATACACTGAGCGTTGCCCTGAAAGGAGCCGCGGCGTGGCTTCGGCCAATTAGAAAGCGCGCGCGAAGCGACGCGGGGCGCTTCGGCCAATGGGCTTCTTACGAACGCGGGAACGCAGCTCGAGCCGTTCCTATTCCCGCTCTGAGCGCGGGAGTCTCGGCAGGCCAAGTGGAAGCAGGGGGGGTCACTGATCGTGTTGGCTTTTTGGGCAGAGCGACCACCGGCCACCAGCAGCTCCAGTTTCTCCGGTCGCCCCGTTCCGTCTCTGTCGGTCGCTGGTGCTGATAAACCAACGCGTGAGTCAACACGATTGTTCCGGAAAGTTCGAGAACCTGGGGGTCGTGCAATCACCCTGCAATCCGATTGAACAGACCTCAGACCGAGCACCGGGGCTTTGAAAATGATCTATATTTAGAAAATGAAGTGACTCATATATCAGAGTTAACGCGCGCCCGATCTCTCCGACGTGTTGCTTCAAGGTTGCAGATACGTATTCACCCATTTGGCCCTCGTAAGTTTTTGGAAGGCCATTAGGTGTTCAAATCTCATCCTAAAGCATGGCACAAGTGTTACAAAAATAAATATTCTGTTTTTTTGTGTTGTAACCCTCCCGCCCCATGAAAGTATAGGAGCGTGCATGAAGGGACCACCTACGTGTTGCCCTCCCTAAAAATACACCTAGCATGGTTACATGGTGACTGACAGAAAATAGACAGACTACATCAACAATAGAGCATTACTATAATTAGGTGCAATGTTTGTGTTTTGGGGGTAGAAAATAGAAAGCTCAGGATTCATATGAATGAGGGAGGTCGGGGAGTTGGGGGTGGGATGGAGTCAACAGTGCTCAACTTCAGTGTAAAACATGTTACATCAGACAGATGGAACCACGGTGTGATCTACCTGTTATTATTTGTAAAGAGGAACCATTATAGGAGAAATCAAACTGCTAAAACTACTTTTGAAAATATATGTATTCAGACATGCTCTATCAGCAAACGTGTCAATACCGTAAAGTAGCCCCTTATAGTCACTGCACTGCACCACACACAGTGTGAAGAATGTGAAATTCTTTCTCTGCAGTTAACCCATTCACCAAATGGGCAGTGGGCTGCCACCAAAGAGGGGCACTCAGGGACCAGTGTGTGGGAACGGAACCTGGCTCAAGGGTTACTCAGTAGTGCCTCCTGCAGTCCTGGGATTTGAACCCACAACCTTCTGATCTCATGGTCAATTTACTAATCACTAGGCCACCAGCTGCCCCAGATTGTTGAGATACACAAAGATAACAAGTTGTATCTTGGATGAAATGGTTCAGAGCAGGTCCTGGAGGGCCACAGCTAGTTGTTTTCTTCCTAGATCAATTGACGAAAATCTGAATGAGTTGAACTAACTGTGTTCAGTCAGGTACCAGATTCTGTGTTGCTGTGAACCACAAATGCAGGAATCTGACACACAATGCCTAAGTATGTCCAAGCAAGTCATTTACAGCCAAATGAGGAGAGAGTTTGGTTCGGGTTGATGTAAGGCTTGTTTTAGAACATACTAAGATTCATCCCTGTATGCAGTATTAAGTCCAGCATGCTGAATTCTGTTGTGCAAAAGAAAAAGAAATCAATGCTCAATGTAGTGGGTAACACCTACCTTCAGTAGACTGAGGTTCATGTAGGCAATAAGTAAGAGTTATAGTCCTTGGGCAAGACTCGAAATCCTTAATTTGCGTATTAGTCACTCTGGATAAGAGTGTCTGCCTAATCCATAAATGAATAGTTAGTGATATAGTTCTGATAACATTGTATCATAGACAACCAAAATTTCTTTTTTTGTGGTTTTAGACTGATATACTACAAAAACACTATTAATGTTTCAACACATACTCTGTCCTTCCCAGTTCATGTAGTCTATGTATGCAAGTTTGGCTGAAAGAGCTACACATTCACAGATATTTTTTCTATTAAATCTCCAGTAGTTTGACATTTATCCGCAGCAGAGTAATAAAGACTTTTTCTATCCCAACAGCTTTTTGTATGAAGCACAGTATAAGGTAACCAGTCAGGACAGAACTCATGTAAATGTAAATAGTCTTAAAAGAACAGTAACATAACCAGCCTATTTAATTCTGAGAGGTAAGGGAGGTAGGAAAATATCTGTGTAAAATTGCTGTGTATAAAGAATTCAGATCCCATCTGAACACTAATTCCACAACTCCTAATGCCTAGGGGGCACACTATTGTTGCAGAGCACACTATTGTTCTTCTTAAGTTTTTATTATTATTATTATTATTTTTTTATTTTTTATTATGTTCTCCCATTTTTTGGCCCCCTACTCCTCCCAGAGCTTTTGAGATAAAGACACCATTCCAACTCTGACACTTCGGACCTGATCTGAAGTTATTGGCTTTTTCACAGCTTTTTGATGCATTTTACCGTTTGTGCGTGTTTCAGGTGATGGGACTTACAGGCTCCATATTGTGACCGTACCTTATGAAACCTCACATGAGGCCATGCCCTCAATGACATACATGTTTAAACTGAACAATATGGACAAAATTATTGGAACACAACACTCATACAAATGTATTGGAAACACACACACACTCACAGACACAACCACACGCACACACACACACAGGCACGCACACACACACACACTCACACACACTCATACGTTTTAACTGTGCAATATGGACAAAAGTATTGGGACACAGCTATCATTCAAAACAATGTGGCCAATATATTGGCCCACATACACACGCTAAGTCTATGCTAATGCTATGCTAATGCTAGCACTACGTCAACTGCTGCATTTTTGAGCAAGCACATTTTGCATTTTCTCTGCAGAAATGCAGTCTAGTTCACCTTTATAAAAACATTATCACAAGTTATAGTAATCAAATACTGTTCTTGCATACCCAACATTTGTATCTTGTTACCCCGCCTGCCTTTTCCTGAATTTGATTCGTTCATTTTTTTGCCTTTCTGGACTCTGACTGTACTCTTGTATTTGATGCTTTGGTATCATGATTAGGAACTGTGTGCTTACTGGGTGTCTCTTTGGTTTTGGAACTCTACAGGTATCTAAATGTCTGAGCCTGACATTGTGACGGTTTTCAGTGAATACATTAAAAAAAGATGTCAATGCAAGAAAAAGTGTGATACAGATCCTTTAACTTCAGATGAAAGCTAGTAATTTCATGCTTCTGTTTTAAGATTAAAGTCAAATAATGTGGGGAAAAAAATGAAATGCATTTTCAGTAGGTTTTTGTGAAACAAAAACACAAATCTTGAGCTTTTTCCAAATCTGGACTTCAAAGAGTTTTTGACAATCCATTTTCCAGCACCAGCACAGTCTGATGAGCACCTGTTAGGTTCTGCTTCTTATGGTAAAAAAGCAGCCATTGTAGCACTGGTCCATGTGGGCATCGTGGGTGGCCAGGAAATGGGGTGTATCACTTGAGTAGCGGATGTGAGTAAATGGTGACAGAGGGAGATGACTGTTAGAGGACCATGGAACAGACACGCCAGGGAGCCCAGTGTCATATGATAATTCAGCTTTCAAACCCAACCATCCCTGCAGACTGAAAGGCCAGAGCACACAAGAACTCTGTATGTTACTCTTTTGGACAAACCTAGTTGTCGACTCCATTGTACTATTAATGGAGAAATCTCTTTTTTGCTCCATGCTCGTGTCCAAAAAAAGAAAAATTGTCTAAAACGCATTCAGAGAGCTGGAAAAATAGAAATGCGTGAGGGAAAAAATATCCTGACATGACACACATTCACTGCCTGCTTTGTTAAGTTCACCTTGCTAGTTTACAAGACTGTTATCAGAGCTGAACAGAATCCTCAAAAATAGTAGTGATGGCTGTAAACTGAATTTAGCATCCTTCATGTATTTAGCAACATATTTTATTACGGCAAATAAAACAGACAGTCAGAATATATAGCTTCTGTTAACTTGTTTCGTGAAAACGTTGCTAGTCATTTGAATGAAGTTTCAAAATTGTAATGAACCTAAAGAGACAGTTGATGGTAAACATAGGAGGCACCTTCAAAAAACAAAATATACTGTTGCGGTATGTTGTCACAAGTCTTCTAAATGTAAATGTGTCCATTTAAATATAGTTTGTATTTGGATATTATAGACCCTGGAACTAGTCAGACACTGTTTTTCACTTCAGCTGTTATTTTAGGTCCAGTGGAAGCAGATGTTCCTTTTAAAGATTGTATGTTTTTTTTTTTTTTTTGTATTTTAAAAGTATTAATTATTTTCTAAATGTAATGTGTACTGGATAAAGATGCTTCTGGTTTTCTAAACACATATGCCCAGTACTTGTAATTTCATTACATCCCATACCTTTTTGTCAAATTTGTGTAAGCTTCCAACTTGTCCTCAATCAGTGGTCAGTGTCTGATCACAGAGTCACTCTTGACTGGATTATATTTATTCAGTTTTTATTTGGTATGATGAACAATTCTCCACAAAGTAATGAGTACCCCAAGGTACATGGAAAAACTCAAGCAATGTGCCTTTTAAAACTACAAGTGCCAGAAATGTCCTCACATCATGCACTTTTGTGTTCCCTAAAGAAATGATCAATGGACAGACGTTTCATAAACCTCTGCATAATGTAGGTTGCAGAAAGATCAAAAAAGGTTGCAGAAAGATAAATGTAGGTTGCAGAAAAATGGTAAAGAGCACTTCTGTTTTGAAGGTCCTTTAGGCCTTCAAAAAATTATTCTTTCATCTTTTCATACATAGCCAAACAACCCCTCAGAACCTGTTATCAAGTGGGAACAAGGGCGGCATGTCTAATAAGGCGGACATCGAGAACACATTGTCAGATTTAATCACTGGAAAAAACACCAGACCCAGCAATTGAATGTAACTTCAGGTTTAAATGGAGCAAGTAATACTTAGCCCTGTGCCTGTATAGGAGCACCTGTATCTAAATATATTAGTGATCTTGGAA
>JBBKCR010000031.1:2318601-2340653 GCA_037577295.1 Ladigesia roloffi | reverse complement strand
GTGGACAAAAATTAGCAAGAGAGGGAACGAGTGGAAGAAAAAGAGAGAGAGAAAGAGAGAGAGAGAGAAAGAGAGAGAGAGAGAGAGAGAGAGAGAGAGAGAGAGAGAGCTAAAGCAAGAGGGAAAGACACATGTCTGCTTGGAAAAGTTGTCCACTTTTTTCCTGTCCAAATATTTAAACTGGAGGTCCTCCCTGGATGATATAAAGACAGAAATGTTTAGATGTGAGGCGGTGTAAAGAGTGACACTGATTACAACTTTATTTCATTAACTCCACTATAGTGCATTCATTCAGTGCTAGCTTTCGCACTAAATTAATTTCCTCTTCCAGAGTAGCGAAACAGTAACAATCCAGGCTTTTCACGTGGACCATAGCATGATTTTTTTACAGTATCATTGCTTACATGATCATTGCCCTACTTTATAGAAAACAGATAAGTATACGAACAGTTTGAAGTCATTTGAGAACATGCTTTTCCTTCTAGAATCATTCAGAAGAAGCTTTCAAATTTAGAAAGAATAGCTTGTGAATGGCATTTAATAGCTTGTGTCAGAGGCCTGTGACAAGTCAAATTTCAGAACACCCACAGACCTTCTGTATCTCCCCAAAAGTGGTGCCAAATTGTGCCCCCCTACTGTTAGGGAACCCAAGTGGCCACACACAGATTCACAAACACATCAGGTCTGACACCCATACTTATTGGTTCAACTGTTCAAATGGCAAGTCACATGATTTAGGAATAAATACCATCCTCCAGTTTAGACCATAAATTTGTTTTAGGCTCACAAAATAAGTCACAAGCTGCTCTAGCGTGGCAGTCTTTATTTAATCTATTCTTGATAACATGATTAACCATCGAGGCCCAGATAAGAGCCTTGGAAATATATTGGAATGTTGAATTAGGCCTCTTTTTTTTTTAAATAAGCATTTCCAGTCAAAACATTAAATAAAACATACAAAGAGTCAAATGCATTACATTTTTCAGTATTTATTAAGTTTGGTCTCTGTGATCTGAATGAGTCTTGTTCTAAAATAAACTGCTACAAACATGTCCATTATCAGACCTGTTGTGACCAACATCATGCCATGTCCAGAACCATTTACATTCAAGTCACTGAGGGCACAACGTAGATAGTATCTGTAGAAAGCATGCTCGGTTTATTTACAAGTCATCCTGTGATTGACAATGGCCAAAAGGTGAAAGAATAAACTGAGAAGAAAGGGGAACGGGGGAGGGTGGCCAGGAGATGGCCAGCTGTTGGAGGGAGATATTTGAGTAAGTATTAAAGGAGGAAAATGATAAATAGGAGATTTTAATAAAGATAGGTCCAAAAGGTGAGCAGGCTGTGCTGAATCCAGCTAAACAAAGCAGCTCTGATTAAAGGAAAAGAAAAAAAATAAATAAGGAATGAAAAAAAATACTATCCCTCACTCGTGATACATTCTGAGGATGCAGCTTTTGATAACTCCCATATACCTAGTCCAGACAGTCTGGTGCCTGAAAAACAGAGAGACAGACAGGTGGGCATAGTAATTGTCAGAGAGGAGGTTATAAATAGAAGAACATTTTGACTAATCTTTTTTTTTCTGTATAATCACACATGTAACCTTTAATGTGAAGGTATGGTTTGAGGTGAATGCATCATTGCTTAGTACATCAGAACATGTTCTGATTTAAGTTGTGTAAACAGAAATCCGCATTCCACAGCGGTTTGAGTGTATAAATGACTAGGCAGGAAACAAGGCAACTACATTCACTGCGAAGTCTTCGAGACACAGTGACCCCCACTGGTAGAACAACAGATATCCCCACACCAGAGAACGCCACATATCCCTTGGAATAATTGAAACACTTCTAATCAAAAAGCAGTGCACTTACTTGAAAGTATCCAGTATGTGTGCAGAGTTTGTGTAGTGGGTAAGGTAGAGGTTAACATCAGTAGCTGTCCATTTGTCTGACTTGCAAGGCTCAATAAACTGTAAGGCGGACAAAAGTAAGAACTTGAAGCAACGTTACATGTGATTTACAAACACAGAGGTTTCTTTAGTTCTTTATACATACTTTTTCTACAAGATCGATGAAGAAATCGCGGACATCCTTTGTGTTTGTCAATTTGGCAGCAATATTGACAAGGCCTCGAGAGAGGTTCTACACAGGAAGATAAAGAGTTCAAATTAAGTTCTCAAAGTCAATTTTACTCCTTCCAGTTAATCACAAATGTGCCCTTAGGAGCAGGGCCGTAGCCAGGATTTTTCACATACCGAGGTCATTTTTTAATCCCCAACCCCACCAAAAACAAAATGAACCTTCTTTTTGTAATAACTTTTGTCAGCAGGACAATAGAACAATGATACTGGTTTCTTGTCTATAGGCCCTTTAACTAAAAAAATGAAGAAAACTAGCACTTTCCTCAAGGTCCCTTACTGAAAGCTCCGCTGAGAGCATGCTCTCCCGCCTTAATGCACATTGAGACGACTTGTGCGGGGCAGCGCTCATTATATAGATTACAAATGCTGAAAATAAAGGCTGTGGAACATGATCAGTGTTGTCCTCTTGGCAGTCACACAATTTTTTAGAGAAAGTCATTTTGAAGTTATTGGCATTTATCGCCGACTGTGTCATGAATTTCAAAAACTTCACCCCGCTCTTTTTTCATTTTAGCAAAAGTCACTATTGCTGATGTTGTTCAGCTGATCATCTAACGGATAAAATCCTACCCATCTACTTATCCAGCAAACTCGAACAAGCCTGTTTAAGTCAGTCCTATTGGACTCCCTGTGACAACGTAGTTTTGTGTGTTTCTCGAGATTCTAATGACAAATAAAACTTAGCTTTTGACAGCGTTGAACAGTCTGCCACTGACACACAGGCTCACATTCTCTCTTACCCTTTCCCTGCCCTTCTGTTGTTGGCTTTTTAAAACTTAATTTAGTTTGATGTAAGTTTTTCCTCATGTCTGCATTTCACTCGAGGCCACACTACGTTGTTTTAGCTTATGTGAAAAAACATACAATCAGTCTGCCAGCTTTCCCGACTCTCTGAATCTGGATCTGCAGCGGAACGTGACGTCAGGCGCAGAGACAGTTAGAGGCGAAGATTTCACTCGAGGTTAGACGGAGAATATGAATTTAATTGGGAGAAAATACAGACGACATATGGATTCGGACACGGGGTTCTCTGTTTGGCATTGATCATCACTGCTGGATTTCAGCTTTGACTAATTTGAGATTTCGGGAAAAAATACAGAGGACATGACCTCAGTGTCCTCAATGGTAGATACGGCCCTGATTAGGAGGGTGTCCTAATACTCACCATTTTTATGATAGTATATAATATAAAAATTTTGTACTATATATGAACAAATATAAATCAACTAACTTCTGATATTACACATTCACAATAGGATTTGCATGGGAATCTCACCTTAAAATTTGTTTCCATCTCATTATAGACTTTGGTCTTTCCACGCAGCGCGACGCATACTAGACTGAGGAGAAAGGAAATAGTTTTCATTATTCAGACATTATAGAGAGACAGAATGCAAGATTCTGACAATTACTTTTAGCCTTCTTTGGATTAATGCACTCATTCCTCTCTATCCCCATCCCCCAATCAAATTCACACCCTGTTGTGAATTCATACCTTTTGTGCTGGTCCAAAAGGTCCTTGTCTGTGATTAAAATTTTGAGATCTTTAAGGTCCTGAAGAAACTCTTTGTCTAGATCAACATCCATGTCTTCCACCATGTTATCTTATGGGGTTAGATAACAGAAGTCAAAAGAAAAAGAAATGTACAGAATTTGTTCACTCCACAGCTTGCTTAAACGCCTTAACTTGACATAACGTATTGGCAACATTTACATTTTTTATTAAATATACAACTCTGAAAAAAACTTAGACCACTGCAACTTATTTTTTAATCAGCATCTCTATGATTATGACAACCATTGCATGCCAGTTAAATTCCTACACAAGCCCCGCATTCTGATTAATGAGGTACTGATTTGTGATCCCCTGAATCACTCTTATTTAATGAGGAAAATTATAAAAAACACTTAAAAAAAACATAAAAATTATAAAAAACACTTATAAAAAACAAAAAAATTATAAAAATCATCAAAACTCTCCACTTGCACTGCGACTAATTGGATGGTAAAACACTTCCAGAAGTTTGTCAAAGGTAATTATTGCCATATTGTGAAAAAGAGTGATAAAGAGGTTCCGTTTCTTTTAATTATTCAAGTTCTGGAAACAACGCATCACTTCTCTTATTTAGTCATTTCCTCATAAAATTATGCTTTGAGAACAATATTTTTTCCTGGAAATTAGGTGAAATATTGTCAGCACTGCTTAAAAATGAAGACAACCCTGTTTAGTTCAATAATTAAAAATACCTAAAAAAAGATTTACATTTACATTTATGGAATTTACAGACTTTTATCCCAAGTGAATTCCATTCCCTAACTACAGGGGGCAGTCTCCCTGAAGCAGCTTCAGGTTAAGGACCTTGGTCAGGAACCCAGTGGTGGTCTGCTGAAGGTAGGATTCAAACCCATGCCCTCTTGGTCCAGAGGAAAGTATCCTACCCACTAGGCCAACACCACCCATCAAAGATAGACCACTGCAAAAATGTTTTCTCAGGATTTCTTTTTTTCCGGAGATGTATAAATAAGCACATACATACATACACTCTTTTTTCCTTACCCACAGCACCAACAGTCCAATTGTTGATAAGCTGTCCAGCACAAAAGGCAAAGTCCTGAAAGGTGAGATACTGAAGCTTCTTCTTTCCCGTCTCAAAGCGATTATTGGCAAAGAACACTATGGCAGCATAATCCCTGAAAAAATAGCTGGGGTTAATAGAGGAAAAAGTCTGGAGAGAAATGACATATGAATTTCAAGATTATCATACAGTTTTACAAACTAAATCAATCCAAAACATTTTTCATTGTTGTATTATTCCTATATCAACTTCTTGGAAATGACCTGCAATGTAAATGGGACTGTGACGTAACCATTTCAAAAGTACAATAAAAATAACAGATCAAATCCCATGCACTCATGCAGAGTGCGCAGGCGCGAGCCTGCAGCAGCGTGTCGTGACTGCTCCGTGTCTTGTCTTCGTATTTAGTGTTTTATTTTTTTCTTTACCAACTTTAACCAGTTCTCTTATTCTTTTTAGAATCAGCAAATCTTTATTTTTCAGATTATATTTATTTTCTGGTTTTAGTTTATTTGTTAGATTCATTTAGACTTGTATTACACCTGATCTATTTATCCTAGTATAGTAGTAATCTTACTCTTATTCTTATTCTATTGTTATTCTTAATTTACATTATTCTGATGTCTCATGTTGGTCTGTGTCTGTGTAATGTGGCGGTCACCACAAACAATTTCCTTCGGGATAAATAAAGTTTTCTGATTCTGATTCTGATTCTGATCTGAAATAATCTACATTAGCACTGTGTGACTAACAGAACTAATACAAGCAGTGGAACTTTCTTGCTTGGCTGTCCAGCACTGACCACTGTAAAGAACTATAGTGACAAATCTCAAAGTACAGGTGTCAGCAACATAAAATAATAAAACATGAAAAGGAATGGGTATTTAAAATGTATGTATTCTATTTTCCACAAAAAAATTTGAACAAAAAAAAAAAAACTTCCATCTTTTGAAAGTGCTCAGGAGCACATGAAGCTGAATAAAAGTAACACATTACTACAAACTTGTGGACAACCTCCAATGCTGGTATATCATTAAAACTAACTTTCATGTAATGTTCAGAAACAGTTCACCTCTCAGCTGCTCTCTTACCTCGCCAGTTGGTCAGGGAGCAGAAAGTGTTGTTTTATGTTTTCCACCAGGGGGCCCTTCAGCTCTTCAACTACTTTGAAAACTCGCTTGAAATTGTCAAACTATGTGAGAAAGACAAGGTCAGATATCACTAAGAAATGTCAAAGGTGCTTTAGGTTTTCTAAATGACATAAAAACATTTCACGCACTTGTCGTCTGCAACTTTTCAGAGTAACGCCTGTCTTTGCGCTAACATCATCCAGATCCTTTTTTGTCCCTTTAGAAAGTTTCTTTCCAAGGACTTCACGAACAAAGGCATCATCAAAAGCATAATATCTGGTGACATGAGGAAGGCCAAATAAAACATGCTATGTGATGATCAGTACTTAAATGACTACATAAAAATAGGGCAAAGATTGTGTGTCGATTACCTCTCAATCAGCATTGCTTGTCGATCGGGCGGAATCTGGAAGAGGAGCTGATTTGCTAATTTGGCTGGATTTTGCAGAAGCCTCTCACACATCTGGAAGGTTCGGAATTGGTCCATTGTGTCACTGAGCAGGACTTCAGCACTGGCTTCACACTCCTCCATTACACCTCCTTCTATGCGCACTTTCACAGCATCATTAACTAAAAGGCAACCATCACCACAAACTTATCTATTGATACTTCAAATATATGATTAATGTCGGAAAAAATTAACTGTCAAACCCCTGCTTCACTTGACAAATGGGTTACATACAGAGAAAGAATCCCACACTGTTGTGTGGAACACTGTGTTGTGTTGACAGGTGGCAATAAGGGGCCTTTTTTCTTTACATAATTCGCAATTTCTAAATTTATACTAACTATACACTTTTGCAGCCCTAAAAGTAAAGTGGTCCCTCATGGTAATGTGTGGACAAACCTAACCACAGCACACAGTGTGAACAGTATGATTTTTTTTTCTTTTTGCATTTAATCCATTCACCAAGTGAAGCAGTGAGCCGGCAGCAACCCTGCCTGGGAAGCAGTGTGTGAGGAGGGTACATTACTAAAGGGCACCTCAGTGGTGCCACTAGCAGTCTTAGGATTGGAACCCATGACCTTCTGGTCGCAGGGGCAACCCCCTAACCACCAGGACACCAGCCGCCTAGGCAATATCCTACAACTTTTCCGAAGTTTTTACCTGTGTATCCATTTAACCACAACTGGTAAACCTCCTTGTCCATGATGGTGGTGTTTCCTACAAACACGTCAAGCTCCACTGACATTTTGTCTTCAGATCTGTTAATATTTAAGCAGAAATATATAATTTGGTTTTGCTTGTCAACTATTAACTAGCTTAAAAAATGAACTAAATATAAATTAAATGTGCACTTACTTGTCAAGATGAATAAATTAATGAAATTGGCGAGAGTTTGATCCTGAAACATATATCGAGGCTTGTTCTCACAAAAGTGTTCCTGTCATAAGTCCGGTTAGCCAGTCTGCTAGCAACACCACAAATATCAGGAAAGACCACAAGGCTAGCTAATGACCAGCAAACCGACCATTGGTATTATAACATTTAACAGCTTTAGTCTGAAATAAAAATTCATTATACACACAGCACTCAACAACAAACTCCAGCGCCAGCAGCTGCTCTTGTTGTTGTTAAACGCTTCCGGCTTGTAGATAAACTCACGCGCCTCAGTTTAACGTCACATTCGAACAGCGCTGATCTTCATGTCATACTTATACTAAAATGGTGCGGTACATGATTTGTTGATCGCGGGATCAACCGCAGCAGTCATACCCCTGATGCTAGTGGATGATACTGAGGGCAGTTAACATTTTACCTTTTTGTGACACTACTTCACTTCTTCCTAAACCTGTAAGCAACACATATTTTCCCGACTGCCGATTAGGGGTCCCCACAGTGGATCAGCTGTCTCCATTTCATTCTGTCTTCTTCATCTTCCTCTCTGCCTGCATGTCCTCCCTCAGCACATCCGTAAAACTATATATTTGGTGCTGCCTCACATCCCGAGCTTTGAGTGGGGCTTTACTTTTTTCTTTTGCCGAGGACTGCTGCGACATTCGGTGGCCCACCTACCGTGGAGAAGTGTGCACAATGAGAAAAATAGAAAAAATAGATTTTCAGCGTGAGAAATCGGAGGTGTGGCGTGAGAGCGTGTGAAGACAAGTCAGATGCGTGTGTCTAACGCTCACAGAGAGTTGGCAGCCCTGTATTCTGTCCATTCTCATCACTCCTAGGAAAAATCTTAAAATGCTTGGTCCCTGCCTCCCTTGGTACCAGCGTCCCTTTCATGCTTGGGACTTGCCTGTCATAATTTCTACCGCTCTTCTCCAGCCATTCCAATTTTTTCACACTTCCCATTACTTTAGATTGTTGATCTTGAGTACTTGAACTCCACCAGCCATACTCCAAAAAACCTCACAATTTCACTGTACTCCCTCTCATTCACAATAAGTTATGCTGGTGTTGTACTGCTGACCTTCATTCCTCTATTTTACAGAGCACAAAACAGAATGCTTAACTGGATGTAATACAATTAAAGACTATATTTCAAGCTACAAAAATCTGTATTTTCCCCAATTCTGATACAACATACGCTTTCGTTCTGCATGGCTGAGTGTTTGGGGTATTGGGCTGCAGCAGATCCGTTATTGGTTAAAATCTAAGTAAAAATGGACTCATTTCTAGAGCATCTGGTGGACTGGTATTTTGGCAAGTTGCCCCTGCCATCTGAAGGTTGTGGGTTTTAATCATAGGACTGCCAGCAGCACCACCGAAATTTGCTTGAGCAGGGTACATCCCCACGCACTGCTCACTGGGCATTGCTTTCCTAGCAGCCTGTGCTTCAGTTGGTGAATGGATTCAATCCATTCACCAAATGCTGTTCACACTGTGTGCTGTGTTAAAGTATGACAAATTAACACATAAATGAAAAGAGCCTGTGTGGGTAACTGATCAATATCGACATACTGTGCTGTTAGACATTTCTTAACAATTTAGATTTATTTTCTAAACCTAAAACATGACCAAATACACATTTAGATCATGAAAATTGATAGAGAAAACCCAGATGAACAGACAGTACAAATCTATAGTGAAATTGTATTTGGAAATATTGTTATTACATTGTTATTATATTGTTATATACTTATTTACTGAACCTTTGTTTTTTTCAGATACGGTTGTGTCCCCCTTGAACAGGATTGATTCCAGCCAAACACTTACTGTAATTGCTGATCAGTCCTGTGCATTGACCTGGGTGGTTATTGTAGCATTACTCTTTAAAAATTGGTGGATATTCTTGCATGTACTCCATAGTTCACAACATTTGTATTGGATTTAGGTCTGGACTTCGACCTTACCTTCTGCTTCAATATGCTGACTGGTGTGTTTAGGGTCATTGATGTGATGCATGATACAACTTCTGCTGATTTCCATTTCATGTACAGATGGCCTGACTTACAGTCCAAAATGCTGAGCTTAATCCATGATGGTAAGCTTTACTGATACAATGGAATCAAAACAGCTTGTGATTCTCCAAATATATTTCTGTTCTTGGTCTTTTGCTATTCCAACATACGGTCATATAATTTCCAGTTCTACTGTGTATATTTATTTATTTATGTCCTGGGGTTTATAACTGCAGGAATGTGGGGACCGTTTTTCATGTTTTTGTTTGTTTGGGTGCAATGGCTGGTATGTGCTGTGTCTTTCATCACTGCTCAGTGTCAGTCATTCTATGCTTGCATTTTTTAATTTTCTATTAGATGAAAAGTCTGTGTACTTGTCTGAGGTGATGATTTTATATTGTAGACTGTTGTATTGTATTGCTTGATTTCTTAAGGTGACCAGTAAACCTCTGTGTGGTTTGTGGTTTTTAGTGGACATTTCTTCAAGGAGGCCCTTTATATACTTTGTATCTTGGCATTAACACCTCATGACCATCATAGTGACAAAATCGATTTGCAATCAAGACACTAATTGTTAACACCCATTTCAAGTATCCAGATATTGTGTTTAAAACTTTATTTTACTGTCATGAGTTGCGGGATTTCCAGGCATTTCTAATTACAAATAAAAAAAGGATAGCAATTTTTGGCTTATGATTAGAACCCAGAACTGAAGGTAACAAGAAGAAAATATGAGTGAGTATGCCAGGCAGGTGTGAAAGGAGAATTGTCCAATACATGGAGAAAAATTGCTTTTCAGTGCACCTAAAAATATTTACACTTTTGACATTTAGACCATGAATGCAGCCAAGCTGTATTGAGTTCACGCACATGCACAAATGACGTGTGTACAGACAGGCCCCTTTCTGACGTCATGGATTAACAGAGGCCTGCAATTATATTTTCTTGTTTGATCCAGTGCCTAAATAGTAAATATGAGTATCAGCATGTATGTAAAGCAGTGACAAAATGTTCCTTCCAACTTTACAATACATTTCAAATAAGCTTGGCACAGAACGGGACATTGTAATTGTTCTGATATCAAATTAAATTGAGAGGTCCCCCTAAAAGTCAGAGGGTAATTCAAACACTAGTCACTTACATTACATTAGAGTTCTTCATGATCTCCTAGAATAGTAAAGTAAAACCCCAACATTTCGGGGGATTGGCTATTTTCAAAATTGGGGAATTTCACCATCCCAATATGTGCTCACTTTTTGTTCTGTGGAAAGTACCAACAGATTTATACAGTTAAATTTTATTTGGAAATGTTGCTAAATTTATTTTTATATTTATGCTACAAAAATATTAAATTATATTTTTCATCATAATTGAGCACTAAGATGAATGAAAAATTATATAATGCCACAAAAAAACAAAAATTGTGGGTGATATCTGTGGTTATCAGCAACTGTATTTGTGAGGTGCTTAGATATTTTCTCAGGTAAAGATGCAGATTGATGTTTTGTGCACCAGGCAGGATCAGACTGGGAATCCTGATTGTCCTTAAAATTAACTGAACCTCCTGACTATATTCACATACTTTTTGTCAACAAAGACATTGGATGTTTTGGATCACTTTGTAACTGAATAAATGGATGAAAAATTATATAACTTTATATTTGTTCTCCATGTACTGTTATAATCCAATTTGCGAAATGCATACATTTTTCAAAATGATTTCCCTTTAAACAAAGTTTGGCATTTAATTTATTTGGATCAATCCCTTGGCGGAGTGAGGAATCAAGAGAGCACAAGGGTCAACTGCTGCAGAGATTAATTAGAAATTATTTCAATATATTATTATAATTGTAAATTACTGTAAAATACTTGATATTACAAACTCATAACATTTGATTTGCTTGGCTCAGTTATATAGTCAAAGCAGTTATATTTAATGAATGTTGTTGTATTTGTATGTATACGATATTAATGCTTTGCACTGGTCAGTTACACCTCACTGAGGCTCAACCAAGGGTGAGTGAACACCTCACCTCACTTTCCCATCCTCCCCTTGCTCTGCAAGTGGGCATGTGGGTGTGATGTTTGTTTGAGTAGTCAAAGTTGGCAACTGTATTTAAAAAATGTATCTAACATCAGCCATATTTTCCCTCATTCCAAATTTAGACTAGTGGCTAAAACCATTGCTTGAAATACATGACAAAACAAGACAACAATACAGAAAATACATATTTTGAAAATGGTATGAACTAGGCGGGACAGGATCACTGAAAACAGTGTGTTGTTCAGAGCAGAGACTAGGCAGTCCTAAATGCAAACAGAAATATCTGTAAATATGTACTAATACTATTAATGTAGATTTGTTTAGGTATTATATGTTCTAGGAAACTATTACAAGCTACACTACAGGGAAGTCATAACAAATGTCCCCCACCACCCTGTGTCCATATCACTGTCTTCTCAGCATGCCTCTCATTCCTTTTCCCTCCAGTTCTTTCCTTAATCTTTGCAATGTTTACAAGCAATCCCTGACTGTGAAATTACACTGCGGTCAAGTATATCCCCCTTAAATCATTTGAGGCTTCTCTTTCCACAAAAAAAAATCCAGTCTGCACAAATTGAACATGAGCAGGTTCACAAGATCAGATGTAATGTAGGGACATTCTAAAGTGTGTAAATATACTTTTAAAATAACAAGTTGAGTAAGTACACTTTCCTCTAACTCAGATTAATCAAAATAAATCCTCTACAAATCCCAAATCCCTCTCCCCTCCCAACTCTCTGCGTCACTCAAAATCTGTAAAAACAGCAGAGGAATAGATTGTCATCAGCTTTTTTTTGTCCGACACCTCAGTGTCCTGCATGCCTTTCCTCACTCCACCCCTTTATTTCACCTCTCAGTGGCCTGTTTCCACTCCCGCCCTTTCACCCCTGCTAACACCCCGCATTGTTATGGCCTTTTGGTAACAATAGTGCGGGGGAGCGGGCGGAAGGATATGGCCAAATACCATGGATTAAAGAACAAAAAAGGCTATTGTGACTCTTTCCGTCATTGTGTGTGTGTGTGTGTGTTTGTGCTTTGTTCAGGTACACGTGGGCAGATCTAGTAAAAGGGATTTACACTCACGGGGGTCAGTTGTGGACCTCAACAAATTTCAAGTGATGTTTGTGACTTCCAGCGATCTAATCATCCTCACATGACATGACCTTGGAGGTTATAAGATTTGGATTTTTGAATTCAGGACTTTCATGGAATGATGTCATTCTGTCAGGGCGGTTGAGGGGAGCTGCAGCAACACAGATTCTTACGGTAAGGGAAGACCAAAGGGAAGGAAGGCTGAGGAGGGGTGGGGGAGGAGAGAGAGAGAGAGTTGAGGAGAGAGAGAGAGAGAGAGAGAGAGAGAGAGAACAACCTCCACTATCATGGTCACGTTTGGAGAAAAGTCAGTTCATCTTTGAAGAAAACGACGAATAATAGAAAATCGCGGATGGAAAAACGGCTGAATATTAGAAACACCAGCGGATAATCGGTCTCCTCATCTTTTTTTATATGTTGATGATCTGCAGTCTGCAGCTGAACACCACGAGGCTGCTCCTCACATAGATATTTGTATTAATTTTTCCTTATTTTCTGCATTTATTCTGCACACTTCGGTGAGCTATCTGTTGTCGGATGTTTTCTTCGCCAGATAAACGTGGGAAGGACGTTTTTCGGTGCTATCTCATTTCCCCGGAATGAGGAGGAGAGGCAGGGCGGGGAGAGACGGATGTGTGTGAGGAGAGAGAGTGGCGGACATTGTTATTCGCACCAGCACAGTGGATGAAGATAAAGGATGCATATTCACCTTTTAATCTAAGCCTCTGCTTTATCCAGTCGACCTCTCAGGAACCCATAAGACAGCTAAGTAAAACCGTTTACCAGCACTGCCTCCCCGGCCTCCACAGCAGCCAGCCTGCAACAGCAAGAGACACGATGCTAATACAGGCTAGTCCTTAACCGCTGCATTGTAAACAAATCATCAGGCTCCTGCTTCAGAGAGTTTGAGGTTTAATTCAGGCATACAGAAGGCTTTATTGAGGTTGAGGATGCTCCACGGGGATTTTGTAACTCTGTAGGCAACGAGGACGTGGGACTTGTTGGGTATGCGCCCTATCTTGAAGGCCTGGAAGCTCAGTGTGGTGAGAGAGATCCATGTAAGAGGAACCTGACTGACATTACATGTGCCTCTTCAATGTGATAGCTGAGAAGTTCCTGGCCAACTGCTCTGCGAACTAATATGCAACATACTCCACTGGTTTACAGATTTCAACAGTATTATTTTTCTAAAAGAAAAGTCCAATCTGTATTCTGTCTTTCAGGTGACCACTTGAAAGTTTAGGTAAGATGGGGAGCGACAGTGAAATCCCGAACCGAGAGTTAGTCAAGATGTCTGATGAGGATTTGTTGGCTTGCTCTAAAGAGGAGCTTGTAAATCGGCTGCGGAAAGAGGAGACAGAGAAAATGTCAGCACTGATACAGCGTGGTCGCCTCATCAAAGAAGTGAACAAACAGCTTCAGGGACATCTGCTCGAAATCAGGGAGCTCAAAGCCATCAACCAGAGGCTTCAAGAGGAGAATCAAGAGCTGCGGGATCTGTGCTGCTTTCTGGACGATGACCGGCTGAAAGTGAAGAAACTGGCCAGAGAGTGGCAGCTTTTTGGCCACCACGCCGCGAAGGTGATGCGGGAGGATCTGGGCGGCTACCTGAAGAAGCTGGCTGACCTGGAACGCATGCAGGATGGCCTTGTGAAGGAGAACTTGGATCTGAAGGAACTGTGTCTCGTGCTGGAGGAGGAGTGTGTGAGCAGGAGTGATTCAAGCCCAGGTGGGTCAACAGAGCTCAACCTCCCATGCATGGTGGCCCGGGACCTGGGGGATGGCAGCTCGAGCACTGGAAGTGTAGGCAGTCCGGACCAGCTCCACCTGGTGTGCTCGCCGGACGACTGAAGAGCCATAGCACTTTTTCTGCCTCTCAGAGAACAACCTGAAGGAAACTGATGTGGGCAAACCCAGAGGAGCCAGGCAGTTTTGCAGTTTTTGTTGTAACAAGGCCTATATCTTGACTAATTCAGCTGGACAGATGTGAAAGTGTTTATTAATTCTGACATTGACGGTGACCATTAGGCACCATTCTTTTCTTTGTTTTTTTCTTGTTCTTTTCTCTTTCTCTTTCTCTTTAGGGTGTTGTTGATTTTCTCCCGGCGTAGTTCGACTTTCTAAATGTGAATGATATTCCTTTACCATTCAGACATAATAGAAGTAGTTTTAAACTTTAAATGGATTATTTACTATTATTATTTACTATCTCACATTGTAATTTCATCCATTATTTAAATGTAAGTATTGAGGCGACTGGGAAGTTTCCCTGTGCTTTCGAACAGGGCAGGGGGTGGACTTTTTGAAATGGGAAGAACCAATCAAACTGCTGACTCACACCAGGTCTTTATTGTGCACTGACTTGTAGGATATTTCAAGTGGGCTAATATTTTAATGATGCACTAGACAGGGCTGAAATGAATCTAAAAAGATTCACATTTTTAAACTGCTTAGAGCCATAAAATGATCTGTTTGGGATCATGCACAAACAGCACTGAATCATTTTTAAGGGTGACTCGAGACAAACAAAACTTGGAGTGCTGGTCATGGTGAGGCCTCCCAAGTTAAAATGATTGGATTGCCTATGGTTTGGCTGTGTTGGAGGCCTCGTAAAGCCTCACTGAAACTGCACATCCAGAAACGGTGTACTTTTTTCCATGTTATTATGTACAAGGTGGTGTAGTTTATTACACTGACCCTCCAGCACTGGATCTCAGCTGAACTTTATTGCATTTCCCAACCATATGATTTTACTGCACATTCTTGCTACACCAAACTTTTGTGTGTTTGGTTGTTGCTTTGATTGGATTTTATTCGACTACATGCTGCATTTACACACTGGCAACTGATGGACGATACAATGACTTGTGAATTTTGTGATATTGTTCTATGTATAAATACAATGATTATTTTTGTTCAACTTACTGTATTTTTGCCTACCACAAGACCATCCATGCATACACAATTTGGCTTCATTTTTATTGGTATATTATAATCAGTATTACTTTAATGACTGGATTTATTTCTGTTTATAGCTTTGATTGATGGCTTTGTTTCTGGCTGTAATTTTTGGGCCATACTCATTGTGAGTGGGAGAGCTTTAAAATACACTTGACTGAGACACCCAATTTTGTGATGGTCTTCCTTGTATGCTGGCACATGTGCTAGGCATCTACATCGCTTTCATGGTTGCGGTGTGATTTCACAAGCCAGACGAGGAATGTTGATCAACATGTATGAAAAGTCTGGTCGTGTTCAGAGCCTAAAAATGGGGTCCAGGTTATATTTTTGGCTTGGTGTTTGCACAGCAGCACAGTCAGAACAGTAATTCTCTTAAGTGGGGTGTACAGAGGTGCTTTATATCAGAACATGCACTCACTGGCTCATTCAACACAAACTGCTTTTTCACTATCTCAATCATATGTTCACCACGTTTTGAGCAAGAGCCTCTCTTAGGCACAGAAGTTTCTGTGTACGAAACAGGGTCACTAGGTTTATTTAGTTTGCTTTCTGGGCCTCTAAATGTTTTTCTTCACATGCTGCTTATTTATACCGATTTTATTACCTGGTTATGTATGTCTTATGACATGAACTAAATTTTTAACCCTGCATTCTACAGGAATTTACAAACAAGACCTAGCACTGTATAGCTTTTTCACAGCACAAAAGTGGTTCTATAAAAACAGCTATTATATTATTATCCTTTATAGTTGGATGTGGTTGAAATGCCTTCTAGTGAGTCAGTTCAGTTTTACTGTGACTGTGAGTCAGGGAATTTCTCTTCGCTTTCTATCAGGACATCCTAAAAGGAAACAGCATTGACTCCTCTTTTCCTCCCTCCCCGTCCCCCAGCATGCTCCTTTATGGCCTGTTACCAGTACTCTACTTCTGTTTTCAATCAGGCAGCAACTTTTTTTTCATTTTTTTTTTTTTATTAGTGCAACTGTAGATGTCTGCATATAAAATGAAATAAACTCAGCAGTTAGAAACATTTCCACACAAAGTCTCAATGCAGATGGTAATGCTTTAAGGCACAAAATAAAACGAGTGACTGTTTGAATTTAACAAAGCTTAAAAAGTTTTTTTACAACCAGTCCACCAGCGCGTTACACACAAAAAAACATGAAACATTATTATTACTCCCTTAAATGTTTTACAGTGTGCAACACTTTTTCTTCAGTCATTGATGATGTCAAAAATATAATTTCCTCTTAAAAATAAATACAAATGTATTAAAATTATATGGTCCGTCACTAATAGTGCATCAAATATGCTAACACTAATGCTCACATTAAAGATATATCAACTATCACTGTAGTCAATATAAAATATATAAAGTTTTTTTTAACTATAGAGAGGAAACAGCTAGAACCTAACAAATATTTAAGTGCATGTTTGCATAAGTCTCTGTTCATGCTCTGTAAATGAATGCAAATACTACCTTGAAACCAGTGTAATCATTATTGACATGCATGTTTCCAGACCCTGTTGTTTGTTATTTGCTGGAATTATACATAAGGCACAGAACATGCACGTAACCTCTATCAAGATGTAGCTTAATACACTGTATGATTTTAAAATACATCACGAATATATTCATAGCTTTAGATTATATAAACAATGGTATAAAATATATAAATAACAGGAATAGTGTAGTGTGCATCCAGACACAGTGAGAGGCCTCTATAAGAATCAGAAAATCCAAGATATGTTTTTATAATGCAGCATTACATATCTCTATAACCACCCCTCCATTCAACTTTGTTAAACTATCAGTCTTCAGTTCATACATTAATACAAATCTCTCTATAAAAAGTAAGAAATGTAAAGTAACTCATTCTAATAGTAAAAAAACAGTTTGCAGCTGTAGTTTTCATAATATATAACCATACTCTCAAAATTCTCCATATTTCCACATTTTCTTCTCACGTTACATATGTAATATAACCTCCAGTAATGTTGCCTAAATGAAATGCACCTACAAGTTTGTAACTACAGTAAACCTCAAATGTACCGGTGTTCCTCTGACGTAGTGGTACAGACACCTGTCAAAGTTCAAAGCAGTTTTCCCTTAGATTAGCAATGGAAATTAAAGGGTAAGGATGGTTGGCGAGTTGAGAGACTGATCTGATTGGTCCCCGCTGCTGCTACTACGACGATGGGCGATACCACATGCCTCTAGGTGTCGGGAGGAATGGTAAGTACCAGGCTGAGATGTAGTGGCAGTAGAATGACTGTGTGTTTGAGAAGCACCAGCACTTGCATCCAGAGGGGTAGTGGGATAGGTGAAGACCAGGCTGGACGTAAACGGGGTCAGAGATGGAGTGGAAATGAGGATAGGAGTGTGGAGCGATTCTGATTCCAGATTGATGCTACTTGTAGCGCAGGTTGAAGGTGGAGGTGGGATGGTTATTTTAGGCTTCGGTTTCTCCTGCTTGGCGGGGCTCTGGCTTACTCCAGAGGGCCCTGGAAGCTCTGAATCCACTGGCTCAATCTTGATCCCACCCAGGGAAGGAAGAACAGAACTAGAGTCAGAGTCTGAATCCGAGTCTTGGACTTTGCAGATGGGTCGATGAGCCTCAAGAACCAGTTCCAGTTTCTCTTTCTCCTTTTGCAGATCAGCAATCTCTTTCTGTAGACGAGACTTTTCATCTTCTAACTGGTCTGTTTCCTGTAAAATAATTTTCAAGGTGACATTTTATTCTGGGTCACTTTATAAGTGGGCTTCAAACAAAGGTTTCCTACTTAATTTAGTCATTGTTCATTCTGATCCACTAGGTAGACCTCCCCAGCATTCAATGCTATTAACACTTGGAAAATGAAGGTATGTGCCATTGCATTTTTTCGAACGGCCATTTCCACAGCATCACTGTCCAGCTCAACACACTTGGAGGAGAACACTAACTGTCAATTCAGTTAAATCAGTTAAATCTGTGGTGATAAATGCATGAATAAAGGTTTACTTACACTTTGTAATGTGTCAGTCAGTTCGCGACGCCGATTCCTGCACTTTGCAGCAGCCAGTTTGTTTCTTTCCCTTCTAATCCTGCGCCTTTCAATTTCTTCTGGAGACAACTAAAGAGGGAAAAGTAATGTGAGAACTTCATTTTCAGTCTATCTCTATTAACGAAAATGCAGTACGTGCAGTGTGTTGAATAAATACAGGCACAAATTTTTGGAGACCCTTGTTTAAAAAAAAGATTATGTGTTATTTATTATAAAAGTAAAAATACATTAATGGGCCCATATCATGGAAAACCCCCACTTCCTTCTCTCCTTTCTAATTTAAGGTTCGATAGTGTATATAAACAAGATGTGCATTTCCCAATCTGCAAGCTATAAAAACACCTCGTTTGGATCTGACGTCAAGAAACTCATTTCCATATTTTCATTTATTTAGCCTACAACACACTAAAGTAATGAGGACTGTCTCAGTCTAGGCTGCTTTTTAAACAGAGTTCATTTACATGTAACAACATTTAAGGCACAGCAATAAAAAGCCAAGTAATAGAGGTTGGAAAATGATCATGTAAAAATTCAGGTGTTTGGCACATAATCTTACACAAATATCATACAGGCTTAATAATAAATAAATAAATAAATACATAAATAAATAAACCTAATTTATGTATGATTATGAAATTGACAGTACAATGTGTTCAGGCACTTCTATCAGTGATTTAATGAATTTACCAAGATTTACTGATCAATGCAATACTGCCACCTAGGGGAAAGGTCACTCCGTTTCATAGGATGCATAAAATTCGTCGCTTGAGCATCCTTACAGAGAGCCATGTTTAATTTTCAGTTTAATCATTCACATGGCTCATGCTCCCTTTCCTTTGCATTGTATACAAAATGTATGGCATCCCGCCCGTTATTTTTGATGAATCATCTTCAGACCCCTCAGTGACTCAGGTGTGAGTCATATGATTTTGCCCAATGAGTCACTTGATTTCCTGTCTTATTATTTCACTCACCACCACATGTGCCACAAATCATGTTGCCAAATTAAATTGAATAAGAATATTTAATTTAAAAATATCAGATTTCTTTGGAAGGGACATGATTTTGGTTTGCCAATTGACAGCAAGTGTAAACAGTCTGAATTCTAATTTACGCAAATTACACGGCCCATGTGGCTGGTGGAGGCACCTGAACAGACCGAACTGAAAACGTAGATAGCTCACACTCCTGAGAAAAGGACACTTGGATACTCCTTTCCACACCTGGTGAGTTTCTGTGGTGAGCGTGTAGGGCCATGTGACATGCACACCCCTCAGACTCACTACAGGATATTACACATCGTCTGATTCTACATTCAGCAAGTTTTTTTCTCCAGAATTCACAGAGGGGAGGGGCACAGTGGATCATAGTACTTCAAGAACACTGCTCCATGTGTGCTCCCACAGTGCTCCATAATAAAATTTGTAGCTTTGAGCAAAATGTGGGTTCATATTTCGGCCATCGTTTCTATGGTTTACCTTGCTATAATTCATTCAAAATTTAAGATCAGTTCAACTTACATGTTCATCGTGTCTGCGTCTCGTAGAGCTTACAGGACCTGTTGCAGTTCTGATAACTCCTGATCTGAGTAGATGTGACTGGGCTGGGAGTGGGTTCATGGATCCGAACCTGGGTGGTGGTATGTAAGGGTGACGAACTGGCCTGGATGGGCCTGGTGTGGGCAGTAGTGAGGGCTGGACCAACCACTGCAAGTCTTGATTTGAAGTGATGGCATTAAGACTGGGCACAAACTGACTGGAACCTGCAGTTGAATACTTTGGCTAGACATTGTAGATACAAAAGTGTTGTTATTAACATATAACAGAATAGGTATATTAATGAATCAGTATATATATTAAATAATAATAAGGATTATTATATATGTATGTGACCACAATTTGGAAATATCATGTTTTCATATAAGTCCTATAAGAATCATACAGGCAGGAACATCTTGTATTTCAATGTACTTTACATGTATAATAGATTATTATTCAACAACAAAACATGAATATTATAGAAGGTAAAATGATTATAGATCATTTTAGGTGTAACCCTAAATAAAATGCAATTTGTTATTTCTTATGTAACATGGGAGGTAACACTGTTACAAGCAATAATGACTCATCAAATTTCCCCACATTTTGACATCGAGCCACAGTTACTATACTGTTATTATTACTACTTTTACTATTGAAGTTCAGCTGTTATATTACAGTATACCCACATATGCACAGATCCACTGAAAGAAGCTGAATATATGTCTTACCTCCTGGTCCTGAGTGGTGCCGATGCTGGTTGTCAGAGTCACGTTAGAAGAACTAGATCCAGAACCGGTACTGGAAAAGTTCTGGTCGGTTCCTCTGCCAAGACCCCGGTAGTTTGAATACATGTATGCCGTTTGCCTAAGAGTAATCCAAGGAAAGAGAAACTGATCCAAATAACGTGTGACTTCTCTGACTGCTCTGACTTGTAGGAAGGTTACCACGACGCTTCAAAACTTAAATATTCACCTGGTTGCGGGGAAAACGGTGTAGTCCATCAGACACCGGGAAGGGGTGCACGAAAACAACAGCGTGCGATCTAAACGTTGAAATTATGGATCGCTTGTGAAAAAAAATTATTAATTCTAGTAAAAAGTGTCCTATGTCTGTAGTACCTCTGCTATGGCAGAACGTCTGAGTGATACTGAAGTTTTAACAATTGGGACTAGACATTATGTTGTTAACGCCCCTCCCAATTTACGGGAAATGGTGTTGTCGGGTAGCTGGATGACAACCGATCACGTGCGACGTGACGTATATGACCATATTTAGAGTTTTTCCGGGAATCCCTTTATTCTTATTTTTTTTGCAGTGTTTACTATCAGTTTTGTATAAACTTTATTTCTGGATTCTGTTCATAATATATCTTCTTATTTTAAAATAATCGATTTAAACTTAAAGCCATTCAACTGATTTCCTGTATGTTCGTATACATTCCGACAAGATAAGTGAAACTTGAGAGTGAATCCGAGCATGTGTTCTTTCTGAAGTGAGGAGGGGAAGTGGGAGAACCACATCAAGGGAAGAGAAAGTAACGTGTGGATCGTGATTCAGATGTATAGTGCGAACATTTTTAATTACCAGGTTTCACAGTTGCTTTAATGAATCTCGGACTGATTAATACCACCCGTGCTACAGCAGTCTGTGTGGTCTCATAAAGTAAAACATTCCTGAATGCTCTGATTTCTTTTTACTAATGGCCATGTCAAATGTGTTTTGTTCAAGGTTTACAATGTAGAGTGTGACTGTGGTTAGCGGGGAGATACGATAATCAACAGCTGCGTGTTTCTGCCATTCATTCTCTGAACGTATTCCCGTCAGTCGTGACTCAGAGGGTCTCAGATAAACGCGGTGGCTCAAAAACTGAAACCGACACGCGCCTCCCATCTGATCATCTCCAAGCATATATATGTATGTATTTCGTTGATTATGTTTGTATACTACCCACGAGTTTAGCGGTGGTACGGAAGGTTATGTGTTAGCGTTATGTG
Organism: Ladigesia roloffi; assembly: GCA_037577295.1. Lineage (NCBI taxonomy): Eukaryota > Metazoa > Chordata > Actinopteri > Characiformes > Alestidae > Ladigesia > Ladigesia roloffi. The sequence goes on along the minus strand of JBBKCR010000031.1, from coordinate 2,318,770 downwards.
TATAGTGAATTATTAAAAATATCACTTTATTTAACCATAGTTCATCGTTTATATTTTAACATTTATGTATGTATGTATGTATGTATTTACAATTTCAGCATTTAGCAGACGCTTTTTATCCAAAGCGACTTCCATTCCTAACTACAGGGGACAGTCTCCCTGGAGCAAC
>JBBKCR010000031.1:2279004-2298204 GCA_037577295.1 Ladigesia roloffi | reverse complement strand
GAATTAATAATGATCACAAAAACAATCTCCCCATGCCAAACACAGACGTACACCCATTACACACACATGCACAGTGTAATTTTCGAATAATGCCAGTCAACATTCCATGCTTTTTAAAAAATTATTATTATTATTTATTTGTAATGATGGATAATTGTTGGAGGTTTTTTTTTTACCATGAACATTTAAAAAATAAACTGGTCTGGCGGACTCTGTCTGAAATGACGAGTCCTCCTCCTTCACCTGTTGTCCGAGACCGAGTCAAGACCGAGACGAGACAGAGAAAGCAGAAAATGAGTCCGAGACCGGTCTCGAGTACTACAACACTAGTTTGAGGCATGGGTGTAATGACTTCACATTAGGGTTCCTAAAAACTCTTTTTACTTGTTGACTACTTTAGCTGTGTACCTAAAATGAAAAGCTAAATAAGCAAACCCACAGCTAAGACACAAGTAGCATTTCATGGTTCTGTCATTGCTGAACTGGTATATATTTTTCTGCCACTTCTTTGTTCCTTTGTTTTGGTTTGCTAGTCCAGTGAGGACTGGCTTGGGCGTGAGGATGAGCCTTTGACTGGATTCTCATGGAGAGGTGGCTCTGAGCCTGAGACCACTGGCATCCAGCTGTGGAGTGAAGTCTTCATCGTAAGGAAAAAAAACGGTAGCCAGGTACGATAAGTCCAGTGCCCAATGAATTTTGGCTGAGATCCTCTAATAGTACATATTTTTTGTGTTTGATGGTTTCAGATCTTCATACAACATTTAATAAATTGTCAATGTATTTTTTAGCATAATTTAATATATAAAAGATAATATTTCTGTAACATCTGGATAAAACATATGAAATCTAGCTGGCAGACAATTGGTTAAGAAATTGGAGCTATGATCAGAAGGACATGGGTTCAAATCCCAGGAGTGGCACCTCTAAGTTAACTTTGCTCCCCGGGTGCTGTGTTCCTGACTGCCTGCTGCTTCGCTTGGTAAATGGATTAAATGCAGAGGAAGAATTTCACACTGATCTCACTGTGTGCAGTGGTGTGTTCTCATATGACAAATGGTCACTTTACTCTGAAAGTAATTGTACCGTAAACTTAATAACCAATTGTGCCACCAAACACGTTTTGTACCTGGAGATTGGTCTTTCACACTTTTACAGGAATTCTGACCCATTCCTCATGGCAGAGCTGGTAATTCAGCCACACTGGGGGTTTTGTTGAATCTCAAAGATGTAAACGTAAAACGTAAAAGCTTTGACTTCACCACTCCAAAATCCTAATATAGTTCCTATTAATTATAGGCTCGCTATTGTGCTTCAGATTGTTGTCCTGCTACATACTCAGTTCTGCTTGAACTTCAGATCATGGACTGATTATCAAACATTCTCCTGAAAGATTTTCTGGTAGAGAGCAGAATTCATGATTCATGATCCGAAGAAGCAAAGAATCTCTACAGTATTACACTACCACCTCCATGTTTGAATGTTCATTAGATGTTCTCATTCTGGAATGCTGTGTTGGGTTTTTGGCAGATGGAGTGGGGCGCCTTTCTTCCAGAAAGTTTGACAGAACATTATTCCAGATAGGCTTGTGTGTTTTTGGCAAATATAAAATGAGCCTTTGATTTTCTTGGGCAGCAGTAGTTGGAAAAGTACCCTGTAAATTTGACATGAAAATAATTTTGAATGGTCTAATGGAGGAGACACGAAGGCTGACCTTATTTTAGGTTTTATTACTTTGGCATTTCCTGCAGTTCTATTGTGAGTCATCGCTACACCCCTGGAGAAGTTTTGGTACGCTGGCCACTGCTGTGCCAAGTTGCTTTTCTTTTTGGAGATGTCTTTAGCTTTTTAAGACTGATATATATAAAAACCTTTTTTCTCCTCTGGAATTTTTCTAATGGCTGCATGATGAGCTGCTTGTTGAGAACTTTCAACTTATGCCACATATTTGGTTAGGTTTTATTTAAATTATGCGTTTGGTCCAAGAAAACTGGCATTACTTTATAACACAAGGCCAACTTTTTTGCTTTGTATTTTTTTAGGTTATCTTTGTATTGAATTTGGTTTGGAAATTTTAAACAAATGTGAAAATATGCAAAAATAGCAGACAGGTTTTTTTCTCAGCGCACCTAAAATTAGTACATTTAATAGTAGAGTAGTCAGAAATGTGTGCATGTTTTATGATCATTTACAGAATTGGTATTAATTCAGTGCTTCTGACTAGAAGTGTTGGGTTTTAACAAGCCAACTGTAAAATTAAGCAATCGTCTGTGTAAGCTCTATCATAGGTGGTGCGATCTTGAATCAGGGCAGTAGGAGAAAAGTTTTTATAAGCAGTGATGCAATGACAGATTTTGCAAACTGGGGCAAAATGAACATTTGAATTGCTCCAGAATGTCTTTTTCCCTATTGTGAACACAATTGCAATAAGCAGTTTATTGCCACTTTTTCTCAACAGGTGGCAGTGTTGCTAATGGATACACAAGGAGCATTTGATAACCAGTCAACTGTGAAAGACTGTGCAACAATCTTTGCCCTCAGTACCATGACCAGCTCAGTACAGGTACTACCACAATTCACAGATTCCTTCATATCATAGCGTAACTGTTTGGAATGTTTTTATAGATGCTGGTGTACATATCTTTCTATTTTTCCATAGATATATAACCTATCACAGAATATTCAAGAAGATGATCTACAGCAACTTCAGGTCAGCCCACCATTTAACATCTCATAATGAATCATGTATAACCACCGAAATAAAAACCAATTGTATGATCAATAAATAAAAGAAAATTATGGAATTGGGTTTAGCAGCTTGGGCAGGAAATATGAGGAACATTTTTAACTTTCTCATGTAGCAAAATATTCAAAGAATTAAAAATGCATTGTTATTAAGATAATAATGCATGTTCCCTCAAAATAAACCTGTCAGAGTTATTGGTAACTTTGCATATAGTACTTTGCATTAGTGCACCCATCCCTTTTCCAAGGTGACAACAATGAATAACACACAATGAAAAAAGAGGCCGCTGAACACAGAATATGATATCTGAGACCATTTCACCAGGCACGATCCACCTACACATAGTAGAATTATTGGTCTTCATTTTGTCTGCTCACCTTACAGATGTTTGATTGATACTGTCCATTGAACCTAGCCATGGTTATCTTCCATAGATAGAAGATGCTGTTTGTCATTACAAATACACAATATATTTTCGTTCTAAGACAGTTTAATTGAAGGATGGTGTAAAAATGAATGGAAAATAGTAATTTGACTACCTTGTCTGTGTAATCAGCCACTGTCTGAGAAAGCTGAAAAGTAACATTTGGCATGAATACAAGTAAAATTTTGCATGAACACGAGAACCTGTGGTGTTACCTCTCTGTCAGCTACATCAGCCAAGGCCACAGTCTTCAAGCCTGGACTAGTGGCTAGATTTATTTGGCATAAATTACGTAGTTGTAGGATTTACAAATTCACGCAATATTTGTTAATCACTTGTTATCATATATATATAGGCACAAGTGACCATAATGCCCAGTTTTATTTCATAATGTGATTAGATTTTCCGCTTTTTATGTCAGACCCAACTCTGTTGTTTTTTTTTTTGCTCTTTTGTGTCATCTAAACTAACCGAGCATCACCCAGTTCTTAAAGAGCTTCAGTTCCGGGGATATATCTATATTTGGGATGAAGGTGGTGTCTAATTGTATCTTTGACGGCTCAGTGACTCTGCAAAGAAATGGCATGAAATTATCCAAGTCTGATACTGCGAGTGTTGTCTTTTAAACCAACTTCATTGAGCGTTGGGTAAAATACACCTACGTCCCGTTTCAGACAGGTACATCACAGCTCCTGTTTGTAACTCCTTATCTGTTCTAGTAATATAGATGGGTAATTTGGGTGTAAATCTGTTTTTAATTGCCATTGTTTGATTATGAATGTCAGCAAAACTTCGTCTTATTTTATATATTTACTTCATGTTAATATGTATATTAATTACCATTGTTCTAGTCTGTGTGTCAGAAAATAGAAAATAGATTTGTATTTATTCACAAACTAATGCTTTATTTAATCATATTATCCAGGTGTAATGAATTGTACTTTATTGCATAGGAAAAAAAGGTTTTTGTGATTGAAATTAAAGAGTAAATCCATAAAGTGGTGATATTGTGAGCTATACAGATTGTCACAATAATGAAAAATATCCTGTTACCCAGTCCTACTTAATGCAGATTGCTGTTTATTTCTAATGTAAACTTTCTAATCAAATCTTGAATTCAGTAATAACATAAATTTGTTATTCTTAACTTTTGTAGTCCTGTTATCCTTATAATTCTGATATTTTGTTCTCTATATCTATATATTTTTTGGGTGTTTTGGTGTGGGCTTTGTACATTTATGTTTCTTGTTATTTTGTCCATTTATAGCTCTTCACAGAGTATGGTCGACTGGCGATGGATGAAATCTTTTTAAAGCCTTTTCAGGTAAGAAAATCTGATTTGAATGTGGCCAAGGCCACTGGATGCATAATGCAGTAGATTGGACAAAAGTATAGACGTGCAATTTCAAGAGTGGGAGTGTTTTTGTTTTCCAACATTTCGAAATGAAACCATTTATTTCCATGAATCACGTTATACAGGCAGGGATTTAAACAGGAAGCTGGTGGGCTTGGTGCACAGGGAATGAAGGACAGGCTGCCCATGACTCATCTGCAAACTTGTCTCTCATGGCAGCTTCATTTCTGTCATGTAAAGAATGCTTAGCGTTACTTTGCGAACTGTTTTGGTTCCCATGCCATTGAGATGAATATATGTAAACGAGGTCTGGCTGGCCTGTATTGTGTCTCGTTCAAAAAGCAGTCTGGGCTGAAACGGAGAATGTACGGAGCCGCATTTCTGTTAAATGAATATGTGGATATGTGTAAATGTGATGACCTCACAAAACAGGCTATTCCCGTTTATGTATATGTTTTTCATTTCTCTTATTCCACTAATTTACATGCATTGAGTGCGGTGAATTGTTAACATTTTCACTCTTTTTTGTAGTATTGCAAATATGAATGCTGACTGTTGTACATCAGCATGTATTGGTTTATTTTGGACAGCAGGGAGTGCAGTTATGTAGGCTTTAAGTGCCTACACTGTGGGCAAACAAATATTCAAATACATTTTGTTTTTGTGATTTTAATATACTTCCAGTGCGTGTTTCCACTTGGCCTTTTGACTTTCTTATAACTGTAAACGTAAGAAGTTTTCAGGAGCATAAATGAAGAGGAGTTGCAAATATGTAATGGATAGAGGAAAAAATGTTCATATATCACAGATATAAAATAGTATGCTGTTGGCCTCTACAGCTTCGAGAAGCCCATCACTTTGTGCCGTTCAATTATGTGTAATGTCCCAGTACCATCTGCAGAGAAGGAGTCCCATATCATGATGCGGCAATATTCATTCTTCACTATGGGTGTTCTTGAGATCACACACATAATTATTGCCATAGGGGTTTTTTGTTGCTTCTTTTATCCAGAGTTCATTCTTTTGAAACTGCTCTGATTTGTTTGACTGCTTTTGTGGAGATTTAACAAAATATCTGGCAAAGAACTTTGTTGGAACACATGATTGTCGTAGCTTTTTTCTGGTGAATGCTGCAGGTGTGTGTTAAGACTGCTGGGTCTGCTAGCACATGCTTTACATTTTTAGAGGCACACCCCACCCTCTTTGCTTGTCATTCATAGGTGCAAATCATTCTGTTTCTAATACAGACAGGTTTTTTTGACTGAATACTCTTAACCTTGAAAATGACCAAGCATATGCTTCTTTTGTGCCAGTAGTAATGATGGAGGGCCTGAGACCGGCATAATTGCATTGTACACATATTTATCTCCAAGGTCTCCTTACAGTTCTACGTTTGCTTGAAACTTACACTTGTGAAATCATTTATTTGAGATAGGTGAGCATGACCATGGGGATGTGAAACGTTTGTGATTGTGTTTACTTCATTTCATGCTTGCAGGATTTCACAAGCTTTCTCAATGAAGTCATTTCCTACACACTTCTCATGAATTAAGTTCAGCCACACAAAATGAGCTGTTTCTGATTCACTGGTGTAATCTACATTTTGACAGGACATAGTTACTCGTGGTGTTGGCCAATAATGATATTCCTGATAACTCATGGGAGCTCCTTCACCTTTATGGTTACTTATTGCATGAAAACTATTATAAAAATTCTATATAAACTTTTATAAAAAGTGGATAAATAAGTATTTAAAGTGAATGTATGTACTGGAAGTGTATTAAATAATAGAACAAAAGAATCTGAATTCTTTCTCTTACTCAACTTGAGACAATACTTCCTATACACAGGACTGTTATAACTTGTCGCAGTTTTTGAAATTTTTTCATAGAAGGTAATCATAGAAGGACATCTGGAATCTCCACTGATGTAAAACGAACCATGTCCGAATAGTATGTTTAAATTTGCACTCTTTTCAGTCTTTTGTTCATTAATGTTTCCTCTCACTTCCACGTATCTCTTCTTCTCCACAGTCGCTCATGTTCCTAATCAGAGACTGGAGCTTTCCCTACGAGTATGACTATGGACTGAAGGGAGGAAAAGAATTCTTGGACAAACGGCTTCAGGTTGGTGCAGTTTCTTACTGCCTTGATAAAACCCCGAATTTGTTTGGATATTTATAATCTATACCACAAGTTCTGCAGACATCTGCTCATCCACCTGCTCATGGTTTTGATGAGAGGTTTGTTCTCCCTTTGCCTCAGTAACAAACTATACTGTTTAAGGCTATGTCAGTGTTCAAAATATTACAACCTTAGGTCTAAACCAATCTATTGTTTGAATCTTTGATTTCGGATTCTGTGTTTTTGTGTACACATGCAGTATGTCTTTCACTTATTCACTTGTTATTCAGGTGAAGGATTCTCAGCACGAAGAGCTCCAGACAGTGAGACAGCACATTCATTCTTGCTTCAGCTCCATCTCCTGCTTCCTATTACCTCACCCTGGCCTAAAGGTGGCCACAAGCCCAGCCTTCCAGGGCCAACTCTGTGGTACTTATTGATTACAAACATTTACATACATATTATGGGGTTCATTTCTTCATTTCTATAATATAAACTATATAAAAAACACAGTTTTTGTTTTTTGTCCTTTTTTTTTGTTTTTTTTTCCCCTTCCTCTTTTTTTAACCACTTTTACTATTTGATCATGTTTGGTACCTGTAGCTTTATGCTTATGCTAGGGGTCACCTAGCAAGCCACAGCACTATTTACCATACACTAAATCAAATCAGAATAAGAAATATATATTGACCCTGGGAGTAAATGCTTAAATAGCACCACTTGATTACTGACTTGAATATATGTGACAAAATGAAAATTATCACTGATCTATGCAAGACTTTGCCCTCCAGAGTCTGTATTTATTCCATAGGTACACAGAATAACAAGACAGTAACTAATGTGCTTAATTACTGACAAATATATGTTACAATAACATTGTATGAATGATTTCCAAATACATACATGAATATTAACTGAACTCTTGCAGTTCAGCACTGTCCTTTGTAGCAGAGCCCTGCATTGGGATCGGGATCCCACAGGACCCAACGCAAATCTTGCGGGATTGGCCGGGTTTTAGGTTGCTGCGGGCGGAAGCAACAGAGATAGTGGGCGAGGTAAAAATAGACAGCTGGTCCCAAAATTGTTAACTTAGTAGGATGGAATATGCAGCTGATGTTGGTAATTAAATTACGATTGGAGGATATTAAACAAAACTAAAATTGAGGAAATTTGAGATATGGAAAAACTTTAAATTGTAACAAACACAGAGGGTAAAGAGCTGGACTTTGTGTTAGAGCCGCGGGGCGGGAGTGGGCAGGAATCGTCAGAAATGTAGCGGGAGCGGGCTGGATCGGGATTGAAAAAACTTTGTAGACTTTAATTTCAATTTTAAAAAGAAAGCTTGAAACACTGGCGTGTACTAAAACTTTTGACCTGTATGATAGTAAACTCCCGTCCAGCCCACTCATCATTCTGTTTTGTATCACTTTCTAAAAAGTATCTGCATGGTCTCTACCATGTAGGGCAGTTTTATTCATTACATAACATTTGGGGAACCTTTGCATTACCATTTTTTTACAATCAGTAAAGGTTACACAGTAGAAAAGTTTTTGAGCATGTTTTTATATTAGAAGTTTACTTAAAACAGAATAGCAATAAGAGTAGCTAATTGTACCATAGGACACGATTGTGCTAGTGCTGTTTCTACTTGCTACATTTGTGAGCAGACAGTTCAGGTTTACTGACAGTTCAGGTTTTTATGATCTACGTCCACTAAATGCTAACCATAGTTTTACACGTTCCAACATGTTGTAGGTATGTTGAATGCACACAAATGGAAGAGTGGTAAGGGTGTGGGGTTCCAGTCAAGATGGGCCCAGGGACTGTCCTCTCAGGCACTCAGTGACGGTGCAAAATATAAAGGTTGGTCATTAGTACAATCTATGCTAATTAATGTTTTACTCCTCTGCCTGTCGCTTAGATGTGGCTCCAGAATTTAAAAAGGAGCTCTACAGCCTCATTCCAACCCTCCTGGATCCAGACAAGTTGGCAGTTAAAGAGATCAATGGCAACAAAGTAACCTGTAGGGGCTTGCTAGAATACTTCAAGGTAAGCAAAAATGTAGTGCACCTGGTCATTACGGGCATTTGTGCCACAACGCAATTTTGACTTGACTTTTCTAATATTTTTCTTTCAGTCATACATTAAGATATATCAAGGAGAGGACCTACCACATCCAAAGTCCATGCTACTGGTAAATACCATGCATGACGACATTGAAAAGCTATAAAAATATTTAAGTGATGTTATTCTCAGAAAAATACCCCATGCATGTATGCAGGCTTAACATTAGAAATAATAGTAATAACCCAGAGCTACATGGGAATCGTTTTTATGACAATACTAAAAAAGTAATTTTCCTTTTGATCACATATCCAGAGTCTCGGTCTGAATTGATAAAATAACAACTAACTGTTGGTTAATTTGTTTAAAGACTGACCGCACAGTACCAGCCTCTATTTTACAACCACTTCTTAATGTTTGGGGACAGTTGAATAAAAATCTTTTGACTCATTCAGGCTACAGCAGAGGCCAACAACTTGGCAGCTGTTGCAACTGCAAAAGATCAGTACTACAAGAATATGGAAAAGGTTGGTATGTGGCCTGCACACATCCTTTGACTATCCATTATCATACTACACAATATTTCCATATTTCGTTTGTCAAGAACACTCCGTTGTTAAGTGTGCATCCTAGAAAGTCAGGGCTGAAAACCATGTTTTTGTTTAAATGTAGGCAACACATCAACCAATTTCAAAAGCATTGTTTGTGTTTTACATTAACAAAAAAAAAGCATTTTTATTCTCATTTCTAATGAATAGAAGCACTTTTCTAATTAAACATTCCCTTATAAAGATTAGAATTTTTTTCTGCCATTTACTACCAGGTCTGTGGTGGAGACCTGCCTTATGTAGCACCTGACTCTCTGGAAGAGAAGCATCATTTTTTCTTACGTGAATCTATCCATCACTTTGCCAATATAAAGAAGATGGGTGGGCATGAATTCTGCAACCGCTATCAGGCTCAGCTGAAGTCAGAGCTGGAAGAGCTGTGGGTGTCTTTCAGCAAGCACAATGAGGTGAGAGACATTGAATTTTTTTATTTGACATGAAAAAAGTATACTTATATACTCATTTATTTTTCCCCCAATTTTCAGTCAAAGAATGTCTTCAGTGCTTTCCGCACGCCAGCGGTGCTGTTCGTCCTGGTTTGCCTGCTGTATGTGCTCTCAGGCGTGTTGCTCTTCATTGGCCTGGGCAGTGTTTCCTTTATGTGTGATTGTATGCTTGGTCTGGCCATGATCGCAATGCTCACCTGGGCATTCATTCGCTACTCTGGCCAATACCGAAGTGTCGGCTCTGCCATAGACCAGGGTGCCGGAGTGTTACTGGAGCAAGTATGTGGAAACTACAAATGATTTTTTTTTTTTCTTCAAACAGATCACTCCTAATTAATGAAATAAATGTTTACTATATTTCTTTATTAGTTAAATGATAGAGCATTAACTACTGTGTTTATTTCCTTTAGGCTACAGGCATGTTGAACAAGACAAGAGGTCAGACGGTTACACAAGAGAAGAAAACAAGATAGCTTTTTAGACAAATCAATGATTCCCAACTAAGATGCAAACTGCACATCTTTTGACACCAAATATTGATAACACAATTCTCCACACATAAACATGGCTCCTTACGCAAATTGTCTAATTAAAAGATGCAATCAGTATGTTTTACCCTGCAAACAGTAGCTTTGATGCACTCAGTCTGAGCAGATTATGATAAAATGCCTTTTCATAAGTAATTAGTTCAGTTAGAAATAAATTCTTGTAAGTTTGCCATGAAAATGTACTGATTGTTTCTTTTAATTATAAAAGCATTTGTGTGTTAAAATGTGAGCATCAGCACAAACACGTAAGTGCAAAATCACCTGCCACCATATCAGGCACAAGTGTGGTTTGCCACAAGGGCTGTTCTCCTTAAAGGAGCTGAAATGATTTGTTTACAGTTTCCTATTTTAATCTTACCAAAGACCTTGACCATTGTAGTGAGACTGACAAACAACTTCCATGGCACAGTTTGGCTATTTTAGCATTGTTGTATTGCACTTTCCACAGATGTCTTTTCCATGTACATATATGCTTGATATGCTTTGTACGTGACTAGCCATGTGACTATAAAATCTTAAGCTTGAATTTATACATACAGTAGAACAAATGTAACCAACCTATGATATGTGGCATTTACACGTCATTATCTTGATACTAGTATGGGGCCATTTATACATTCTATCTTTCTGTCTTGTCTGTACTTTCACCCCTTCCACTGTATGTAGTATCATGACAATTTTACATTATGTCCCAGGAAACCCAAATGCCTGTGTGGTTGTGAGGTTGTAGTGTTATCCTTTTCTTCTGTTTTGAGAACTTACCTGTCAGGGAATGCTCAGTTGTCTTTACATTAAAAGTTAGAAAAAATAAATAAATTTTCCCTTAATTTCACATAAATCACTTTTGACCATGTTTATGACATGATCATATTTGTCCGTTACTGATTTTTTAAACAGCTTTGATCAACGCAAATCCATGTCATCATTGGTGTTGCTCAATTCTGCTTTGCCTAATTGTAGTTAACTGAATCACTCAGGGAGGATCAACAGCATGCCATAGATGTGCTTAAAGGCAGTGTGCACTTAGCAAGCTTCCCTGTTGCACTCTTCATTGTAGTCAGTTTAAGCCAAGTTGGTGAAGTACTGTTAAAGCACATTTGGAACACATTCCATGTTGTCTTGCCTTTTAATGTCACAAATGCACCTTAAACATTCCTCACCTTCTTTAGAATAATGTGTTGCAAAAGGGAATGTTCCAAAAAAATAAGTGCATACTGTATATTTCAGAAGAATATATTCACCTCAGAAGCAGCAGGGCTGAATACAAAATCTTTTTACTGAATACATGACTGATAGACCAAACACAAAGCCATAATTATGGACAATGATGATCTGAGTACTGCAGCCCTGTGGCATGTTAGTCACCTGTCCATCACATTACATTCTACACAGACCTCATTTGAGCCTGAAGTTGGGGCCTCTTGCTTGTTTGTAGTGCTTTATTAATTCTGCCATTCTGCTTTTCATTGCTACAGTTCTGTCTGCATCCCATTAATAAAGCTGTAAAGTGACCTCTCGTTGTATTTGTGTGCTTGATCAGCCTTTAAATATCTGCAGTGAAGATTCAGCATTATATGACAGAGTAATATAGGTCATGTTTTGCACGCTAGGTGTCAGCATTGCCTCGTGCATGCGTTTCAGAAGCTAGGGGTGCTTTATTTACATAAATGCAGACAGCTGATATTCAGTATATGTGATATTCAGTACTCAAGTGAATGTGTATCTAAATACTGTTTGACGTCTTTGCACTTTACTACCTCGATATATGTCCGCTGATTTATACCATGTGTTCAATTTTCCCCTAAATATAGTTTATTGTTATACTGTCTAGTGCTTTTTGTATTTTGTACTGTTCGTGCACCTGGGACTGTAAGAAATGTTCGTTATTTATATACTGTTAAATAATGTGTGGGGATGAATGACAACAAATACAATTCAACTGAACTTGGCAGAATAATGTCGAAACATCTAGACTTTTAAGCAGTTTACTGATAACGTTACCTGCGGGTTTATTTACTGAATCAGTCGGCTTTAGCTGGTCGGTTTAAACAGTCAGTTTTTTTTTAATACGACAGATTTTCTCCTCCTCCTCCTCTACCATCACCCGGTGCTGGTACTCTGGTTGTACCGCGCGCCCCCTGCCGCGTGCTGTGCGCGCTGCCGAACCATCCTCGTGTCCTTATATGGCGATCGGAGTCGCGAGGCGCCGGGGGCGCGCGGCATTGGCTGCTGCTGCTGCCGCGCGCTCCCGGCTGTCACCGTTCTCTTCCAAATAAGGAAGCGAGTTAAGCGAACCTTAAAAAGGGGCCGAGACAGACACAGCAGGGTTTAGAGCCGTGCGGCCCATGCCTCCACTATCGATGCTGAATGGAGATTTTATTTGTTCACTTGTTAGAATTTGCCTCTTTCGGTGGGTCAGCAAAAAAAAAAATGTCCGCGTTGTCTTTCAGAAGGCCTCTTTGATTCACAAGTGCATAAATGAATAGTTAATGGGGCTCCTTCAGGTTAATATTAATGATATAATTAATAATATTTTACTTAAATATTTTGCATATTGTATGTCCTATTCAGCAGTTTGTTGGTGGGTCTTGTATAAAACTGCACTGTTTAGCCATGTCATTGATTTCACTCTGTAGGTGTTATTGCACTCAAATCTTATCGAAAGAGCCAATGTTCCGAGTGCACTCAGTCTGCTTGGCAGATAACACTATAAGTCTGTTTCTAGGCGACACTTTGCACAGTGTCCAGAGATCATGGTCAGTGTGGCAGAGGGAGTAAAAGTTTTTATAATTACCCAGATTTCCCCAAGTGACTGATCTGATAGTTAAAGAGCCTGTCGAGGGCTTACGTTGTTGTAATTGCTTGCGTGTTCAATTACTGAGTCACCATAACACACTGGTTCGTTGAGGGACAAGATGTCGATACGCAGGACTACATTTCCCGATATGATTAACCGAAGCACGTGACCGCGTGGGGCGTGGCGGGGCGCGCGCTGAAGGGCGGATCCGTGCGGAGAGAAGAGCGCGAGGACTGCAGCACAGTTCTCCCTCACTCAGTCAGCCGAGCCCCCAGACAGACAACGATCACAGAGACACAGCCATGGTATGTCTGCATTTCTCCATTCTCCACACTCACCATCGATACCACACCTATCTCTGAGTATGTCTGTACTCCTGGGTTGTGTTTTTCTTGTAACGGAGCACAAGTTGATTATTTTTCTCCTATTGTCTCCGGCTGTCCGGATTGACGCCTTTAGCTGCTACTAGCTGTTAGCTCTCTCAGTCTAACGTTAGGTGGCATTTTCATTAAATAAATAAAAAATGCACTACGGTACAAAATGTACAGACTCCTTTTTCCCTCTCTCACTCGCAAATAACGCCCTCTTCCCTAATGTCGAATATGTGACTGTAACCCCTCAGATATGTGTTCGGATGCGAGGAAAAAAATGGCAAAGAATCGACCCAAAAACAACTGGCGCCATTTCCTCAGTCTCTCGCTATTTCCGCACCTTTAGGCCCGAGAAAAGGCCCACCTCGCATATCTGGTTGTGGAATTATTTCTATCTTCCACTTTCGTTGCATGGCAAGTGTAGGCCTCACAATTCTGAGTGGATGTAGAATGAGTGGACCGGGGCCCTTTGGTTTGTGTTTTCTCGGGGCCGGTGACTGGAGCTCGTGCTAACGCTAGCGGGCTAGCAGGCTCCGTTCTTTGTCTCAACATGGCCATCCGGGGCATCCTGAATAAATAACTATGTTAACTAGCACATATCGGTCATTGAGTTTGTGTAGCGTTCACTGAGGCTTTTTGGTTGATCCGAAAGCCTCTCGGTGTTTAAAACCCGTCTTTTGTGGGTTTGTGAGAGCAGCACATGCTGAGCTGCGTCGGCCGTGGCCCCACCCTAACTCCTGCACTGAGATCAGCTCAATTCTTCTCACGAAACTGGAAGTAGATTGTGGCCCATGAAACACTATTTCCAAAAGCATTAACCAACTATTAATTTATTTTGTGTTTCCTAGTAGAGACGTCAGAGCATCCATCAAAAGAGGAAACGTTGCGTTTTCTTATCAACGACGTCGTTGTTCCTGGTCGCAGCTTTATTCCCCCACCCGCATCCGTGACATTTGCAATAGCAGTATTATCAAATTTAACCAGATAATCGATAGTTTTAAAGGAAGAATCTTTAACTTTACCCCACTGAAAAACCATCGATCCTCCCTGTCCCTGCCGTGTGAGCTGGGCTGTAGTGCAGTGCAGATGGGCGAAGGCCTTAACTTCCTCACCATTTTAAAACGGAAAGACTGCATGTAAACGGTGGTCTTAGTTCAAAATCGGTCAGTTCTCACTATCGTCATGTCAGTAGGTAAGAAAGAATAAACCTTAAGTAATTATTGGTGAAGATTTTCTCTTTTCCGCCTCAGTTTTTAGGTGGTGGTCGTGTGAAGGAAATGCCGGTTCCGGTTTGAGAAGTCACCGATTTTCCTTCCCTTTCTGCTCCTGTCTGTGTGATGAGCTCATACAGCAAAAAATGTTTTTCCCCATTCCTTATTTGGCCAGAATTCGTAATTCCTCTTGCTTGTTATTTCTGCCCACATCCAGACGATCGAGTCTAATCTTAGGTGTGTCGAGCAAATCTGAACCTTGCCTTCTGATCACGGCCTTTTGGTATTTTAAAGTCAGGAAGCATATTGTTACACTATCTCTTGCAGTTGTATTCAAATGCTAATTTTGGAGTTCTGAAATGCGTGTTTAAAGTACTAAATGACTGTTTAATTTAAGGCATTTGTTGTCTCTGTTGGCCTGTTTAGTTAAGTCTTTCACAGCTCTGAGCAAATCCTTCCACACCTTGCATACACACACTTATTTGAAGTGGCCTTTCAGAACCTAGCGTGCTCTGGCTGGCTAGTGTTCTTTGGTCTCTTCTACAATGAGTTCTAATATGATACACTGGTTATTCAGCGGCTGAACTGACACTAGCATGTAGAGTCGGGTTACTTGGTTGTCTCAGGGGTTTGTGCTCAAGGGGAATGAATAGTCTTAGAATGTGCAGTGGAGACAACAGGGCAGGACATAATTTGTTTGAAAGCTGTTCAGACTTGATGCTTTTGGGTGTTATAATGGAAATCAGAAGACCTGAGTAGGTTTATGGAGCTGATGTGACTCAGGCCGTTTTGATTTTGACAGTAGTGCCATTGTGTGTGTGGTTAGCCTGCGCTCCGGAGCTGTAGTGCTAGCCCCTCCTTTCTTTTCACTCCTGCGCAGCTAATATGGTAGTGCTTTGTTCTCAAACTTTGGTGGGGAAATGTTAGGCTTGCGTAGTAAGACACACCTTGAACACCACAGCTTATCTCTCTTAACAGCCAATGTATACTGCATCCATAGCGAACACCCATACACTCCCATGTCTACTTGCTGCTTGTTGCAGGCCATATGAGGAAGTGAATTTCCTTTCTTCAGTGCTTGTGTGCAATGGCTTACAGTTTAAGTTAGTGTCATGTGACACATACTTCAAAGGCTGGAGTCATACCTCTTCTCACATTAAGCATTTTGTAGTTGGATTTTATAGTGTTGTTGTATTTGATTTTTTATAACATAGCCACTGTTCACTTAACAACTTGTAGAGCTCATATTCATGCAGGTTTGAGTGGGCCTCATGTTTCTTGTCAGTATTTTTCCATTGCAAAGTTTGCCAGCTAGGTAGTTCCAGATTACTTCATCTGTTCATAAATGAGCATATCAGTAATGTTGTTTGCGCCTGGTTGCCATGTTGATTCAACCCTTGTTTTAACCTACGTGTACATGTTGGCTCATTTACTTCCTTTTTCAAAGAAGACTTTTGGGCAGGTGCCACAGTGATTCCATGTGACTTTGTGTACATGTGTCTGCAGGCCTCCGGAGTTACAGTGGAAGAGAATGTTCTTACGATCTTCAATGAGATGAAGGTGCGCAAGGCACAGGCCAATGAAGAGGAGAGGAGGAAGAGGAAGAAGGCTGTCCTGTTCTGCCTGAGTGATGATAAGAAGAAAATCGTAATGGAAGAGGGCCGTGAGATTCTGCAGGGTGATGAGGGAGATCCTTACCTCACATTTGTCAAGATGCTCCCCCCTGATGACTGCCGTTATGCCCTGTATGATGCCACATACGAGACAAAGGAAACCAAAAAGGAAGATCTGGTTTTCATCTTCTGGTAAGGAATGCTCAGGGTGACTTTCTGCACTAGAGATTACAGCGAATGTTTTCGGTAAGTTAACTTGTTGTTTTGTTTTTTTGCTTTCAGGGCCCCAGAAAGCGCTCCATTAAAGAGCAAGATGATCTATGCTAGCTCCAAGGATGCCATCAAGAAGAAGTTCACAGGTGAGAATCATGGAAACGAAGGATTTGTTTTATGCAATTAGTGTTTATGTATTTTTATTTAAACGTGATCTTTATAACAAAACATGACTGATCTTGTTGCATAGGTATCAAGCACGAGTGGCAAGTGAACGGTTTGGAAGATATCAAAGACCGAAAGACCCTGGCTGAAAAGCTTGGGGGATCATCAGTGGTCAGTCTCGAAGGGAAGCCTCTGAATGATTGAGGCCAATGCTTTTGAGGGGTATAGCTGTTCATTCCAACATTGGTAGGGCAGGGGGCTTAGCAAGATTGTTTGCCGAGCTGGAGGGTGGGTTCTCGTGGGTGGGGAGGGTTGGTTGAAAGTGACAGTTTCCAAACTCCACAAAAAGTAGGCTGTCATTCCAGTTCACACATACAAAGAACAAAACACAAAAGAAAAAAAAGATCTTAAAAAATAAATAAAATTGAAGGATGATGATTAAAAACAAAATATTATAACTGTAAATGTGTGCTGACAGGTTTTTGTTCTTTCTGGGTTCCACTAGACTGTAGAAGGAAAAGGCTGAGACAACAGCAACCATTACAATTCAATTACAATCTGCAGAATACTGTTTTTGTTTTGTTTTTTTTGTTTGTTTTTTTTTTTGCCAAAATTCTACTTAAGTTTTCTAAGAGTGTGTGTAGAGTAGGTTTAATACAAAACAATTTACTCCATGACTGATTGCACAAGCCGTGTCAGGAAGACCACTTTGGGAACAGTTACTCCCCTTCTGTTAATCTTGTTTTGAAAATCCAAATGTTTTTAATGATTCCAGCTCTTATTTGCAAACATTTCCTAGTCTGATTCAAAGTAATGGCACTTGAATTGAACACATTCCTCACATGTGTAAACATTCTGGATCTGGTACCTCAGATGTCTGCTGATGAATTGGATTGAATGAAAGAACGATGGGGAGCGATGTATTGGAACAGCCTGTGTACAGAGCTTTGAAGGATATTGGATAGTGGATGTTTTGTATCGTCTCCTTATCTCTAATAAAAAAAGGCACTAAACTATTCCACGGTTATGACTGGTTTTATGTGACGTTTGTCCACTCTTAGCTGGTTTTTTTGAAGGTTTGTGGTGTAGTGGGAAGATTCTTCTGAAATCAGAATTTTCACCATGTCCTCACTTATCACACTGTCTTCCTTGATGTAGAGTATGATTTTCAATCAAGTTTCGTTGCTGGAAAAAGAGCCTCAACAAAACTACTAAACCTATTCAGTGAATAATGTATAACCTGCAAATTGGCAAAACTTTCAATACATTTTAATGTTTCTAGGAGTGCATTGAAGTGGAATAGGTTTAAACCTGCCTGTCTGGCTAAGCTAGGCAAGAAGAACTGGCTACTACCACACCTGGTCAGATGGAAGAACCTGAATGATTACCATGTTGGCAACAGTGCATCCATCATGTCTTTGTTGTAGGGTGGTTGAATACAAACTTGAGATTTGATGACCGTGTACTCCAGAATAGGAGAATGTTTAGATAATGCCAGGGTACTAGTTTTTTTGTTTTGTTTTGGGGGTTTTTGGAATAAACTAGGAACTAGGAAGTAAATTTCATAAAACTAATGATGGATAAACCACTGGCCTGGCAGACCAACCACAAACACTTAGAAGTGACTTTGACAAGGACCAAATTATTGTAGCGCAATGACTTAAACAGGATCTCCAAAACAGCAGGTCCTGTGCTGGATAATACCTGCTAGACTGGTCCAGGGATGGACAATTTGGGAACCAGCAACAGGGCCATAGGAGCAAAAAGTTCAGCAATGCAGTTGGGCAGGGAAGGCTAGCCTGTCTAAACTGATCCCACATGAGGTGCTGTAGCACGAAGCATTAAAATGTAAATGCTTTTTGACAGAAAAGTGCTAAAACACTGCTCGCTGTGTATGTAGCTGCACAGCCGTAGACCAGTCAGAGTGCCCATGCTATCTTCTGTCCACCACTAAAAGCTCAGGCAGTGGCCATGGAAGCATCAGAACTGGACCATGGATCAATGGAAGAAGGTGGCCTTGTCTGATGCTATATTTTACATTATGTAGACAGCAGTGTGAATGGTTGTGGCTTATATGGGAGGGGATGGTACCGGGGGGACAAGGTGAACCAGTGTAGACAAGCATGCCTCCAGAGGTCTTGTGGAATCCATGTTTTGCATATCAGAGCTGTTTTGGCAGCACAAGGTGGATCTACACAATATTAGACATGTGGCTTAAATGTTACAGCTGACTGAAGTATGTAAATTAAACATATCAGATAAAAGTATCAACCCAGTGTTACTAGTTACAGCCCTAAAATTATTTTTAGTCTAGGCTTGGGCTTACATGGAGTCTTGAAGTAACAAGACATGAACCCTGCTGAATATAAGGGAGACCTGAAGATGACAATGAACTAAGATATAAATGAGGCCAGGGTAAGGACAAACTTTCTGAACGTGTAACAAATGTAAATTAAATGTTAAAATCTAAAGTAAATAATGGGGAAACATTTGAACATTACATAAAGGTCTAAAGAGCAG
>JBBKCR010000031.1:2267969-2278904 GCA_037577295.1 Ladigesia roloffi | reverse complement strand
AAATGTAAATTAAATGTTAAAATCTAAAGTAAATAATGGGGAAACATTTGAACATTACATAAAGGTCTAAAGAGCAGCTGCAGCTGACCACGGCTTTGTTTCCAAAAAGCTTTCTTGCGAACCTGCGGATGAGTAGCAGCAGGTTTTGGTAAATGAGGACCAGATCTTTGTCACTGCAATATAAAACCCAAAAGCAATTTCAGACATGCCACTGCTGCAGCTTAAATGTCTCCTTTTTGTTGCTCCTATTTCTCCTTAATCTAGCTCAGGCCTAATGTAATGTTTCTAAGAATCCGGAATAATCCAAGGATTGGTTTAATGAGAAAACTGGCCTAGGATCAGGTGCTGCCTTGACTGCTGGCCTGTGAGCGCTTTTTTAAAAGCCTATTAAAGTGGGTAAAAATCACAGCTGAGAAGATCAGACTGCATGTGCAAGAGTAGTGAAGGAAATAATGCAACCCAACCATTGCGAGGACCGTGATCTCAGTCTGGCTAAATAAAATCATCATTCTTTTTCCATTCTTTACTCTCATTGCAGCTTTTGGAATTTTTCAGAACAGTGAGGGCTGATTGTCCGAGCAAATATAAACCCTGACGAAGGCAGGCCTGAAGAATGAGACAGGTTTTAAATTATGTTATTGTTTTATTGTGCACCTTTACAGGTCAATCATAGTGAGGGCCAACGAACTCCTACTGCGCTCTGAGCAGATAATCCCTGCTCATCGCCATGTTGTGGTATGTTCTGAAAAATGCATAGACATCCTTGGGTTGACCACTAGAGGGCAGTCAGCGTCTGTGCACAAAACTCCGAAAAAGTTCTCTCAATCCCTCTCTGTTTTCATTTCGTCCACCTCCAGTTAGCACCAAACCATAACGCCCCATAAAAAACATTTTCACCTTATCTGAAGTCCTACAGTCATTACTGAGGGCCACATGCTGTTAGGTTCCTCTGCCAAATTCATCCCAGTCAGACTCTTGTAAAAGCTTTTATATTCTCAGCAGAACTCTTTGAAGCACAAAAGCCCTCTTTCAGAGGTTCACATGATTCACCTGGACCCTTTTGCTGTGTGGGCAGGAAATCTTTGCACTGACCGCACATCTGGACGCCGCTCGATTGCTGTCTGTTCTCTGGCTGTTGCTGATATGGCATGCCTACTTGTTACAGTCATTTCTTACACTAATCCAGAACTGGATTTAGAAACATAATCAGGACTTTTTTTAAATGACCAAAAATAGACGAACATTGAACATTACCCTGCATTTCTATAGCAGTTCAGATGACCTGCTCATGAGGAAAAAGTGGAAATGAACTGCATTTATGCGTAACAGCATTCAGTGTAATCACCCCAAGAAGGACACACGCAACCAGGCACTATGAGAAATGTGAGGATATATCCATACCATTGGATGTACATTGGATGTACATCAGAATGTACTAGCATATTTAAGCCTATGTGGTTAAGAAGCTGTATTTGACTTTAATTTAATTGGAGACAGATGTTTCACCTTTTGTCTGGTCAACTTAATTTCATTCGTCAACATCCATCCATCCCTGCATTTCAGGCCTGCAACATATTCCAAGAAAAGTTGGAATGGTAAAGAATTTGATCATTTTGTACTGTTGCCATCCCCTCTCACAAACATAAAAAGATGTTTTGGCCCTGAGGATACACAGCGATGAAATGTTTCAGGATCTTGAAACACAGCTAAAAAACAGTGAGGCATTATTGTCTTTTTCATTTAAAAATTCTCTTTTGGGGACATTCAGGACTGCATGCTTGTAACCTCTTAATCCACAGCCATGCCTTTGTAATGCATGCAGAAGGTTGGTTTGCATTGTCTTGTTAAAAAAAAGCCTGGATATCGCTGGAAAATGATCTTGAAAGCAGTACATGTTGCTCTAACATCTCAGTGTACGTTTCTGCATAAATACTGACATCAAAGAAGAATGAAAGATATTTGCCAAGGGCACTGATACCATGATGCCAGACTCTGGCTTTTGGACTTGTTGCTGGTAACAGTCTGGATGGTCCTTTTTGTCTTTGGTACACACAGTGTCTGTTTCTGTCATCAAAATGATTTGGGATATTGATTAATGTGACCACAGTACACATTTCCACTGTGTAATATTTAATTCCAGGAACCTCTGATTCCAAAGAAGGCGATATTGCTTTTGGACATAAGTTTCAGTGGCCTTTGTGAATCCATACTGTGTTGTTACAATAGTTTCCCATCCTCTTTTGGCATCACCTTTTCATTTTTTTTTTCATATCATTTTTAATTTCTTTATCATTACTTGTCTTTAACTCTCCATAATTTTATTAAAATGCGTTGCACAATTAGACATGATTCCTAGATGCTTTCAGAGAGACTGATGTGAATCCAAGTATCACAATGCAAAGTGTTTTTCAGATTTTGTTAAGAAGACTGGATCCAAATTAGTCAGAAAACGAAGCAAGTCAGTGTCTATATTTCAAGTCCTTTACCTTCAGTTCTTGGATTAAAATAAACAAAAGTACTGCAATTTTTTTTTTTAATCTCTGTGGGGTTTTTTTTTACTGTGTGTGTTCAATCCCATCCCAACACTTCCTGTTTAGGGGTTCAGATTTTGAACGTGTTATTCTTCTCTCACTGGAATTACATTAAATAGGAAACTGCCATAAAACAAAATACACAAAGAGCTATACCCTACCCTAATATTAGTGAGGATTCATATCCACCCACACATGCTCTCGCATTCAGACGAGTGGCCCACAAAGCCAGGCATCGATTATGAATTATGGTTTATGCTCAAAGATGGCGAGTCATGCAGATCTGCAGGTGGTAAAACAGCCCACACGCTTCATAGCAGTTCCTTCTACATTTAACACTTCAGGCGGAGGCCAGATTTACTCATCTCTCTGAAGCTCATCGTGAATCTTGAGCCTGACACCAGAATTTTGAACAGACTTAGCATAACTGTTTTAGTCTGAAACGCCGTTCAGCAGAAAACCTTGATGCCAATAAGTTGGATGTGACTGGACACTAAAATCAGAGACTCACAACCAAAACTTTAAAAATGTCTGTGAAAGATATGATTATGCATTATATGCTGCATAATCCAGACAGTACATTTGTCTGAATCACAACCTGAAATCTTGTGGCCTGGAAACTGTAGTGATCAGCACTTGTGGAGAAACATTGTCTTTCCTCTCCAGTTAGTTCCAGTTAATTTTTCAGACAGTCACACATTTCAGGCTAAGAGACATCTCAGGAAAGACCACAAAAATGATCTCTGTGTTGATCAGTTTCATTGTGTTATTATTCTAAATCATGTAACTTGTATAACTATTTACTAGTTCTGACCTTTTTAACTAATAATCAGGGGATCTTGGGAAATATTTTGACTCATAAGTAAAGTTAAAATTCTGAAATATTAGGAAACATGCCCTCTGATGAATTCTGGATCTGCAGCACAGTGTCAGCAGAGTTTTTACTCTTTCAAACGTTAAAATGTTCAGTCCAGTTGTATTCGTTGAATACATCTTAAAAACTCATACCTTTTTTGCCAGGGATATCCTGGCCTTGTTGATTTACTAAACATTCTACTGACACTCGTGATACAGTTAATGAAAAGCCTGGGTAGAAAAGCCAGGGTCACTTTGAGCCACAAGAGGGAGTAAGTGGTCCATAATTACAAGACCTAAAAACGACATTCCTACTAAAGTCATGCCATTTTGAATGTTGGTGTGTCTCTGCCTGTTTAGACCACAACTACATTAGGACAATAAACAAACCAAGCAAGCATGATATAGATCTTTTTGTTTATTAAAATAGAAGCATTTAAAAAAAAAAAATAGAAATATATTCCATTCAATTCATCCCTCATCCCCTGTATTTGGCGTTTGATCTAGTTATGGTGAATAACAAATGTATTTTAATGCTTTTCCTGTGCGTTTGCCTAATATCTTGCTAAAGCTTTCTCAGTCACCACTTTTTTTTACCAGGTCTGTTTGCCGGAGGTTTTGCTTTTATCACAGTCATCTAGTTTCTACATCCACAACCCACACAGTTAACTGACTCTCTTCTTTCTCACCACACTTCCAGTTTAATCCATTATTTTCACAATTAGTAGTACATTCAAAGAACTGGGTTCTCCAAATAGGTTAAAATATCTGACAGAGATTATATGCCACGTATCTTGCACATGTAAGCATCACAGCTTAAAAAATAAATCTATGTCAAGCATATTAAGGGCAGATTTCCCATATTCAGATTAAGTTGAATTACTGACTAATAGGGCTTTTTAATAGTACATCACAATTGACATTACAGTTTAGTTCTAATCTAGCCTTAATCCATGTTTAGGAAAACGGCCCTAAGTGTGATCTGGGAAATGCAATAAAAATCAGAGTAAGAAAAAACAATTTTGTTGTTTTTTCTGCTTTTTTCATAAGGGTGCCAACTCGGCCTGAAATATGTGCACTAAGATACAGGCCACAGCAGTGTTTGTTATTCGAAAAATCAAATGGTGCTTGATCCATATTTTACAGTGGTTGGCAAAAGAGTGGTTTTGGTGGTTTAAATAAGTCCAAGTCAAAGACAAACGTGTTTTCCGATCCAATTTGGATTAATATAACTTTGATAATCAGGTCCAGAACCCTGTGGTAAATTCTTGCCAAGGGCTTCTTTAATTTGAATATAGTTGCCTTGCCCAGTGAAAGGATTGACCATAAAG
Source organism: Ladigesia roloffi (assembly GCA_037577295.1). Classification (NCBI taxonomy): domain Eukaryota; kingdom Metazoa; phylum Chordata; class Actinopteri; order Characiformes; family Alestidae; genus Ladigesia; species Ladigesia roloffi. Next base: position 2,274,187 of record JBBKCR010000031.1, on the reverse strand, counting down.
TGCAGGGTAATGGGCCAGTTTTTTCTTTCATCTTCTACAGTCTTTCTGGCCTTTTCCAGAGTCTTTCTTTTCGTCCTCTGGATCAGTCCTGACTGCAGTCTGCTCTGTTGCCATGTACCCAGTAACAGATCTGAGCAAATTTTAGAGGAGTAAAGCGCACAGCCACATTGTAGTCCCGGTTCTCGCCATTGATTTCCAACCACTGGTGTCCAGAGAAGATGCCGATCACTTTACGTTCCCAGCGTTCCAGAGAATTGTCCCACACACGACCATAGACCCCCGAGCCACTGGCCCCAGGTCGGGCATCACAGTGCTGGTATATCAAATCGTTGGACTCGTCCTCTACAGGGCAGAAGCGATACACAAGCTCTCCTGGCCTGTCACTGTCAAAACCAGAAAAGTGGATACGATTCCCAGCCAGGTCATCAGAAGAAGGGGCCACAGCTAGACGCATGAAGGGCCTTCGATGGGGCCAGCGCAGCTCCAGGAGGGCATAGTCGTAATCCATGCTGACTTCTTGTGGCCCCTGGATCCAACCTTTAGGCACCCGTGTCCGCTTGACCCTCACCCAGCGCACTAGAGGCTTCTTCAAAGGGGCCTGGCCTTGCTTAGTGTTGTTAACAGATGGTGGGATGAGGAAGCCAACTCTGAGCTTGCGTGCACCTTTGACATAATCTTTGCCATCATGTACACAATGAGCAGCGGTCAGAACATGCTGCTGAGACACCAGAACCCCGGTGCAGCCTGTGGAGATGCGGACTGCTGTGGAGAAGGGGTAGTCCAGCAGAAAGTGGTCACCCCGGATATTGAAGCGTCCATCTGCCCCATAGATTTGCCTCCTCATCCTCTTGTGAAGGGAAAGGCCGACTCTGTGCTTCTTCCTGACTGAAGATGTAGGAAGGACGCTATTATCCAAGTCATCGTCCTCATCTTCGTCCAGATCGACAGTGGTTAATGTACGAGAGCCATCTGCGTATAGTGTCTCGAAAGCTAGCTGCTCAGTCATGTGCTCTTTGTCAATGTCGTCCCCCTTGTGGTAGCAGCTGGCGTTGCAGTGAGTGGTGAGGTCCAACTGGGCTTTCGCGCTGAAATGGGAGCGGGACAGGAGCAGGGGTGTGTGGGGCACCAGAGAGGGGACGTGAGGATGCTGCGATAGGTGAGCAGGTGCTCTGACTAACAGAGAACTGACCACAAGAAGCAGGAGAAGGCCAGGGCGGCAGCAGTGGGCCGGGCACGATCTTACCATGGCTGAGACTTGAGGAACCTGAAATTAGAATAACATAGCAGATTTAGCAGAGTGTAGCAGTTTTAAACTGAGAAACGTAATATGGATGATTTATATGCGATATATAAATATGTGCAGGTTAATTAAGGACCATTAATTTATAAAAATATATTTTTCCTAATTGTTTTTCTCTCCGTATTCAGTCAGAAGGTTCATTTTGCAGTTTAGTTTCCATTTCACAAACTTCTTTTGACTAAATTATACATAATAATTCAGTACTTGAAATTACTTACATGTTCCCCCATTTTTAAATGTGGATAGTTTCCTTACAACGTTGTCATGAGAGTCATGCACATTATAGCTGGCAGAAAGGAAAATGCAATGAATCATGCTGAGGCAAGACTGCAGGCCTCTTAGAAGACATGAGGCTGTAAGCAGTCACGAGGCTGCTCACTGCCTTATGTCTTCTGAACATTTCAATTTGATTAATGAATCTGTGCTAAATATTTATCACTTAGATTTCCTGCATTCAGAGTTAACAGCAAGAGTCCTTTTCTCCTCTGTAGCCTTCAGCACAGTAGGTCCTAACAAAGAAACACTGAGAAACATTTTAGAATTGCAACACACTTAATCTCTCTCAACTCTGCCAGGGCCACTGGATGCCAGACAGTAATTTATATATGTTTTATTCATCCTTGGGAGGCCCACTGAGACTGAAAATCATGAAGAACAGCAAAGTGTTCCAAAAGCGTCTTATTTAGCATTAAGTATACCAGTTGCTGTCTTATTTCAAACTGACCCTGGTGTTAACCCTGCTAAGGCTGGTTCTCCCTCATCAGATAGACCCAGGTGTTATTGGCATAAAACCAGGTATCACTGGCATAAATATACAGGAAATACTGGCATTTAATTTTTAAGGGTCTGTAAAAGGGGGGACCAAATAAAAGAATGGCATTGTAGCACAGGTGCCCCAACACTACTGTCCTCTATTCCCTGATTGGACACAACACCTAAATTATACTGCTGTACTAATAAACAGAAATAGGCCTTTTAATTAATTAATTACAATTAAGCAGCCACTCAGTAAAGTTCCCCAGACTTTATATCTGACCCCTTTGTGATTCCTCCCTGGAATTCCCTGCAAACAACCTGTTTCCCACCATGAAGCCCCAACGCTCCTTTTGTTATCCGTCCCATCATGACTGGGTGGCCTGGCCTTGTCCTTTGGTTCAGAGAAAACTCTCAGTGTTTACCTTCTCTCACTTACACCGAGGCTGAACAAACTAAACAAGCTGCAGTGTGCAGATGCACAGATCCTTTATACCCCACCATTTGACCAGCTTTAGTTCGTGCGATTCAATCATAAGCAGTTAAAAATGGGTTACATTTGTACGTAGATCGCGACTTATCTTGTAAAATACGTTAAAAAGTAACAGTCAGGAATTTAAAGGAAATACTCCACCTTTAGAGGAGAACGGCCTCTCAAAAAAAATCAAAATCGAGTTTTCTTTCCAAGTGCACCGGCTCTCCCAGCTCTCAGCTTCACTCCCATTTTCGGCTGTGGGTGACAGGTTTTCTCCTGAACTCCACCGATAACACGCACACACCGTCCGCTGGACCCTCACAGCGCCCGGGACTTAAGCATCTCTCTCCGGCGGCTCACTGCGTCCATCGGCCCTTCGCTACTCTCAGATAGGGACTCTTTCCCTAGAGGCAGGGTTGCAGTGTGTGTGTGTGTGTGTTATGCTGATTTTCCTTTAGACAGACTGAGTGCCCGACCAACCTGAACGGCCCCGCTGCGCGTGCAGTTTTAGTTTTCCCACCCGTATTCCGACAACCCCGCCTCCTGGGCCACGACTGGCCCGTGCTCATGCTCTCAGACTGGGATTGGCTAGCAGTGGATCAAATCTCCTGATTTACGATCGCTAGTCTTCATTCTTGAAGTGTAGTTATTGAGTTAGATGTGTCATCAAATCACAGAGCGAGAATTGCCTGGATCAGCTGATCAACGTGCCTTAGTATCAACTACTAGCCAGCCATAGCACAAGAATTAAGTTAAATATAGCACATGAACATGAATTACTAGTTAATTATAGAGAGGGAATATGAACTACTACCCAAACAGACCACAGGAATACTAGCCAGACACAGCACATATGAACTACAAGTTATCCCCAAGCAGTAGTGTGAACTATTAGCCAATTACAGTGCATCAAATATGAACCACTAGTTAATCATAGAGCAGGAAAATGAAATACTACCCAAGCTGAGTACAGGGATATGTATTACCATTTAAGCATAGCGCAGGAATATGAACTATTTGCCGGTCATAGCACAGGAATATGAACTATTTGCCGGTCATAGCGCAGGAATATGAACTAGGCTACTTGGTAATCATCGAAGAGGCTTATGAACTACCAGCCAATCATAACACCCTGAAATATGAGCTATTAGCCAATTCTAGCACAGGAACATGAGCTACTGGCCGGTCAGAACACAGGAATATGAACTACTAATTAATCACAGAGCAGGAGTATGAACTAGTAGTCAATCCTAAGAATATGAACCAGAAGCTAATCATAGATCAGGAGTATGAATTACTAGCCAATCATTGTGCTGAAAATGGGTCTACTTGTTAATCATAGCAAAGGAATATGAATTAATTGCCTGGAATATAGGAATTGTCAGAGGGGAAAAGGCTTGCCAGTATATGAGGGCAAAATAGTGAACCAGTCATAGGATCATGCTGGTTTGCAGTAAAGTCACTGGTGTTTAACATTCATTAAAGATTATTTTGTAGTTGACATGCATGCAAAGACCAAAGCTTCCACCTAAGAATAAAGCAGTCTACCACCTGTTATAAAGAAAGAAAGCCAAGGCTCCAGGCTGTGTCTTTTCCTTACTCTAGTCAAATCCTTCTATGTGTCTTAGATAAGAGCAAAGAAAAGCTTGAGTATGCATTCCATTTCCTATGGAAAAAAAGCCATAGAGGTAAAAAAAAGCTGAATGAACCTGCAGTGACAACGCCAGATGAGCTTCTTTTTTACAAAAATATTTTACAGAAGGATATGTGTGTGTTATAGTCACAACTGACTAATTCAAGCTTATTGTATCTATCCACACCGCTTGCCCCGACCTGTGCAGATGAGCTGTTTAACAGAAGAATGCGAAATCTTCATTGTGTCTAAAAGGCGAGTTCTGCTGGGTTTCTGTTTCTAAGATCCATGAGTTTTCTTTCTGTCAAGTTCTGTACCAAGTCATTTTGCCCTGGAATTCCAGACCCTTTCCAACAAAAGGTTTCTATTATGCAGATTGCTGGGGTTTCATGCTTCTCTTGGTGAAAAACATTACAAGGAGCCGAAAAGATGTGGTTATTATGTCACAACAACAATATCATGTGATCAAGCAAATCAGTGTGGATTCAGACAGGCTGTCTTGGCTCAAGTTGTTTCTCCCTGCTGATCCAAGATCTGGAAAACATATGCCTGTTAAACTTTCAGATCCACACAAACTAGAGCTTTAGTATCAGAAAAACCACAGATTGAAATGACTGCTTTAGTGTCTACACCAATTTCATAGTAAGAAAATATAACAAGACAAAGTTAGTGCCAAAAGTAGTTTAAATGAAAGATAATATTGTGTTTATGTTGGTCTAATGTACAGTGCAGTAGCCCTAGGCATTTGAAATAATCACATGCAATCCCACAAGTGTTCCAAAACATCGAAATATCGAAGCACACAGTTCATGTTTACAGTCTTCCAAAACAATTAGGTTGATTTGTATGCTATAATAAAATCACAGGTTTGTAAGTTCAGTTTTATATCAGGTTTGTTGTGTGTTGCAGGCTGCAAGTGTTGAAATGCTTGAATTACATTTAGTTTGGAAACAAAACAAACACACAGTGGAATTTTTTTTCCAAAAACACAAAACACACTGAAGCTCTGATGCCTGGCTAACAAACATAAACTCCCGGCACAGAGGCCAGGGATTGACGGTGGACCAACACAGGGATGGAACTCAAGGGGGTCTAAATACACAGAGGACTTAACACAGGAACCAGACACAACAGATAATCACAGATAATCACTTTAACAAAAGCCAACATATATCAGAAAAAGGCAGCCTCTAGCAGCCACTAACCCGGGACATCACATACTTCTATTTAAAAGTATTTAATTCCATCGTCTGATGTTGAAGAACATGTATGTATGTAGTGTGAAACTCTTTTTCATCAGATAAAACCAAGACCACGTGACAGTCTAGCATATTTTAATTTTGAGTGAGTGAGACTACTTTCCCGTGGATAGGGGTCATTCATGGATAGATGTAACCAACCTTACCAAAAAATACTTAGTATGTCTACAAAGCCTCACTCAAAGCAAGCAGAAATCCACTGGTCTCAATCTAGATAAGCCAATGAGCTGTAGTCTGTATGAGCTGGAGCCTGACCAGGTTTCCATTAATAATTAAAATGTAAAACAACACTGACAGCTCCATGGCAAGACTCCTGAATGAAAAAGCCACTGTAAAACTTGAAACTGAAACGTAAAATATCTATTACAGGCCTGAAATGTTTATTCTAGACTGCCCAAAAATGTGAATTTTCATTAGATTTGCACTCCCCTAATGGGGCCAACAGATCTGATGAACTTTAACATACATGGTTTGACACTGCCAAGTAGCCAGGAACCAAAACTTCTATATTCATTCTTCTAACAAAATTCTCAATGACAATTGATTGCTTTCTCACAGTAGATACTACATGTTGACTTTATACTCTCAAAAACAATGATTTTTGAAGGCGTCTAGATTTCTGTTTATGGTTATAGCAACATTTATAGGGAATTTTATTCTTCCATGCTACTTGATGTGAAAGTCATTTAATCCAGTGGCCCACCACTTTTTAGCTCCACGGACCAGTTTCATGTAAAACAATATTTTCACAGACCAGACCAGATACAACTAAAAACAAAATGGAAAGAATACAAAGAA
>JBBKCR010000031.1:2239231-2251052 GCA_037577295.1 Ladigesia roloffi | reverse complement strand
GCAGAAGATAGGACTAGGTGGAGACAGATGATTCGCTGTGGCGACCCCTGAAGGGAAAAGCTGAAAGAGGAAGAAGATATTTACAGCTTTATAAAAAATGAGGCCACTGCAATTTTTTCCTATATATGGGGCTGGGAATTTAACACGTTAATTAGTAAAAAATTACGCGATAATATTTTTAACGCAGTTAACCCTTTAAGCCCTGCCACTAGTTGGCGGACCAAAAATACATCATATTCCCAAATCACTGCTGCGTGAGCAGCCAGAGTGCAGTTCAGTTCACAGCACGCAAAGAAGGGTGTGAGATTTGGAAAAAAAAAAGGCCAAAATGGCTAATAAAATGTCATGTGATGTCTTGTGAATGTTTTTTGCCGATTCTGACTCTGAAGGGGACTATTTGCCTTTTGGAAAAGACACTCGCGCCTCTCCCGGTTCAACTTCCAGACCACCAGAGGGGCGGAGTCTCAGCGCTACCCGGCAGGAGTGTGTGAGAGGGAGCTGGGGGTAGTAGGAGAAGCATCAGGATGATCTGGAAATAGCGATGATAATGGTGGCTGGGTTTATTTGAGAAACAAGGAATTGTATCAAAACTTACAACTGTCATATACTGTAACCTAATTCATAGGTTTGGTTCAGTCAGTGATAAAAATGTCATGACCACAAGTTATAGGCGTGTATTCAATAATAAATGGTAAAAAAAAAACTGCTTCTTGTAACATCTGTATGCCTTTGTGATTAAATGTGATTAGTTAGATTAATTAATTGCCACACCGTGTAATCAAATTAGCCAGTCTGGCACATCCCACGGATGCTTGACTGTATTTACATCGGAGGAATTTGTAGTTATGGGAAGTATGGACACTCTGACCCATCTGCATCTACACGGCCACATTCAGAGTGTTTTCTGACACCTTCCAATCACAGCCAGCATTAACCTTTCAGCATTTTGTGCTACAACAGCTCGACTGTGGGATCAAACCAGAAAGCCTAGTCTTTCCTCAAACATTACTGAGCTTTGAGCTGACTGTTTGCTTGCAGCCTAATGCGCACAGGTGCAATTGTAAGAGACAGCTGTTACTTACTTCATCTGTCAGTGACTTAAGGGTGGCACGCACACACACACAGACACACACACAAACACACACACACACACACATGTCTGTACATAGGTATGATGAAACCTCCCTAAGAATGAAAGGAATATAACCTCTACATGAGGGTGAAAGGAAAGGTCTCCAAGGGTTAAAGACATTATACCATGACAGACCACTACTACAGAAGTTCCCCTCCTTTGGGTTGCATAGTTGGTTTTCCCTTAAGGAATCCCAAAGCCAAAACACATAGTCAAAGAGGAAACCGAGCTGTGAGGCAGCTGCCCCTTCGCTCCCACAAGTTCAAATCCAAATCCCTCGTGAACCTTTCAGTAAAAACTGTGGTGGCTCCATCTTTTTAGGTTATCCCCCAACCTTGTCTTTCCTTCACATATTACAAGCAACAGATATTACAACCTTACACATGTTTAGCACACCAACTTTTCATTACAAGTTCAGATGAGAATAAGCTCATGATGGTTAATTTGAAACCAGTCATAAGATTGCAGAATCTAACCAGTGAGTGAATTCTAGTTGAATTCCAGTGTTTGTGAGGTCATTCTAAAGCCATAAATCAATGACACTAATTCACAACAAACAACAAAAGCTTTTCTCTGGCTTCAGTCAAAGTAAGATTAAGCTGTGCTCCATCTTCCCAAAGAAACCATTTGATATTTCAACAAAGTGCTGTAAGTCATATATTACGCTGTTGCTCATGTAGGTCATCACAAAGAGGTAACGGGTTCTTTTCAAAATGCTTTTCTGTCTCATACTGAATGTTCTCTGGCAGCCAGTCACTTGGTCAGGTGCTCATAGTTAACTACAAAGAGATTTGTGCTCAAACAGGCTGACTGGGCTGTTCTTCCTTAAGTTCTTTGCCAGTGTCAACTGGAAACCTGGAGCTCTCTCAGCTATACGTCATGAATGGATCTTTCAAAACAGGGAAAATTTATTGAACTAGGAAAGCTCTTGACATGAAAAAGGAATTATGTTGACCTCTAACAGTCACTGAATGCACTGTTCCTAGAATAAAAATATGTATACAACGAGCCAGTATCTATCACACAGTTAATGGACGTGCCTCACTTGAAAATCACAATATCCAAATTTCATTCTTATTCTGTATCCAGGAAACAAGCCAGTACATTTTCCACCAGCTTTCCGGAACGTTTCTCGAAATATTAAGACAATCTTTTTTCAGAACAAAATGTAATATTCACTCTCCAGTGTTACAGAGTTGGCTGGACACAGTTTGTTCTGAGCTTTGGTGCGGTGATAACATTATCAGGCTGTGGGTACTGACCATGAAGGCTTCAGAGGTGAAAGTGGTCATCCATTTAGAGAACAGAGTCCACACTGCCATCTAGAGCCTAAAGCTGGGAGCCCTGAAAGAAACTGCACAGCCAGATACTCTTCAGTCTCCTCCCACAATGAAGTCACCCACAAAACTAAAGACAGTGAGAATCCTTTAAAGATTTTTTTATTAATTTATAATACAGGCTTTTAAGCAGATTTAATTTTTTTTACATGTACTATTTTGAAACTAATTCCATAGCAGTGACAATGATTAATACACATTCACTGAGGGATGGTCACTCAAAGGAAGATCTGAGACAGCCTCCTTGGACGATATGATCATCCATGACCGATCTGTTCTCCCGTTATCATTTGTGCCATCCCTCCCCAAAACTGTCTCACACTCGCACACATCTGTCAGCCATTAAATGTGTACCAATTAAAACCTGAACTACACAGACACAAGATTACAAAGGACTGTTTTTTTTAGAATTTCATTATTAATAATAATAATAATAATAATAATAATTCGCCACAAACAGAAGGCAAATCAAAGAAAACAGACAGCATACAAACATTAGGAAATAATACACCCATAATTTCTTCTGGCCCTGTGGGGGGGCCCATTAGAGAGATGCCATCCCCTCCTCACTTTGCTTTACCCATGCCAGTGTAGCTCAGCTGGGTGTCCAGGAATCCATTTCACTTACGATGCAGCCCTTATAGCTGAGGCTTTCAAGCAGAAGCCCTCTGACGATTCCCTTATTTTTATTCCTTGCGTCAGACAGTGGCAGAGGGGTCGCCCCTTGGGACGCATTAGCAGACAAGAATGTCCATGTGGTGGAGGAGATAGGGATGAGTTTCTGACTAGGCAAAAGGAGCAGTTCATGTCCTCTCAAAAATCAAGCACATTTGGCAACCTCTTCACTCGCTTTTTCAGGGAGGCAGGACCGTGACTATTCAAGCACATAACAGGTGAACAGTTCCAAGAAGGCAGGTACATACCCAGGGTCAGAAAACACTAGACTAGGGCATGCACATGTCAACACAGCTGTTTTAAAAACTCTATATACCAAAAAAAAAAAAATAGCCACTCGACTGAGTTCAAACTCTTGCTTGGTCCAGCTACAAGGGCAAACATATGGGTGGTCATGTCACGTGCTATCAACCCTTCAATCCTAAAGCTAAATCCTTTGGACTTGTCCTATGCAACACAAAAACCCAGGCTTCTCAGCAGGCTGCGTTGGTTGCCTTTCCATACCTACTGTCTGAAATGATGGCATGATGAAGACCGCGAAGTGTGACAAGTGAAATAGGCAAGTTAAGTGCAAGTTAAGATCATTATTAAGTATAAATGGTAGCCAGCACTTACGGGTAGAGCCATGTCCAAATCAGTGTTTCCAGTCAGAAAACAGTCTTTACTTAAAGAAAGGGGAAGGACCTCTTCTGAGGACACCAAATCCCCGAAACAGCTCTTGTTCTCACTCTCCTGTTTTTCATTTTTCCTGTTCGGAGCATTCCCAGTCCAGGGCATTTGATATTACAGTTGTTTGTTGTTTGGATTTTTGAAATCTGAAAATGTACAAATTCTTATGGTTTTCCTAAGCAAAGTAAATTTTGGCAACAAAAAAGGTCAAACAAAACATATTCGAGTACTTGGCACAGAAGTTCCCAGCTACTGTACAGGAATAACTCAACTGAAACAAAATCAAGCTGACCCTCCAAGCTGTTCAGTAATCACTCAGAATACATCATGGGTTGGCAAGCAGAGAAAGGTAGAAGGGGAATAGAGAGATGTTTGGAGGAGCAGGGACTTGTTCGATCTTCTGCTTTACAGCAATAGGCAGCAGCTGCTTTCTGTAGTTTTCTCCCGGTTTCTTTGGCCTTAAAAGAAAGAAATACCAACAGTGAGTGACATAATAAATAGTTTTCCCAGCTAATGAATGCAAATACTGTTAAATTAAGGAGTTTAAAGCTTTCATTGCAGCCATCAGGCCAAGTGTTACTTTATAACTGCACAATATGTATAGCAAATCAGGGAAAGCAGCATCTTTTAGCAGTAACAGAGGACACAAGGAAAAGCACACGAAAGGGAACAATGTTAACAGACATTCAGACAACAAACATTCATTAATTAATCATTAGACAGATGAGCTTGTGTACATGGACCAATATCTGCCACCATTCGTTTCCTGTAAACTTCCTGAAGACCTAAAAGGCTCATGTCTTAAGGACATGGTTTGCAGCGCAAAGCTAAAACCTTCACTACAAAAAGGGAAGTTGCTATTAAGCGAACTCTAGACACCCTGTGCAAACATAAGACGTTCTGAATCACATTATGCAAAATTAATAACTCGACCATTGTACTGCCATTGTAAGTTGATATTACACCACCTCAGTCTCAATCTGTATATTACAGTTACACTACATTCATGACATTCACAGTAATTTACCATGATAATAAGATTCTCTTTTTCCAAATTCAAGCAAAAATATTTTGTTCTGATCCCCAATGTTTATAAAAACAAAACAACAGGAGTGCAAAAAAAATAATCACTCAGACCGCGCTAAGATTCAAATGATGGTACAAATCAATATTCTCACAATATATTGCACATTTGATTGAACTCCAAATAATGCACTCACATGATTTAAATAGCACAGTGTATTGTTACACCCCTGCAACACAAGCTCAGTTTTCTGAAATGACCAAATATTTTGGCAGAAAATGTTGGGTTCAGGCTGACCAAGAATGCTATATCAATGTAATGAAACTAATACCATGGCACCATTTAAAAAATACCACAATCTTCATTGGCTGCACAAAAAAAAGTTGTGTGGCTGTCTTTTTATTTGGCAAGAACAAACACCTGTACAAATGAAAATCAAGATTCAGGTTTTCATTTGATCTTTTATGGCAAAAATGCTTTTAAAATGTCGGTGTTCCACACAGTTCCCCTGAATGCCACACCCCTGATATCACAAACAGCTCTTATCTGAAGAGGTTATTTCACAACCTCATGTAGCACACCCTCTGGGCATTCCAGCTTTGCTGCTTTGGTCTGAACTAAGATAAATTCAAACATATCCTCCTGAAAATCTGTTATCAAAATGGTGTGCGCCATATTCACTTTCTCTACACAAAACTGATGCTCACTGATGAACTTTTTAGGTATAGCAACCAGAATTACAATAATGAACAGAGGCTAAAACAAAGAGTACACCTACAGTTGAGCATGAAGATCACAAAACCATTGTTGCTTTTGCTCATTGAAATACAGTTAACTGGAAAACACACACACACACACACACGCACACACTTGCTTTTAGAAGTGCATAAAGAGGCTGCCAAAGGGACAGGTCAGTTCTTACCATGGGAGTTGGGCTCTGGCAGCGTCTCTCTGGCAACCAAGTGCATGACAGTTGTTCGGCCAGGGGGCAACTTCAGAGCTGTTCAAAAAAGAGACACACTACGTGTTTACTGGTCATTTATGGTTTTTAAAACTGACCTAAATTCAATGAAAAGGTTACACATTGTTCAGAGTAAGTTGCTCGCATGATGCATGAAATTTATAAGAGTAGAACTAAAAAGCGCTAATGAAGTATTTAAGAGGAAGTGTGTGTCCATGTCAGGCAGTCTGTGACTTACCCCCTAGTGTGACATTGCCATGTAGGAACCGGCCTTGAAAGATGAGTCTGAGAATACTTGGGCTGCTCACCTGCTCCTCTTCCCATCCTACAAACACAACCACACTACTCAGCACTTTCAGATTACACAATGAGCAGGATGCTAGGTTGCTCTTTAATACAGATTCTGCACTGTCCTCAATACTGGAACAAAACTACAGCAGAAATAAAATCAAAAACCTACAATGTGGTTTGGGCTATTACTTAAGTCAAAAACGCCTTAAAATAATTACTAAGCAGTAATAACACAAATAGTGCAATAGTCCATCCATCTATACAACTAAACCTTAAATCTCGCTGGTCAGCTGGATACTAAACGTAATTGTCTTCTTTATCAGACCGCATCATCCTTGTCTGCTTCATTCATATAAATCATTTAGAAAAGTTCATTAAATCTATTAACTGCTTATTCAAGATTTGGCTTTGACACTAATATTAGTTTATCAACATTATGATAAAATAGTAAAATTATAAAGTGGTACTAAATGAGAAACCAAAAGTATCAGTAAGTACAGCAAACATAAATACACAGTATCACATTAAAGAAGTGCCTAGTGTATACGCAATATGAACAAAAATGTAAGTGGGCCTCAAATTAAATTGCATTGATGTAAATAAAAAAACAGTTACTTCACATTTAATACTAATTCTTAAAAGGACAGAACTGTCATCAGGTATCAGTCTCCACATAACCCAGTTGTGGCCAAATATACTCAAAAATAATCCGAAACCAATTAATATCTAACCTAACTTTACAAACATACCTGCTGGCCAGTTTTCAAAGACATGACGAGCGATGTCTGTGGCTGAGTCATTGGGGGAGAAGGTGAAGTCCTGAGTCTTCCCACTTACAAGGATCAGGCGCAGGTTCACCTGTTAACAAGCAAAGAAGAGAACACCTGCTCTAATCCTCAGACAGGAACAACATTTAAGGCATCCACCAAAACAACATTTATTTATCACATGACCACATTTACTCTCACCTCACATGACACAGATTGACCTAAAGAAACATCTACAGAAATGGGCATTCTTTCCTAATTAGATTTCTGCTGTGGATTCTGTGGCCCTGGAATCGACAGTTTCCTTCAAAGCTTCCTGTTAAATGGGCACATCTCAGCAGTGACAGGACAGACAGGGTGGGGCCAAGAGGAAGCATTCCTGCCCTCTGGCACTCTGTAACAGAGACCCCCTGTGCTCTCCTTCTCTCCCTCTCTCTCCAGGCTATCGCCCTAACGCGATAACCCCAGGTGTCCCAGACAGCCCAAAATGGAGTTATTAAATTTACATGGCCCGTGTATAAACTCAGACAGTGGGGGTGAAGGTGGCAATGATGATTTGCAGAAAAGAAGGCTTTTAAAGCACCATTATAAAAGCAACAGCGTGACACTCAACAGTGGCACACACAACGCCTTTTAAACCTGCATTTCCAGCCATACCTCACGGGTCAAAATTACGCTCCAGACACAAAAGCGCAGCGGATGACATTTATTGTTTAAGCAAAATAAAATACAGCAACTGTTCCAAGACAATGGCTCATCTCCTCCAGTACAGATAGCCTGTCTATGCAGGCCGCCTGTTCAATAGGAATAAATCATTCAGTGATGCAAAAGTTTCACTGAGGAACAGGAGAGAAAAGTTATTGTGCACTAGATTGCTTGTATGACTGTGCTCAAGTCTCACATCCTGTTTAGCAAAGCCACATATTCACCAGTAAATGCATAACCAGAAGGAGAGCTTTGTTAAGAAACTGATTTCAGAGAAGACAGAATTTGCATTATAAAGCCTAATTAAAGCTTGATTTGTATTTAAACAATGCTCCAGTTCAGAAAAGATTGAGGCTAGGCACACGCAGACCTTCATACAGCTCCCAAAATAAAATGAGACAAGGAACTATGTCTATGCTTACTTTAATGCTGCCTTACTGAATCCGAAAAAGAGACCTCATGTTCAGCTACTTTTCTTTTCCAAGAAAGTTTAAATGTGCTTTTTCCACCATTCTCCCTTTTCAGTGACTCTCTGGTTTAAACATTACGTCACTCACACCCTGGGTGCAGTGCTTGGCTGGCACTAAATGCACTCGTTCAGAACAATGTTGGGGGGGGAGGTGAGCCACTTGGTCCTGGCACTGCTTGGTTTAAACTCACATGTAGTAGAAAGGGAAAAATAAGAATTTACCTAAATATTTTTCTTACTAATTAGTAAAGCACACACATGAATGTTTCATGTCTGTAAGAGTGGTCTGCTCAAAACTGACCACAATTTGTTACACTTCTTGAATAATGTGAATCAAAACATTCACAGTTCTCTCACCTAAAACATCGGACACAAGTCAGAATGTTCACAGCAAAACAAAAACGGTGTGATATGTTAAAAAGCTTATTTGTGTATTGCAGGTTCCTGCAAAGTTACTAACACACAGTCTAATTGCAGCAACATACAGTGAAGCTGCATTATCGACCACTTGCCAAATCTTAAAAGTAGAAGTGAGAAAGGCATGAATTTCCTGTTAATTACCTCAAGCTATCACAAAAAAACAAAGATGAATGTTACAATAGATACAAGCCTATTCTTTTAAATGACACAACACTTTTTTCCTGAACAGAGCATCTCCAAGTACAAAAATTACTGGCAGATTACTGCTCCAAACACACAAATGACAGTCAGCTACTTTATTCTGATTTTGGTTGCTGATTTTGATCTGTTTGGTGATTTTGTGACAAAAGATGAGGGGTACTAGATCAAACCGGTTTCTAAAATTCCAAAGCACCATTATTTTTTATGCTAAATGGCCAATAATCACTTCGTTTATTTGTAGCATTTTATTTAAATGATGTTCTGCGTTATAAGCAATTATTTTACATTTAAAAATGTAAAATGTCAGTTTTAGAGCAAATAATGTTATTTACTTTAGCAAATATAATGTATTAAACAAAAAATAATCAAAATACACCACTCAAAAATAGAATTGCCATGAAAACATATTTTGTATATCCTCAATAAATATTTAGCTGAACTAATCAATAAGCCCTTGACAGGGTACCTACACTTGTTGTCTGTCTTGTTGACAGAACCTGGTCATGGTCCAGTGAGTGCAAGCCTTAAAATTCCTTCCCCCACAACATCCATGCCCAGATATCATGAACCCCTCCATCATTCCCTAAAACACGTGGCTGTTTTCATCATTTCAAATTATGAATGCCAACTTCCCATCACATGACATGTAGTCAAGAGACAGATTTGTTTTTCACGTATCAGGGTACCTCTGCTGAGTGCTGCTGAAATATTGGGCACCCCTCCCCCCTTTCTGGTGTGTGTAAAACAATTTGACTTTCACCAACCAGCATCAAGGAAGAGAACAAAGAGGTTTCACCACGTGGTGATGTCATGTCAACAGTCTGTTTACAAACACTAAGCCCCTCATAAATCTGAGGAAAGCCCTAACCCCCACCCCTCTCCAAGGGATTTAGGGGTTTATCAGCAAATCCTTGACAGATAATGGGAAGCCGTGACATTTTCAACGAAAACATGAACTCGATGCACCCCTTGCACCCCTTTCTCTAAAACCTACAGAAGAAAACAAAACATTAAATCTGCCTCCATGCCCTTAGCAACACCCTCTTAACCATACATTTAATATTCTATAGGCTTACATATCGTAAATCCTCAAAAGGTTTTGTTTACACCACACTGCATTTGGTCAGTACCAATGAAGACCACTGAATACTGTACACAAAACAAGTTAGATAGATAGATAGATAGATCGATAGATAGATATATAGATATATAGATAGATAGATATGAGAACAAAGTCACCCTAATGATCCATTTTAACCTCGAGCCCATGTGTGTTCCTGAATGGCTCTATTCTCTGGCCCTCATGTCACAGTAACAGATACTGCAAGCTTACAATTAAATGTTCATGACCACAAATAAAATACAAGGACAGACTTTACATTAAAAGTTTGCGAATTACAGTTAAAGTCTGACTTACTGATCAGAGAATTTTGGCTGTATAATTGCCCAACTGAATGTGATAAAGAGAAGTGACTTTCGCAAAACTGAGTACTTACTGTGTCAGACTCTCTCTGAGCAGTCATGGCTCTGTTCAAAGAGGAAGGGAGACAGGAAACAGTGATGGGTCCAAGGGGGGCAAACCCTGGCACAAAGACCTTGTATGTGCTTTGCCCTCAAGCTTTTCTCTGCTTTGCACCGCCTGTCACCAAGTTAAACATTCACAACAGATCACAGCTGTGTTTACAACGCACTGTACAAAATGTGTAATTACATCTAGGGCAAAAACATGCAATAAATCTGCCAATATGTGGCAATATGACTTTAATAGCAAAATACATACTTGGTGAGGAAAACAGTTTAACAGTTTAAGACTATCAATTCTAAATCATATTAGAGGAAAGTAACTGATATGTTCTAAAGCTTATATATACACATATACATACACACAAACACATGTGTGTGTGTGTATATATATATATATATATATATATATATAAACACACACATACATATACCAACATGTGTGTTTGCGCGTTTGTGTGTGTATACTGTATGTGTGTGTACATATACATACATATGAGCACACACGCACGCATGCAAATCGCGTGAATCCAACACCTGGGGATATACCCTAAGCATCATTAACAGCTGATTAGCTGCCCGGCTAATGCATGGATGCTTAACCAAACACAGGCTTGCACTTCATATGTACATTAAATAAAGAGTGAGGCAGTAAAAACGTCAACATACCTTTGAAGACGTATGACTTTTGGGGAACTGTCAGTATTTCAGAAACATTATCTGGCAGCAAAAAAGTTAGCTAGCTAGCTTAGCCAGCTAATAGTGAAGCAGCTGCCACAAACAGCACGAATCCAGTAAACGAATGTAGTCCAGGGAGGACAGTACAGCTTTAAAACACGAAAATAATGAAAATAATTAAGTTAAAAATTACAATTCAGCGACGAAGAGCCCAGGACGGTGAGTTCTGAGAGATAGCCACTGTTAGCTGGCCTGGAGCAACTGCCCCGTCTGGTTGAAACAGAAATAATCTCTGACTGCGGCAGAAAACAAGAGGAACCGAGAACGACCATGAAGCACGGACAGAATCAGAAACACCAACTTTCCTCGATCCAGAGACTCGAGACAAATACGGCAAAACGCTCAATAACACAACGGTGTCCTAACTAATGGGTATATCCATCATTATTATAGAATATCTCGCTTCGAAAACAGCAGCAGCGTAGGGTTCAGATTAATGGCTGAAAATTTAAAGACACGGGAAATCAGCTGGCAGAGCCAGAGAGCACAGGAAACATCATCAGCCGGGGCATTCTGGGAGACGGAGTCCCAACAACACACTCCATTTTGATAACAGCCTGCTTTATTGCATGAAATATCAAACACTTACAATTTTTAATGAAAATACAAAACAAAACACAGATACAATAAACAGTTTTGAATAAGACACTCGTACTTCAGACCAAAATACACGTTTAAAAATGAAAATATTTAAAATATGTACAATAAAATGAAATAATTTACACAATACAAAATTCATTTGAAAAAGGCAAGTGCAACTTACCTTTTAAAAAAAGATTTTGCATATAACAAATATATACATTATTTCAAGGATGACAGTAAATACAACAATAGTACTAAAGCTGTTGCCATCACCAAATCACAAATATGATAAGCTGAACATTGAAGGCACTACATAGGCATTATATACA
>JBBKCR010000031.1:2224852-2239131 GCA_037577295.1 Ladigesia roloffi | reverse complement strand
CTCACACACACACACACACACACACACACACACACACACACACACACACACACACACACAAACACACAAACACACACGCACACTCTCACTCACTTACACTAACCCAAACACTCATCCCAGTGTGGCCCGTCACATGACTGACTGCATTTCCCAGGGCCCCCCGCTCGCGCGTGCGCAGTGCGCGCTGGTTGGCCGTGGTAAACAGACGTCAGAAGGGAGTCTTCGAGTCAAAACAAAACAAAACAAGGTAGAAACGATGAATGACTGTGAATATCTGCATTCGCTTCGCCACGGAGAGGACTGAACACCACCACTACGACGAGGAACGTGGTTCGCTGAGAAACGAGGTCGTTTTTTTCACTTTTTTGCGTTTTCCAACTGAGGAATTTTAACTCATAAATAACTGGAGTTAGTTGGCTAACTAGGCGGTCGTCTGGTTTTCTAGGTATCTGTGTCTCAACTGAAATAATGGTTTTGGGCTTTTTGAACCGGACCGTCGAGTCTGTGACAGCTGAGGAGGCGGTGAAGGACTGAGAGCAATTTTTGGCCGTGTGAGCAGCAGGACGTGCGGTTGGGTCCGGAGTGGGTTCGGAGGGGCTCGCGAGCATCGTGCGCAGCAGCGCGCGGAGAAGATGGCAGATGGCGGCACGCGCCCGCACACACGGCGAGTAACCCAGTAACCCAGACCTGCGTGAAGTTTATCAAATCTCTACACAAAAACACCCCGAGGGTGGCGCTTTAGAAACTTTGTCTTCATCCAAAGATAGATCAGATATTCGTTTCCGAGTGTTTAGGCTGTTGACTGCTGCCCGGGAGACACACGCGGCCACAGCGCCCCTGTTTGCCCCTTTAAGTGAGAAAAAAATTCAGTCTGCTGACGTTTTTTTTCTTATTTCTTATCTAATCACCCGAACCGCTGTTTGGACTGGACACGGGCCTTCCCGGTGTGAGATGACAGACGGTCGGTTGATTTTGACACACGCCGTAATGTTGTGCAAACCTTCTCCTCTGACTTGAAGAACTTTGAAGAACTAAAAAAGGTTTCTGGACAGTATTGTACTTCAAACAGAAGATAGATACACGCAGGCAGATTCTCAAAAGTTTAAATTTCGTCTTTTGTCTATACACTTGAAAGAGAGCGGGCTCTGTCGGAGATTAAGAATTTGATGTGTTGTTAAAGCGAATCAGGTGGGCTAGTCGCTGCTAGAAGCAAACAATGAATGGAAAGGGTGCATGTTGTTTATATGGGAGTTAGTTTAATGTGAGTTTATTTATTGAAGTATTTTTCTTTTTATGTCATCGTTAATTGTGTCCCTGTAAAATCAATATAAACCCATCGATACATTGTCCCCGTAGTGCCTCCGCCTGGTTCGTTCTTATTGATTTTCACCCTTGCTGGTGGCCATCCAGATGTTTTAATATTTTTTTAGCATCACTACGGTTTGCCATGTGTATTTCCTTTGTTCGTTTATGTAAACAAAGAGAGCCCATTTCGTCCCTCCTTGGCTCTGTGTAAATCGGAAGGTTTATGATAGTTACCATTAAGGAGATTATTTGGCCCCTTTAATCTCCAATCTGAGGATTAACTGACGCTATATTGGTGTGCCCAGATTATTACGTCTCTGTTTAGCAAGCCAGCCAGCCCGGCGCTCTCCTGACAGTGTTGGGGCACTTCGAACAGAATAAAAAAATAATCTGGTCTTCTGACATTAATTACACTTAGCCTAATTGTACATTTAAATGAGTAAATCGGTTTCCTACCTATCGCAAAAACCAGCTCGAATTTTGCCAGTCATTCAGCCCCAGGATTGCTTAAAGAAATTAAAATCTAGTGGTTTCACTCCGATCTATATGCATATGTTCATATT
The DNA here is from genome assembly GCA_037577295.1 of Ladigesia roloffi. NCBI lineage: Eukaryota > Metazoa > Chordata > Actinopteri > Characiformes > Alestidae > Ladigesia > Ladigesia roloffi. Next base: position 2,237,263 of record JBBKCR010000031.1, on the reverse strand, counting down.
TCCGTAAAAAAATAGCACGTACGTAGTAGTTGGCCAATATTATCAATCTCGTCGACGAAATTCCCTGAAATCCGCACAATGGAGGCGGAGAGCGTCCCCCCGATTGACCCAGATTTTGAGCCCCAGAGCAGACCGAGGTCGTGCACATGGCCGCTACCCCGTCCCGACATCTCAGCTGTCAAAGCGGAGGGGACAGACGGCGCCGAGTCCACGGCTGGGACCCCGCCCGCTGAGGAGGACAGACAGGAGCCCCAGCCAATCAGCCCCGAGCCGGAGAAAGCTGCGGCCTCGGAGGGAGGAGTCGTGCCCGGAGTGGGAGGGGTCACGCCCAGGAAGGGCTCATCCCGGCGCAACGCGTGGGGAAATCAGTCCTACGCAGATCTGATAAGCCAGGCCATCGAGAATTCCCCAGAGAAGCGACTCACTCTGGCTCAGATCTATGACTGGATGGTGAAAACGGTGCCATATTTCAAGGATAAAGGAGATAGCAACAGTTCGGCCGGGTGGAAGGTACAGCCCTGACGGCACTGATAATTACATATAATTTCAGTAATTGGTATTAATACTGCTATTTCCACATTGTGATATATATTTTGTGTCAAAAATTCCAAAAACTTTACAACACGGTTGTGAATGCTCCTACTTTGAGTTAGCCATTAACTCTTCACCTCTGCAGTAAGTCTAACATGTCAAGACCAGAAAGTAATTGTAATTTATTTTCTTGTGTCTGTTTGTCTCCACCCAGAACTCGATTCGGCATAATTTGTCACTCCACAACAAGTTTGTGAGAGTACACAATGAATCTACAGGAAAAAGCTCTTGGTGGATGCTCAATCCTGATGGGGGGAAGACAGGGAAAGCCCCTCGCCGCCGTGCTGCGTCTATGGACAACAGCACGAAGCTGCTAAAAAGCCGTATGCGAGCAAAGCAGACCAAGAAGCAGGCGGGGGCAGGTGGCATAAGTGGTCCTGGGGGTGCCATACAGGGTGAGGGTGTGTCTGGGGCAGGTAGTGCTGACAGTCCAGGACCTCCGGGACAGTTTGGGAAGTGGGGGGTCAACAGTACCAGCCCATCATCCCGTGGTAGCTTGGATGATCAAGACATGTGGACGAGCTTCAGGCCACGTACCAGTTCCAATGCCAGCACCTTAAGTGGTAGGCTTTCCCCAATTGTCCCAGGGCAGGAAGATGAGGACAACTTACCAGAAGACGGGCTTCTGAGTGTCTATACTCCTAGCAGTCTTCCACCAACACTTACTGAGACTCTAATGGAGGAACTGGACCTAATTGATGGGCTTACCTTAATGACAGCACAGCAAGGGGGTGCAAGCCCAAGTACTGCCCCCCAAGCCCCACCTACACCACTGCCCTCAGCATCTACCCTGCTGCCTCGGGGATCTAACTTTCCCTCTTATCGTCAGCTACAGCCAGTGAAGGGACCTCAGGGACCAACCCAGTCAGGGTCACAGAGCTCAGTTCAACAGGGAGCAGCCTCCAGCACAAGCCCATCAAACTTCGGAAACTCCCTCTTCAACCCTTTGCCTGGGCCTGGATCTCGGGGTGGTTTCAGCACTCATGTGCCCTCCAGCCTTGAGGCGCTTCTCACTTCTGACTCACCCCCACCAAGTGATGTCATGATGACTCAGGTGGACCCTTTGATGCCTAGCCAGGCAGGTACCAGTCTCCTAGGGCTTGGGCGGCCCATGTCTGGAAACCAAGCTAAGCCTGGTCAGATAATCTTGGGCAAGAGTATGGAAACTAGCCCAGTAGGGCAAATGACTCTTCAGCAGCAAAGTCAACTACAGCCCCAGCAGCATCAGCAACAGCACTCTCAAATGAGCTTTGGCATGCTGCTGTCAGGCATGGGCCAAGAACCAGCACAGCTATCAGCAATGAAGTCTCAACATCAAGTGCCAGGTGGAGGGCTACTTCAGCATGGAGCTGTCCCTTCAGCAGGTGGGAATGGAGGTCTTCAGGGAATAAGCCAGTTTGGGACACCAGCTTGCTTTTTGCCCTCTCAGGACCGCCTACCCACAGACTTGGATATTGATATGTTCACGGAAAACCTGGACTGTGATGTCGATTACATCATCAACAGTGACCTTATGGATGGAGACGGAATTGACTTCAACTTTGACACTGTTATTCCTGCTGGGCAAAGTTACCCTGGGCCAGCGACCACACAGAGTTCTTCTCACAACTGGGTGCCCAGCTAACTTTGTGGAAGATAGGACAAAGTAAGGCATATAGACATTTTAAAAGGCAATAGATTTACATTTATGTGTTTGTGTGGTTGTTCTTATCCAGAGGCACTTTAATCTTGTTTCACATATAAGCAAGTGTGCTTTGTTTGTAGTGTAGTTTGCTTGATCAGAGTGGGAATCAAACCCTTTTCTGAAAGGCAAAGGATTGGTCCAGTATACTACACAGCCATGATATGTTGTATTGCAATGGTCATCAACCTTCCTCCAGTATATCTAATGTTATTCCACATCTATTTAAACTTCATCTTACATACCTCATTCAGGTAATCAAAGACATCCAAAGACAGTAATTAAATAACTTGGGGCTGATTAGGAATGGAGCTATAGTCTCAGGAAGCTAAATCTCCTGGAGAAGCGTTGGTGACAGCTGTGGAAGCATAACATTAAGTGTTGATCTTATTTGTCAGTCCTCACTTACCTGTGGTATAATGTTTCTCATTTGGCTTCTAAATGTGAATAATCTGACTACAGTATTTAATCTTTCTTCTTTTTATTCCTATTGCAGGACAGCTCTTCATCCCAACAAAATGATGGGAACTCATGGTGCATTGGCTAAAATGTCAACCCGTTCAGTTTCAGTTTTTCCATTTTACCTCGAACGCATAATCTATTTTGGCTGAAGATATAAACTGACTTTTGCCGTTTTTTAAACGTTTTTGGCAGCAAAAAAGTAAACAAGTGCCAACATATACCGGGCTGTGGGCTATTGGATACATAGTCACCGAACAGAAGAAAGGTTTTGAGATTTTAAAAGTTGCTGTTTTGTCAGATGTCAGAGATGTTGAGTAGGAAACAGGAGAGAGTACAATAGTGAAGAAGCACAGCTAATAAACTACTAATCATGTTTATTACAGTTATGCCTATAACTAATACCAAAGTAGCGCAGGACTGAGATGGTACTTCTCTTTTTTGATCTAAATACACTTTGGCTAGAAGAATCAAACTTTGGAAAGCCTTCAGGTGTAAGGACCTTCCAAAATTGATCAGCAGCTGAAAAAGAACCCTTTCTGCAAGTAAAGCTGCATTGAACACTTGAATGAATGGATGGATCGGTTGGATAACACAGCTGGTTCTATCGCTAGAATGGAGGAGTGGATCAGATGGATAACACAGCTGACCCGTCTACTTTCTGACAACCTCTGGAAGGCAGCAGTAACCACAGGAACACACAAAACAATCTTCACCATTTGTTTGATTTAGAATGGAGATGGAGTCCACAGGGGCGTCTGAAGCATTTTTTATGTGAGGGGGATGCGTGGGCCAGGTTTGTGCATGGGGGCGGGGTCTGAGCATGTGGGGGCGGGATTTGGGTGGTGGCAAAGTTGCTGTGTCCATGCAAATCTCATCCTTTTATGGGGTGGGGGTGTTTGGAAACCCTGTTCAATCTTAAGTCTTTCGTAAAAGAATCCACTCCACTTAATCAATACAAGAACACACACCACTGGAAATCAGCTTGGGTTGTCCTCCAACTCACCACAAGCAAGTGAAGAGAATCATCAGTGGATAGACAAGCTGCTTGGATTTCCAGCAGTGTGTGTTCTTCTATTGATTTAGTGGAGTGGGGGGGTCCAAATGAATAACTATGAAATGTGAAGGGAACACGTCCCCCTCTGGTTGAATGGCGACGACGCCCATGTGAGTCCAGAACACAATGCATAGTTGGACAAGCGTAAATAGCAGGGCATCAGTGGTACGAAAAGTACTAATTTGCGTCTTAGTACAGAAAGAAGCGACAACAAAATGAAATTATTTCAAGGTGGTTTGACAATTTGAGGGTGTTTAATGAGCTTTTTGTGTGGCACGTGTAACATCTGCTCAGGAAGGTATTTTTCTCCTGTGTGTTGAAGAGCGGAGGCTGATCACAAAGTGAGGCTGGTTTCGTTTACTTGCTCTTAAATTCTGTTCATTAATCGTATGAAGAAATGTGACACACAGGGCATTTTGATTTACCATAGAAGTAGAGGGATTGATTCTATGGTTTTCACCACTCTGTTAACAAGTTAAAAGGCATAGTGTTATCAGAAATAGAGTTCCCATTTGCAGAATGCAATGTTTGAAGTTTTTTTTGTGTATTGCTTTTTTCCCCCCCAATATTTCCAAGTGCTTAAATTTGCAGACAAGAATTCAAAGTGATGGTAAATCATTTCATTCAAAGATTTAATTGACTGGTAATTCAGCAGATGCTATACAACTCTGTCCTTGACATGTAGAATTCAAACAGTGCGAAAAGAGGGGCACGATATTTTCTCAGTGATTACTTTTTCTTATGTAATACTAACCATCTTTTGTATAAGTTTGTTAAAGAGAAACAGAAAACAGTTGATTATATTGTCTAGAGTTTTAGTGTCCAATTTAGATTTGGGCAAAATTATTAAGCAAATATTCTTACTTATCAGAAAATACACTGTTAACAAGGGTTTTTTAAAACTGTGCAGAAATGATCCGACTTTCTAACGGTCATTTTCTATGTAATCTTTTATTTTTGTAAGAGATGAGATGCATGTAGATTTTATACATAACCAAAGGAACACTAAGAACTGCATGTGAGACTGGGAGAGCTTGAGATGAAAGTATTGCAGTGTAGATAAGCTTTACACAATGGAGCTTGTTAAAAAATATATTGAAAAGTTAACCTTTTATTAAATCACATAAATTGATTGCATGGGTGCATTTAATAACATGCTTTGTGAATTAGAGTTTGTCATGTGATCTTTATATTATGATATAAAAAGTATATAATGAGCTCTATCACTTGCCAGACAATTTCTATAATTTCATCTCAAAAAAGGAAGAAAGAAAGAAAAAAAACGTTCAAATAGGAAATGGATGATGCAATGTTTAACTCTCAGGGTTTTAAAAAAATTCTAATGAAAAAGTTTCCTAAAGGAAGCAGAACGATAATCGTATTGAAAAACAATTGCTGATATTATAAATGTCACCCAGCCATCACTTTACATGTTTTGACATTGCAGAAGTGTATCTTATGTTCCACTTGTGGAGAGGCTGTGTAATGTATGCATTTACAGAAAGTAAACTGCCAACAAACACTATAGCATGTTTTGCTCTAAAGCACATCCTTCAGCTCCATACTCCCATGTTTTCTTTTCAGTGTCTAAGTTCTGCTTTTGTTTTAATTGGTTGGTCGGTTTTACTCCATCAGTTCAAAATCAGCATTCTCATCTTTACATTGATTGGATGTTAATTTGCAAGTTGGATGTTCATCAATTTACTGTAATAACTTGAGTATATATTAGATGTAAACTAACTGTTAAGGTTCTGCAGTTGCAGAGGCTTTACATTTCCTCTTATTGATTGGTGCTAGACATTAACTATGACAATTACAAGAGGGCCGTGCTTAGATTTCAGGGCCTCTAATCATTTTATGCAGCACATCAATAACTTTTCAGGCTATAGAATTTGTAAAGATAAAATGAACATTGTTAGTTCTTGTAGATTTTAACCCCCTTTGTGAATGCAGATGAGGGGAGTCAGCCATTGAATTAGTCACCACACATCAAGTAACAATGCACTACATTTTTCAGTCTATTTCTCTCTTTTTCTTTTTAAGAGGAAACATGGTGTTATTTTGTTATGGCAATTGCTCTTGATCTGTATTTTAATTAACCGTTTACATCATTGCTCTGGTCTTTTTGGGCTTTTCCCTGTTCATGCATGTGTGTTTGTGCGTGTGCTACGCATTCTGTACATTTGTGTGGGGAATGATGATGTATTGACTGCGTGGTTAAGTAGTGATAGTTGATTTGAGAATGACCGTGAGTGCTGAACAATGTACATTATAACGTGGAGAAACAAACCAACAGACTATGTTTGGGCAAGCAGGATCGAGTGCAAAATTTGCATTTATATTTGCTGTCTTGTCTAAAGAGATCAGACAAGCATCTGCTTATTACTATTAGAACCAAAAGGTTCATACTCTACATGCAAGTAAAAATCGATGCGTGTAAAAGACAGGACTGCATGTCAAAGCAGAGTCTTAAAGGTTTGAATACCAAGTGACTGACAAACTATAGAAATCAGTTTTCTTTCTTTCTCTAAGAATGGATATAGAAAACTAACAAGTGTTCATTTGAGGGGTTTGGTGGATGATGGAAAATGAACAATCCAGAAATCCAGCAATAGTCAGGGCCACAGACTTTCTACATCACTTTTCATAATCTCCAGATCACTTTTTTCTTTTTTATATACTTATACATATATATTATTATTAGCTTTCATTTTAGTATTCATTCTTCTAGTTTCTCTTCTTTCCTTCAGAAATTCTGCTGAATATCCCACTTGATTAAATATTTTAGTTTATGGATAGCATTGAGTTTTGTTTGTAATGGGGGAAGGTGGGGTGTAAACAACTGGGGAACTGTGCATAGCCAGTTTACTGTATGTGTACTTCATTGCTTTATTTTGATTCATGTCACCCCTTCCCCTGACATTCTTACTTTAAGTTAGCCAGAGGTGACTGTTAAAACAGTCAAGGATAACTGAAATAAATCTAATCAGTTTAACTAAAACCGTCTGTTGTGATTCTCATTTCATTGTAACATGCTGAACTGAAGACTGCGGAACATTATATGTAAGAATGTATCCAGATACTCCCTTTAAGGGGACATATTATACAAAACTCACTTTTTGCATCCTTTTGTATTTCCATTTAGGTTTGTACTGCTCCTATAAACGCAAAAAAACATATTTTCTGTGTCCATTGAAAGATTTTGTTGTCCGATGTTTGGACAGCTCCTATATGCTGATGTCAGAATAGGGATATTTGCATAGAGCAACTCTTCCTCAGTCAAGCCCCCACCCACTAGATTAATTTAAGATCCGCTATTTTTGTCAGCTGGTTTTACGAGCACGCAAATGAGCGCTGTGGCTACAGGCAACGGTAAGTCATGTAGTGTTCATCTCGATATGGGTCCGATTCAGGGTAGAACATATAGGGTTGGATAGCACCTCTATACACCATTTACACATGTGGTGAAAGCGTAGGGTAAGCATGGGATGGGTGTGGTATGGCCAGCAACAGCTTATTTGCATAAAATGACAGACTACTTAAACTGTCGAGAATGAAGCTGACGAGATCTCTTTATTTGAGAACTTCATGAACATTTTGTTGAATAGCCTATACACTTATAATATAAAGTAGCACCCATAGCTAACACAGGGGTTCACAGTTGCACATAAAGCTTGTACCACCACCATAGTAAGCATTGTAAATAGAATAGACATCCTGGAACAGTTGTACATGAGCCTAAGTTCACCACACCCAGTGCCAAGCACCGGCTATAGACACACAAAGCCCCCAACACTTACTGTAGAACTGCATTCTCTGGAGTGATGGAGATCCATTCCATACTTCTTAGATGAGTGAACGTGGTGTTTGTTATCCAGAAATAATCATCCTCATATAATAATCATGTATCTTTGGATACATGGTTGAATGCAGTCAAATCAGTGTTTCCCCATCTAGTGTACAGCCTTCTAAGAAGAGGCTGCTACTGATTAGAGGTTGCTTCAGCAGATCAACTGTCAATTTCCTTCTGTCCGCTGCATTTTTCTCTCTCACAACTGCCTGCATGTCCTCCTTCACCACATCCAGCTTTTCCATCCTTTCCATCCTCCAGCCTTCTATCCCTCTCACTCTCATTTTCTTTTTCATTAGTGCCTCAACTACCCCTTCCATCTTAACACACTCTCCCTGCGACTACATTTCCATTGTTATCTTTCCCATCAATGTCTCTCTGCCTAGCTAGTCTATACAGTTCATTTCCCCACTCCTTTGTCTCCAACCTCTCATCGAACTCACAATAGACCCTAGCTTTAGTCTTTGCCACTTCTCACTTTACATTAGGTTTCATATTCCTGTATACGTTCTTCATCTCTAAAATTATCACACTTCTTCACCAACCTCTTCCTCTGGGTCCTGTACATCCTAGGTTTCCTTGTCCTCTTTCCTCTGTCCAGATGTCACCCCTAGCACCTTTCTGTTTACTTATGCAGAAGCTGCACTTCAACCAATGCCTGGCTTAATTCCTCCTTGAACTCCATCTTACAGTCCTCCTCCTTCAAACATGTTGACTTCCAGAGTCATCCTGCAGATCACCATCCTATGTTGTCTAGCTACACTCTCTCCAGTCAGATTTGCAGTTTCCAATATCCAATATAATCTACCTGTGCGCACCTTCCTCCACTCTTACATGTCGCCCTGTGGTGGTCCCTCCTCTTAAAATACGCGTTTCAATCCTCTTTGCAAAATCCACTACCATCTGACCTCCTGTATTCCTCTCCTTGCCATCATATCTACCCATCACCCCTCATCACCCATGTTCCTTTCACCAACATGTCAATTAAAGTATGCTCCAAATCTCTCCCTCCCATGGGTAAACACCACACTATTTCATCCAGCGTACCCCAGAAATCTTCTATCTCATCCTTCTCACACCCTACTGGGGCATATGAAGTGACAACATTCTGGATCTCACTTTCAGCTTCACACTCATCACTCTGACACTCTCCGGAACCCTTCTGACATAATCTTCATTCCCAACACCACCACGCCCATTTCTCTTCCCATTCGTTTTAGAACCTGGCCTTACTTTCCTTCCATCTGGTCTTCTGCATGCACAATATATCAGTTTTCCTTCTCTCCTTCATGTATGCCAGTTTTCTCCCTTTTTCTTTCACACTGCTCACATTTAAAGTTCTCACCATCAGTTCTACACTCGGCTGCCTCCGGACACTCCTTCCCCTCTTCTTTTGCTACAGCCAACTTTCCTCTAAGCACCCAGTCAGATGAAGATATTGACTCAACAGCTAACATTTCTGAATGTGGAGATTGATTGGCTTCAGTGTTTGTTTTGGCTACATTAAATAATCGAAAGTACTCCAGATAGCCCAGAGGGGACTGCAGACACAGCTCTAAAAAATATAGAGGAACCATAATGGAAAAAAAACATGGCTTTTGGTTTTAAAGATAAATTCCCGTTGTCTGTAAACCTGAATCCAAGGTTAATAACATGGGCTCAATATATCAGAAGGTTAAGGTGCCAGTAGTCTCTTTTCTAGCTTTCTGCAATTTTGGTTGTGCCTGCAATTGCTAGAAGTATGCCTGATTATGGACCAAGGTGATGCTTGGGAAGGTTTCTGAGGTGCTGACTAGAACAAAACAATGGTATTTGAGGTATTTTAAGCTATACTCTGGAGGGGCCTCTTTGGGATTCTCAGCATAATTCAGTGTGTACCGCACTTGCTCTATTTATTCCCAGAGTACAGAACTGGGGTGACATTCTCCTTAGAGAAGTCTACACAGGACACTGTTTAATAATCTGTGAGCAGAACATTCTCAGAAATTACAGACGTGTTGCCTTAATTGAAATAAGCAAATGTACAAGAGTGAACAGCCAAGAAATACACTAGATCAGCAGTTTACTAATTGGTATTAGACTAGACTAAGAAAGTTTAAAGTAAACACAGAAGATGCTATTCAGAGATTGAAGCCCACCCCGAAGCACACACAAGCCTGGGAGGAGATAAACGTGACCTTAAACTTGCAGTCAAGCTAAAACATGGGCCTCTAATAGGATTTGTTTTAATATGCTCCCACCGTAATTGGCTTGTGCTTTATTTCAATCCATTTGCCATGAGAGTGGGGGAGGTAAGAAATTTCCACTAGATGGCACTATTGTCTGAATGCCACAGGACAATTAACATGAGAATTATGAAGAAGCTTTTTAGCATCAACAACAATCTGGATAAATGTCACGTAAACCAGTGAATCCAGGCAAACAAAACATTATATCAAAAGACAAGACACAAATGTGGTATAGCATGTCTTTATAGAAAAAATATGTTCATACTTCAGGGAAAACAAAAGATTTTTTGCTTGCTTTTTCTTGTTTTGACATTTTTTTTTGTTGGTTTGTTGTTTACAGTCCCTACATTTACGTGGTAAATAACAAACAACTTGGCCAAAGTTCTTTCAGTATTTTAGTCTCCATTGCTGTGGCACAGATCCCTTAGTTCTTCCATCAGATATTTCACAAAGAAAGGCAAAAAAGTCAGGAAAGGAGGAGGGTCCACTGTTGCCCTTTGAGGTCATACAAGGGAGTGATCGATCCTCACATGCTGATGGTACGACAGGTAAACTACAGCGCGTAAGATGCAGAACAGCTGGATGGTACCAAGGGTTGGTGGGGTTGGTGGTGGTACTGCTGCTGCAACTGCTGCTGGCTGGTACGGAGGAGCACAACCAAGTCCTTCTGACGGCTCGTCTGCTACAGTTTCATTTGTTTTAAGGGTGCAAGAGCAGTGCAGTTTGGCCCATGCAACCAAACCTTCCTCCAACACATTTCAGTAGTACCTCCTGTCCTCCAGAGGACAGTCCAAGATATAAGCTAAAGGCACCACACTTATTTAAACTCCGTCTTGTGGCTCACTGATGCAAACCATCAAGGGTAATGAAGTCCTGGACTAAAGCATGCAGTCAATGGATAAGTTCTTTTTTTTTTCTTTTCTTTTTTTTTTTTGCACCTGTGTCCAGAATGACGGCCCAGACGTTTAGCGTATACTGAAATACATCCATCGGTTTTGTGTTCCTCTGATATGCACTTTGTAGTTCCCCCAGCAGTTTCATACTAAAGCTGAAAAACACTATCACAACTGATGAGATTCAGCACCATCATCTTACCTCACTTTCCCTTCCGCAGAAAGAAAAACAAAACAACCCCCCCCCATGAAAACAAAGTCATTGGCTAGGTTGACAGATGATCAAGTCCAAATATGTCTCCATTGTTTCACATTTCCTTTCTGTCCCATGTATAATTCATGAATCTATGCCAAACAAGTCTCATTTTAGTACTATACACTGATTGAACACAGCCACAGTGACATAGTAAAATAATGCAACGTGTTTAAAAATAAATCTAACAAAAAACAAAACAAAAATACAAACAAACAAACAAACAAAAAAAACAATTCTATGTTGGTGCCCATGTTCCTTTGCCAAATGTACCTTACTTCAGCTTGGGAAATCTGCAACTTTTCAATACTATCATGGCTTTGCCTGACAAATAACCAAGTTCAGCCTGTTCCACCAGCAGAAAATTTTAAGAAACTATGGCATCAGAGAGGTGGGTAGCAGTGAATCCAGGCCTCAGTGGGTCATTTGTTCCAATAAAAGTTACAACTGCTCAGAGGCAATGCAGGTCACTTATGGGGTTTTTGTGCAAAAAGTCCAGTGCAAGGAAACAATTTGTGCAGGTCAATTACAGGAAGCATTGCGGTAGGCTGACCTTTGACCTCATCGCATTTAAAATCACAGATGGCAAAGTTTAATTGAATGGTTTTGCAGATTTGTTTTGAAAATAAATTTCTTCATTTGACCTACACCAGTATGTTGCAACATTAAAATTTTTTAAACAAAATTAAGCTTATTCTAAACTCTGGCGGAGTATACATTACAAGGTAACGTTTGATACTTCTGCAGTAAAACTGGTAAAATGTGTCGGATTGGTGTCGTATCTTCTGCCTTCACATTAATGCTGGATAAGCCAGCAGTACAGCTAGCATAGATTAAAGGAGTCATATGAATCACATCCTTTTTTGGTGGTAGGTACTGTCAGTTAGACGCTGCTGCAAGAGAAGTTGGTGCCAAAATGGATTGTTTCTTTTAAAATGCTATTAAAATAGTTCTAGTCATGTAACCCTAAGTTGTCTATATTGTCTTGTTCTGAAATGAAACCCAAATGAAGCGTTCAGTAATGGTTTTGAACATTCAACTTTTGTCTCTGTTCGCTCAGCCTCAGTAAACACAAACTCCCATCCTGGGAGAGGTCAAAGCCATTTGTTTTCGTCTCAGTTTAACTACTCAGTACTTTAGAACTGAAATGTCTGCTTTTTCTTGCCCTCTCCCATCTGCCAGCTAGCAAAGAAACAGCCAAAATACAGCAATAATAAAATTATCAATGACAATAATAGAATAAAGGTAATTGCACATTCACCATCTGAAACAAAATAGAAAAGAGTAGAAAAAAAATAAAAAAATAAAAAGCACACACATGTACACACACACACACACACACACACACACACACACACACACACACACACACACAAACACACAAACACACAAACACAAA
>JBBKCR010000031.1:2176393-2203338 GCA_037577295.1 Ladigesia roloffi | reverse complement strand
ACTTCCTGAAATCGATCTGTGCCAATTCTGCCACGATGGTGGTGGAGCATTATCATCCATGAACAGAAAATTGGGGGATGATGATGGTTTCTATGATATCTATGATGACTCTGAGGTAAGAACTTGCAGTGACTGAGCCATGTACAATAACCAACTGTTTCCAGCTAAACCACTTTTGCCACCCAACTTAATATACACAGATACTGTCCCAACCTCAACTGTAGTGGAGAAATTACCAGCATTTAATCCAATCACACAAACTGAACTTTCTTCAATTATCCTCTCCTCAAAATCCTTGACCTCTTCACTCGGCTCTATTCCAACACGTTTGTTTAAAGATGTCCTACCAATAAGAATCGGGCCTCTCCTATCAGTATTAAATTTCGAACTCAATATTGGTTATCTACCGAAAACCTTTAAATGAGTAGTTATTAAACCTTTATTAAAAAAACACACCTTGATCCATGTGAGCTCTCCAACTATCATCCTATATCTAACCTTCCATTCGTGTCTAAAATCTTAGAGAAAGTAGTGGCCCAACAGCTAGGTTAATTTCTCCAAAATAATGGACTATATGAAAAATTTCAATCTGGGTTCCGTCCTCACCATAGCACAGAAATAGCTCTTTTACTTTCGGCTGATAAAGGTTTGTCTCTCTACTGGTTCTGCTGACCCCACCATACGACTGGACAGAATATAAAACCTTGTCGGAATTATGAGAACTGCCTTATCCCGATTTAAATTGTACCTGATTGACCGCAATCAGTTTGTAAGTGTTAACGGAGAATTCTCAGCTCACACCAAAGTAAAATACGGTGTCCCACAAGGCTCTGTTTTAGCCCACCACCCCTCGGTTCTACCCTTTCTATTTAGGCTGCTCTAGTTAGATATGCCAGAGGGTTAACTTACACTCCTCATACACATTAATCATGCACTTAAATTTATGCGGAAATAACTCCATCCTCTGTTTTCTCTGAGAGAAACTGCTGCACACCTGCTGGATCGATCTCTGTGGGAGACTGCCCTCGGCCGAGCCCGGCTCCACTCGGACCAAGGCCTCTTGTTATCTATCTAGTGTTGGACTTGATGTCTCTCTCTCTCTCTCTCCCAGTGTTGTATTTGATGTCTATCTCTCTCCTGCCCCCCCCACTCTCCCCATCTCTCTCTCCCTACTTTCTTCCTCTCTGGGTCGACCTGAGGAGGAAAGGTTCCCCTTTTGAGTCTTTGTTCCTCCCGAGGTTTCTTTCTCCATTTGAGGGAGTTTTTCCTCGCCCCTGCCACCTTTGGTTTACTCACTAGGGGCTCAGACCTGGACTCTGTAAAGCTGCTTTGTGACAACCTGGTAGAAAAAGCGCTATAGAAATAAAATTGAATTTAATTTTGCACTGACCGATGATGCCTGCCATAACTGTTGCACCTCCTTCACCAAAGCAAACCCTGGGGACCATGATGACCTCAGCGTATCGCTCACCTCACCTTCTACAGCGACGCTGACAACCATAATTTCTGTGCAAGGTGACCATACACTCATCAGTGAACAGGACGGCAGACCACTGCTGCATTGTCCAGGTCACATGGTCTTGTGCGCACTGCAAATGTGCACGACGGTGTGTTGGCGTCAGTGGAGTCACCTGCAAGGGTCGCCTGGCATTCTAGCCACAGTGATGGAGTCAGTTGCGAATAGTTTGTCTGGAAACCCTAGAACCCCTTCACATCTCTTAAATGGGCCTGCAGCTGTGTGGCAGTTGCATAATGATGTCTGAGTGTATAGGTCCGTTGGTACTGGTCATCGCTGCGGTCTGTCACTCGTGGGGCTCCACTACTGGGTCTGTCATGTACTCTGCCAGTAGTTCAGTTGTGTGTTCATGGCTGTTTGAATGAAAACTTGGAATGACTTTCTGACTACCAGCTTTTTATACCCACAGAATCTTGAAATTGATGCCAAATTGAAAAAGGTTGTTATTTGGTATTGGCCCAGATATAAGAAACACCTGTACACACTCGAGACCATTGCATGGATTACACAAAATGAGGTATGTCTATCACTCCAATACAATTGCCTCCCTATCCCAAAAATTTCTGAAGTGAAACAGTGAAATGTAAGGCCACTCAGGGTTTACAGCTTAACTGTGACACCATGTCCACTAACAAGAATCACACACACTTATGGTTGACTGTGTACACCATAAAGGTTTCATGTGAACTAAAAAGATCACCAGCATTCTCCTGGGGATTCTGGTTCAGGAAGAGCAGTTTCAGCACTCCTTGTTCATTGCACAAGACTCCTACTTCTACACAAACACATGCACACATATATAAGGGAGAGGGAGAGGGAAAGGGAAAGTGAGAGAGAGAGAGAGGCAGTTGTGTCAAATACAAAAGATACATGTAAGTTTTGCTCTTCCCTCACACAGACCTGCTGTGGAATACAATCAGGCTGAACATGAACCCCGCTGCAATAATGCTGATGGTAATAAGCACCCCATTAGTGATGGGTGCGAAAAAGCTTGTAGGCCATGTGCCTTGATGGCATGCCACAGATGTAAGTGGACACCACCGAATTAAAAGGGAGCCTGAACTATTTACACCAGCAAATTTTGACCTTTTGTCTAAAGCCATGCCAGCCATGTTGATCACAATAACTAACTCCAAACTTTCAAACTTTTTGAAAAATCGAGGTGAAACATGGATAGCTCTGGTTAAAAAGCTTTATGTGTATGTTTGGTATGATCGTGTCTGCTCCCCACATTTTAAACACACACCTGACTCAGCAAGTCCCAGCTTGGCTCTAAAGTACTGCACAAGGACATTGATGGAAATGTTAGTTGACTAAGAACTGTTCTTTCTCTGGACACAGAAATGTAATTTGGTACCCAAACACTTTGATGCACACCGTTTTTCTAGTAACTGTAGTGCAATGATGCAGTCAATATCAGAGCAACTGTGTCCACTCAGGTACATTTCTGCTGAAACATGAAACAAAAGTGGATAAACAATCTTTACTTCCATGTCTAATATAAATGAACATAATGGCAGGCACTTTGAGAGCGCCGAGCCCACAGGAGAGTCTTTGGGTGCCGTGTGTTGCAGCAGTGTGATTGTGAAATATATGACCCGCCAGTGAAAAGAGTGACGTCATGTCTGTGAGGTCATTTCAGGGGAAGGAGTGCCGCGAAATGAAACCAAGGCAGCTGTGGTCATCAACTTCCTTTTAAAGAGCCTATGGCTTGAAATATTATATTTTAGCTGCAAAAGGTAACCAGCCTTTTTTGAGATCAACATTCAATATTATAAACACAAACTCATCTACACATATCCACCTATTCTCTCTGCCACACTCTACCTCGACTCATCCACAAGGAAGTTTCAGTCCGGGAGGCCAGACAGAACACCTTCACATATATTCATTTAAAGGTACAATAGTAACAGCAGCCTGTTTAATGTTAAAGGATGATGAGAGACTGAGAATTGTTATATAAAAATGAATTTGAAATCTCCATCAGAAAATGGATAGACAGGAAAAATGTAGAATTTTAAATGGCTTCTTTACAAGAAGATGAGAATGATTCTGGCCTTTTATCTCTGAAGGTCAAGTAAACATTTGTCAGCTCAAGATCAAGTTGCTGTTGGTGGGACTGGTCTCTTTTCTCTCTAAAACTGAAAGTTGGACATCAAGCTTTGGCTGTTTTTTTTTAACAAAATGTACTGTGTTTCTATTGGAAAAATCATTACTCTCAAAAGGTTTTCTACAAAGTTCTTCCATACTTGCACACTTTTTCAGGGTCTCTGACCCTAGCAGTAGAAACAAAACCAAAATTGAATTAATGGAGAATGAAGAACATGAACACTGGTGGGACAGTTCTCAAGACTTCATTTAGAAAGTTAGTTGAATTAAAGCAGCACCAATTGCATGAAATGAAAGACAACTAGGTGTATTTCTACTTAAATATAACATTTAATATTAATGAAAAAAAAAAAACAGAAAGGGAAAAACAAAAGACTGTTTAAAAATTTCCTTTCCAATGTTCTATTCATATCTGATATGATGTATTCAGGGATCCATAATTACACAGAAGCACTGATCCTTGAGAATCAAATGAAGACAAATCAGCAGTTTACAGTTAAAAACGATCCTGCTGCTCAGGTTCATCACACCCTTTCGCCTTAAGAGTGGGACTGGGTTCACACACAACACAGGGAGACTCTGTGTAGTCTGGCTCAAAAGCATCCTTCAGTTCCCTGGAGATATAAACCCAGCTCTGAAAGAGAAAGACAGAGAGATTAGGGAGGTATAAAAGTTAGGCCATGAAATCAAATCTTATTTTGAGTAGCACAGATTTTGGCCACATAAAGCAGTCACGGGTTGTAGATACCTCAACATTTCCATGATGTTTCTGGAACAAATCCTGCACGTTTTTGCTTGGGTCAGGGACCACAAGAAGCACCTTAATCCTGTGTGCAGAGAGGTCAAATTTTCATTTTTTACATGGCAGCAGACGACAATCATAAAATGGACAATGAGTGTAGATACAAGACAGGTGTGCCTAATTAAGTGACTTGCTGTGCACTTGATGTTTATGAGCATCTAAATGGCATTAGAAAATACAGAAAATTAATACTAACATACCACAAAAATCAAGAGAATATATAAGTCACCACCACACTTTACCTTTCACAGTAGAATAACAGAACAGCAAGGCCGATCAGAACAATGACTCCTAAGACAGGGACCCACAACTGCCACCAAGACTGAAAGGAAAGTGCAGGGTTGTCTTCTAAAAAAAACAAAGATTGGCAAGAAGATGAATAAATAAAACAATAAGTATGATAATCAAGGCAAGAGAATGGTCTGCTGAGCATCACAACTCTGCCATACCTGTGTAGTTTCCCCAACGAGCTGCATCACTCCAGTCACTCCAAATATCAGATTCACCGCAATAGATTCCAATTTTGTTCCTTACCTGAAATGTGAAATTACCCTTTGAGACAAAAGGTATACAGTAAGGGGATTCTTTTGCGCGGTGGACCTGTATGAAAATAAAGAACCCATACGAAAAGGGTCAGTGATGAGGTCATAAAATGCATTATAATATCCCTTTAAGTATCTTTTTTTTTCTTACCTGCCATTGGTCAAAACCACTCTGATAGCGTACACTATGGTACAAACAGTCTTGCTTTTCAAAACTGGGTACCCAACGCACGCACAGGCCACTCTCAGCATTCCACACCACAGACAGGTTGTGGGGAGGGTTTAGCTTCACTGTACATGCAGGACAAGAAAGGTTAGGGATGTAGTGCTTTAAAATGTGTATATAACTTTGCAAAGATATTCAGTAGTTAGGTTTGTAAAAAAAAAACGCACACACACAGATAAGCCACTTCATTACGTACACCATCTTTATCTTTTTGTCTTCTCTGCTGACCACATAGGTGCACTTTGACTGTAATGTGTTAGTCATTCTCAAATTCATCATCTGTGGTCATGCGCTAAATGAAACAGCGGAAATGTACGATTCTAGATACTTAGGTAGGTGTACCTAATATAGCGGTATAAAATGTACTGGAACTGTACTGGAGAGACTGGAGAAACCATTTTAATTTTGATATTCCCTCAAGTAGTAATATCACAAGCAGATCTAAATCCAGTTGAACAGCTAGGGGAGGTTTTTGGATGAACATGTTAGACAGTGCTCTCTACCACCATCATTCAGACATGGGTGGATATGGTTTGTTCCATCCCTCGTGTACAATTCCAGTAATTTGTAGAATCCATAACAAATGCCAAAGTGCTCTGAATTGGTTCTGGGAGCTCAACACATTTCCTTTATTCTTTTCTTACCTATGCTTGTGAGTATATCGTATTTTTTTATTGAGACTGTCTGATTTCTACCCACAGACAATTTTGCATAAAAAGAATAAAATTCATCGCCATTTAGCAAAGGGATCCTGCAGCCCACATTCTGACCATGTTGACGTCGATACCATGGACACTCTTGATATGAATCTTCATTCCGCAATCTGATGAAGAAGGGAACATTCAGCCACGTCACCATCCATCATGAATTACTGAAATCCTATGATTAAATGGACAGTAGGGGTAACTTACGCACTGCTGAAGTTATAGCTTGTCTCTTGCATTTTTAATCTGGTCCAAGTACAATCCACATACTTATTGATGACAGTGCATGTGATGTTAAGCATACAGTCTTGACTGGTACAGCTCTCTCCTGCACAAGCAAATAAGGGCCACACTACTTATATTAACAGATGCATAGAAAATAAAGAAAACCAAAGAAACTGACCAAAAAAAAACAGGTTGTAAAGGTCTTTAGCTGGAACTGCCCTTAACGCCTCCTCACACACAACTGACTGGAGGGAAATTCCCCTCAAACTTTCCAGACCTATTTTTCTTAAAGCAGTTTTTCTCAAAGCTGGTATAAAATAAATATTCTAAAGTGTATGTGTGATATATGTGTAAAACATATACTATTTTTAAATCGATTTTTACAGAAACACTATCAACTAGAAAGATTTTCACTGAAAAACTATTTCAATTATCAGAAAGTTCCACAATTTAGAAGAATTAAGTACTTACTCGAGAGAGGCTTAGCACTGGAAGAGCCCAAAGAGAAGATTAGGAGTAAAAGACAACCAACAAGAATCTCAGATGCTGGTACTAAAACCATGGTTCATAGTCATGCTCTCTAGCGAGAGCTCACAAAAAATGCTGCTGCTGAAATGAGCTAAGAGGATGTAGGCCACAGCAATGTTTCCGTGTTAACAGTTTCCTCTCATGTGACCATCTATGTTACGTATATCGAAAGGAGGTTGAAACCAACTAGACACAAAAATATATTTAATAATCATGCTTCAAAAAAGGAAGGGACGGCTATATCAGAGTGACTGGAATAGATTTCAAAAGATACAGCAAGTAAAATATAATTACTATTGTTCCCAGTTTGATCCCCGTCACCGAACATCTTAGACATATTTATTACCCAAAATGTTGGGTAGTTAATTAGGTATCAGTGTCCTTTGGTCAGGTTTTTCCAAGACACCATGGTTCAGTGTTCAGTCTGGCTCCATTATGACATTTAACCATTCTAGATCTAGTAAAAGTCAAACAAGTCCAACAGCTTTGTCCATAAAAGTAGCAAACTTCTGAGGTTGACCAGGCAGGAATGGCAGCAGAGTGGATAGGTCCATGTCCTTGAGCAATTGACGCAAAGTGCTGAAATAAAGAAGAAAGGTGGTGAGAGAAACATATATAACAAAAAATAACATAAAAAATAATGAATGAATGTTGCAATCCTGCTCTAGAGACTTGTGTAGCACAGCTACAGGAGATGATTAGGCATGTTTGCTGGTGATGATATAAATAAAGGAGAAAATCTTTAAAGTTTTCCAACCAAGTGTTTCAAAGTAGTTTGACATGCACATTCAGTGCACCATCACAAAATAGATTCAACAAAAGCCTATCCGAATGACATGCAGCTCTTCTAATACTTTAGCCCATAATAGTAATGATTACATCTGTTTTATTCTTTTCAATTAACAAAGTGCTTAAATAACAGCAAGAGTTTTGTACTGTAATGCACTACATACTGAACCACCTTAACAATCATGTATTTTCAGTGATTTGTGGTCTAGTAGCTCTTCTGTAGGTTCAGACAGATGTACTAGGTTTTACTGTCTGCAGGCATCACTGAGCTTTGGGTTCTCCTGGCCCTGTGGCTAGTTCACTGGTTGTCCATACTTATTTGTAGGCACCAAAAAAACACAATACCTTCTTTTTTGGAGATGCTCTAATAAAGTATTCAACTGACTGCTCACTTTATACAGTGTACTGCCAAAAGAATTGATAGACTCCTCAAAATCATTGAATATGGGTGCTCCAATCACTTAAATGGTGACATGTTTATAAAATCAAGCACCTAGGCATGAAGACCGCTTCTACAAACATTTGTGAAAGAATGGGTCACTCTCAGGAGCTCAGTGAATGCAAGCCATGGTACCATGACAAGATGCCACCTCTGCAATAGGGCCATTCGTGAAATGTCCTCACTACTAAATATTCTGCGGGCAACCATTAGTGGTAACTGGGAACAACAGCAACCCAGCCATGAAGTGGTAGGCCATGTAAAATCACAGTGAGGACGGTGAAGTCACCCACTGTCTGCAGAGTCAATAGCTACAGACCTCCAAACGTCATGTGGACTTCAGATACGCTCAAGAACAGTGTAGAGAGTTTCATGAAATGGGTTTCCATGGCTAAGCATATGCATCCAAGCCTTACATCAACAAGTGTAATGCAAAGTGTTGGATGCAGGGTTGTAAATCACACCACCACTGGACTCTAGAGCAGTGACGACATGTTTTCTGGAGTGACGAAACACACTTCTCTGACCGGCAACCTGCTAGCACTCCTTTGAGATGGAATCCTGTGAGCCAGGCCTTCTCGCCTGATCAGTGCCTGACCACACAAATGCTCTCCTGGAAGAATGACTTCCCAGAAGGGTTGCAGCCCTAATAGCTGCAATGTGTGGGTCAACTGGATTTAAAACCTTATGTCTTAAGAATGGGATATCACAAAAATGAATGTGCTTGTAAAGGCAGGTGTCCCAATACATTTGGATATAAGTACTCTTGATGTGTGTCTGATTTGTGTATATGGAAGTACAACAATGACATGCATTGCAGCTCTATGGAAGCTATATGCCACAAACCTGCAGGTGCAGTAGAGGAGATGTGAATCTGCTTGCAATTGCTTGGCTAGTTCAAGCTGATGGTTGTCCATTAACTTGTGATTGACCACTACAAGGAGAGGTTTTCCAGCACCGAGAGCCTCCAGACAGCTTCCTGCTCCTAGAATGACAACAGTAGCATTAGTCCAACTAAACAATATGGAGAAAGGTTATTAAAGTAGATCACTAAAACTGATCTTGAAGTTAGATTTGGTAGACAAAGGCAAAGATACAGTCTATAATATTAATTATAGTGGTTAGGATGTTGCCCCTGCGATCAGAAGGATGTGGTTTTGAATCTCAGGCCTGCTGGTGGCACCACTGAGCATGGTATTATCCCCACACACTGCTCCCTGGGCACTGCATTGCTGTCTGCCCACTGCTTCACTTGGTGTATTGGTTAAATGCAGAAAGAGAGAATTTCACACTGCCTACTTTGCTGTGTTCTATAAGGTGACTATTAGGAGCCACTTTATTTCACTCCACAAAACAGTTTAATTATAATAATGTAAAGACGTCTCACATAAAATTAGGCTGCATTTACCTTCAGAAATAATCAAGAATTCTCATTTGATGCCAAAAGACCTGTGTTTACATGGGGGGGATAAGTGCTGAGACCTATAGTGACACCCACCTGCATGACTGATCACCAGGTCAGCCGTCTGAATGTTTTCTGCTATGGACTCTTTAAAACGGAACACTTCAAGCCTCAGTCCAGGACAGCTTTGAGGATCAGGAACAAACGAGCCCCGGCCAATTTGGAGAACCACTTCCGTGTACCCTCTACCTACTAAAGCCTGAGAAACAATGAGTGTAAGAACAGAATAAGGCTGTTTTCCTACATAAAATGTAGCTCTCTGGCTAACATAGCCTTCCTGAGTGTAAACACTACCTTTATGACTTCCTCAGAAGTCATACTGCTTATTAATTCATCAAAACTGGTTGTTCCGACTGTGACGAACACGGTTTTCATCGGGTCAGTCTTGTTCACAAAGTTATTATCACAAAACACCACCTCAACAAACCGGTCCAGCTTAAAACGGCACAGTTGTGACAGCAGCTCTCTCGAAGAACCCACTTCACAATAAGAGTCCCCAACGAACTCAAATACATTGTGTTACTTTGTTTTGTTTTATTCCTTATTAATCATACTCGGTCAATATATGTAAACAGATAACTAAATTGCTTCTTTCAATTGTAAGAGATTGGACATATTCTTTACAATTACACTGCGCAAAATATGTAAAAATAAATGTATAAAATAAAAATGACGTAGAACTGAGATTTTAAATGAAAAAATACAAACATATAAGGCGGAACTTAATTTTACGAGCACGAGTCCACATGGAAAGTGAAATATGCTGTATCAGTTCTGAAAGAAATCCCATAAAATATCTGCAAACGCAACCTGACTGATCAACAGTGCCATCTGCTGGACTGAGGAATAAATTTTTACTGTGGAACAAGATTTTGTATTACTAACACAGCACATCCAACTCAAATACTGACATGGCCAAAGGATTACCCTTGAGATTCTATGCTGTATGAGAAGCCCACCAAATGCTTTTGGATTTTAGTTGAAAAAATGTTAGGACTTGCATTGCGACATTCAAGTATAGACAGGATCAGGAGGGCGTTTGTAGAAGTGCAAGTTGAGATTCTGTTGGTTTGGAAATGTGTTGGGGAGTCTCCTCAGAAGGACGCTGAGGATAGATCTGCAGGGGAGAGGGGAAGAGGAAAGCCTTGTAGGAGGATTTCAGACATGGTGTGAAAGGACTTGCAGGTGTGAGATAGGAAGATGCTGAGGGAAGAAGGAAATGGAGATGGCTCATTCTTTGTGCCGATCCCTAACTGGGAGCATCAGAGAGGGAGGAGTTGTTGAATGAATGCTCATTTTGATTTAATCTTAATTGATGGCATTTAAACTACCTTAAAATTCACAAAAAACTGTCAAACCAATGGAATTTCTTTAGCAGTAATAAGTATCTTCAGAGAAAATTTGAACAGAAATCCCTTTTCAAAAGCACCTGTTAAGCTTGTTTTTACATTACTTTTTTCAGAACTTTTCCTGCAAATATACAATGGTCTCTGAACCCCAAAATGACATACACAAGTAAAAATACAGGAAGCAATAACTCCACGCAGGTTTGAGACTGTAATCATTTAAGGCGTCATTAATGCTCCATTTCAGAAACAATGCATACTGTTGTCACAAAAAAGCAAAACAGCCAACAAAACATAAAATGCAGTGTGTATCCATCTTTGTAATTAAAGATTTTAATAAATAGACTATTATGAGAAAAAAGCATACATAATGTAGTTTTAAAAAAGATGAAAAAAAAAAAAGTTAGATGGTCCAGGTCTCAAACCTGTATAATGGCTATTATCACTTTAAAATTAGATATCAAACTTAACATGTTAAAAAGAAAACCTGGGGATGTACAACTGAGCACCTTCAGTGGGATTTACAGCCTTGAGAAGTCCTGCTCATATATAACCCCTTTCCCCCTCTAAGAAAATAGATATTAATAGCCCTGTCACAGATGTCCCCATTTCCAAAGTCCACTGCCCTCCCACTGATGCTCATCATGTGTTTCCCAAAAAGCCCAGTATACTGTATATATACTGTACTACATATGTGCTCTACAATACAGACACCAATGAAAGTCAGAAATGTCAAAGTCCCTGCTTTAATTGCAGCTAAACCAAGCCTTGTCAGATGACATCATCAGTTTCAGAGTTCAGGGGGCTCAGTGGCACTGGTGTGGCTCATGGGGTCAAAACATCATTGAAGCAGACACTGGTTCAAAAGGGCATCCTGCCAGGTGGTATGGCTGGGGAAAATGAAAAGGCACTTGTGTTAGTTATTGAAAAAGCAGTAGGGCTTACATGTAAAATATAATGATAAATTCAGTGCTAAACATGAGAATTTAAGATTACACATCTGAAATACAAATTACAGAATGTGGTTGAAGCCATGAAGGTAAGAAAAAAAAAAAAAATCAGTAATAAGCTACAGAATACCTACCAATAAAAATACCAAAATACACAATTTAAACATGAAGTCCCTCATTTTAGATCTCCAACAATATAAATATATGACCTTCAAATTATGTGAACATTTATAATACAACGTTTATCAATAGAAAACGTATGCAGACCACCATTTCCTGTTGTTTTGGAACACTGATCGTCATTCAGGACGTTTTTTCCTCTTTCTTTACTGGGAATCTCCCTGCTTGCATATGCCTGACACTAGTCTAGATTGTTTCATGCTTCACCAAGCTGACGCTGGGCTTAGGCAGTTTTTTTCTTCATGCCACATTCTTTGGGTGATCTACTGATAACAGAACAAAGCCTGCTGGAGTAGCTGGCTTTACTCAACAGTCTCTTCTCCTAAATCAAAGAGCCATCTTGCTTAGATTATACACAAAGAGCCACAATACATGCCTCTCATTTTGTAAAAGACATCAGTATGCTGTACATTTCATTTTGAATCAGACCATTTATGTGATGAATTTTTAACACTGAAGCTACTAATGGACTGTATGATCATACTTTAATATTGAGAGTAAACGAAGTTACCCCCTATGGTTGACCTAGATTTTTGTCCCAAATGTCCAGTGTGGCTTTGATAAAGCAACAACCTCATACCTGGGGAGACTGTGGAAAAGCCAGGGCCTTCACTGCACCACACAGGCTGTGCAGCACTGCTCCTGTTTCTCGGGCAAAGTGGCATAGTTCATCTGCCTCACAATCTCGGCGAAGAGCTCGTCCACCATGGTCTTACTCTTGGCTGAAGTCTCAATAAACGGACAACCCCATTCCTGTGCAAGTGCTCGGCCATCAGATCCTGCAACCTCCCTCTCCGACTCCAGGTCCACCTTATTTCCCACCAAAATCAGGGGAACCTTCTCAAAGCGCTTCACTCGCACTATCTGGTCTCGCATTGGTCTGATGTCCTGGTGGGCCACAAGGAAGACTGGGATTACAGATCCATTCTCCAAGACATTTCACTGCTCCAACTTGTTGACATTCTGCCATAGTTACATTAGGGCCTGCCACACTGAAATTGTACTAGGATATTTTTCACAAATGGAGCTTTAAACTGGCTAAGACCTACTTTCTATATTCACATCATTCTATAGTATTGTACAAGGCGTGGCGCAGGGATTAAAACTACTTTCCCAACTACCCAACATGAACATTTTTAATGGAGCAAAGTCAGGAGCTCACCTGAAAGGACTGCTGGTTGACAAGGCTGTAAACCAGGATAAAGCCCTGGCCATTCTTTATGTAGAGATCTCGCATGGAGGCGAACTGCTCCGTCCCAGCGGTGTCGAGGATCTCCAGCACGGACGGGGACGAGTCCACCTCGATCTCCTTCCGATAGAAGTCCTCGATGGTGGGGTCATATTTTTCTATAAAGGTCCCGGTGACGAACTGCACGGTCAGCGCGGACTTGCCGACGCCGCCGCTGCCCAAAACCACCACCTTATACTCCTTCATCTGGAGCACCACACACTCCCCAACCGCGGCCTGCTGGTCTTTACCTCCTCCCCAACATACAGCAGGCAGCAAACTGCCAAAATATACCCTATTCAGTCAACAACCCAAGCCTTACCCCAAAGAACAGAAAACGATTACAAAAATACTGGCGAAACCTTGATTTTTCACTCTTGTATGATGTGTTCGAAAATAACAGCCAGGCCGGCTAGCTAACCACGAAACGCCCCGGCTCCATCCACACTCGGCCCGGATTGGTTCACACACGGCTCGCCGCCTCCCCGGAGAGGGCTCATTGCAAACAAGACTAAGTGAAGGGTTGAAAATGGCTCTTTATATCGCTGGACACGGACTCCAGCAGGGTCCATCCGCCGGCTAGGGTCGAGAACAGCTAAATGCGGTGTGTGCTGCTGCCATTCCGGCGGCTATGGGAACAAACACCGCTAGCAGCTAAGCTAGGCTAAAGCTAAACAACCCCCGTACAATCATTCCCAGCTCGACTCCCTGGTTCCGACGCTGCAAACAAATAAACAAAAATAGTTAAGAGCTTTCGTCTTTCCTCGTCTGGTGACTGTGGCGTTTTATTCCAAGACAGATCCCGTTTTAATCAACAGGTCAGGTTCTGAAGCGAGCCGTTGTCAGTGGCCAACACAAACCCGCACACTCCCTCCTCCCAGCTCCTGACAAGCCGGCCAGCCTAAATCACCTTACATCGACCAGCGGATGTCGGGCGGAAAGCCCATTTGATTCAGTGTCAGCTCTGGCCTCAGGTTTTCATGTGTAAGGCGAGGGCAATTTGGTCTAAACCGAGCCGGAGCGCCCTGCCCGCTGTTAAGACATGGCTGCTACTTTTCTTTTGTAAAAACCGTGTTGAAAAATCTGCGATTGGCTATCGGGAGGGGAGCGCATCTGATTGGGCAAGGGCACTAGAGGGCGGAGGCGATCACGCTGAAGTTCCTTCAGGCTTTCAGGAAAATGGACCACAAACCTGCAGACACCTCTAACCGCAGACAGTTTACTGCACAAAATATTCCAAGACAGCTCCCTAACAACTAGGTACCTGGTGAAGTAATTGGTTAGGGAGTGGTCCCTGCAATCAGATGGTTATGGGTTTGTATTTCAGGACTGCTTGTGGCACCACTCAGGTACCCCATGAGCCAGATACCATCCCCACACACTTCTACAAAGAGCCCATTTTCTTTATGTCTATTTATTAATACATTTATTGCAGCAAATATTAAGGGCCGCAAAAGTTGTCTTGTGAGGTATTTGGAAATTCAGAAAGTTACCCTGCTTCCTTACCTAGTGACACAACATGCAGCGCTGTGAAGAAGTATTGGCCCCCTTTCTGATTTCTTATTTTTTGTATTTTTGTCACACTTTAATATTTATAATACTAATTATCCAGATTATCAATCTAATTTAAATATTAGACAAAGATAACCCAAGTAAATACAAAATATTGTATTTAAGGAAAAAACTATCCAAATGTATATGGCCCCATCTGAAAAAGTAATTGCACCCCCCTTGCAAAATCACAAATAACTTTGATTAATCACATTGTTTGGGAAAACAATTCAATTTCACTAGCCACGCCCAGGCCTGATTACTACCAGACCTGCTGGTCATTTAAAAAGGTGGTGAAAAAAATCCCAGAAAAGGAAAATATCATTCCGCAAACTAAAGGAATTCAGGAACAGATGAGAAACAATGTAATCACACCTGTCTGTCTGGAAAAGGTAATAAGTCATTATTAAAGCTTTGGGACCACAAAGACAGCCAATATTCACAAATGGAGAAGAGGTCAACCTTCCTAGAAGTGGCTGGCCTAGAAAGAGTGCAGCCATAACTCATCCAAGAGGCCACAAAAGCATATGTAAATAAACACATCCAACAATATTTATATTTTAAGGGGCTAGACTATAGGCTGAGGGGTCTACATCTACCTGCCCTAAACCTCACCCATTTTACCTTATCAAATGTAAACAGAGGAGTGCTTTCATTTTTATAGACAAAACCACTGCTTGCGATTGACCTTTTTAAGTGCTTTATTAAAATGTCAAACAAAAAGAACAGAGATCATATAAGTATGTATATTTTCTATACATTAATAGAATCGTAAAAGGGATTGGCAAGAAGCACAATTTTTTTAGCACATACAAGCACAACACACTAAATAGAAAGAGAAGCATTTCATATAAAGAGTCAAAGCATTCAATTATGTCTTGTCCTACAGTGGGGGAAAGAGGAATCTAGTACATATGGCTTTGAAACAAGGTGGACATTCTTTTATCTGCTCCAGGTACAAGATAGCACTTATATGCACTGGCATCAGCATTTAAACTTACACTTGTCTGATGCCCTTAAAGGGACAAAACCTCAGTCTCGACGGGAGACTTCATGTACAACATCCATAACATTTGTACAACATAAATATAAACTTACAATCCTTATTATTTCTATATGTCAATTCCATCGACTACTTCCAAAACATCAATACAATCCAAGGTTAGTTTAGTTTCCACACACAGTCTTAAATATGACATGAATAGATATGGGTCACAACAAAGAAATGGTCTCATTGGTTTTAATGGCTTAAAAAAAAGAAAAAGAAAAAAACAAACAAAAGTAAATCACTGTCTCCACATCACAAAATGTCTAGGCACAAGAGGATGGACAGCAGAAGAGTCTGAGTTGTTTTTCCTCTACCAAGCACAGTGGTAAAAAGTGTCCTTTGATTGCATTCAGTGTCAGCATGTTCTGGGAATTGGGACTTGACAATTCTACATCTGCATTAAGTCCTAAGTGCTACCTTTCACTTTACAGTCAGAAGGCTCAGGACCACCTTAAAGTGGCCCAAAGGTGCGTCGATATGTAAGTAACCTACGGAGACTCGGTCTCTCCCTCACTACTAGGACAAGTGCCATGGCAACAAAATTATCGGCTTCCAAAGCAATTGTAGAGCACAAAATGTACAAGATTTCTCTGACGGCGGCTTTTGTTAGGAGAGTCACTGCTTGACCGTGAAACATCTTGGTATTGACTGAGAAATGCAATGAGATATATTCAGAATTACTGTTGATTTTCAGGGAATGCGTGAGCATTTGAAACACAAACTAAAGTGTAACCAAAAGTCGTCACGATGTGTAGCCAGCTGCAGTGCTTTCCTGCTATAGTCTGACCCTGAAGTTGGAGGTGTGTCCGAGATTTGGGTGATGGACGGCCTTCGTCACGGGCGAGCTCGTCCTCTCTTATACTCTCTGCCACCCGCAGGGGGCAGAACACCACCAGAGCCTGTTTCACAGGAGGCGATCCCTTGCAGACCCATTTTGAATATGCTTTCATTTTCCCAACTAGTTGAAATACGGGCCATAACAGACAATAAGCACAGAGGAACATGTGAAATTGAACAGGAAATTCATTATCTGCAAAGAAAAAAACAAAGACAAAAAAAACAAAACAAAGCAGGGTATTCTTTCTTTGGTTTCTAGATACAGCAATGTATTACCTGCATATGTTTTAGTGGACACGTTACTGTTCAGACACTAGCAGTTCTGACACACAACTTCAGGATCAGATATAGACAGCCACAGTACTCAGTGTGATATGCTTTTGTAAACTATGACAAACTACAAAGCATCTGTCAGCAAATTTTCCCCATTTTATCAGCAAGCAGTATAGTGCTCATGGTCAGAACAAGGGCGTTAGCGAAACAGAACATTTGACAAATCCCTCAAAAACAGCATTTCTTTGACAACCTATTAAAAAGACAGCTGTTTGTCTGTATTCCAAACAATACAGTCATCTGAGTTGAACCAGTTCTTTAATATATATATATATATATTCATTCTTCTATGTATATTCAAAATAAATTCTGAATATTTTGACTCAGTTATGTACATAAGTGCAAACAAGGTGAAGAACACACATTCGTACACTGATGGGGGAACAGCAGGATTTACCAGGTCCCAGCACAGCTGGGCTACAATCTGGGTAGACCAGAGAGGGTAGAAATGAGACTTTACCTAGAGGGGAGAGATATGGCTCACCACGCCCTACAGACTGCTCTGCTCTTGACATCATCGATTTTAAAGATTTACATACAGATCTTCTTCCTTTAAGATCCTTTCTGGAATCTCCTGGTCCAGGCAGCCCTTTTCCATGAGTCCGTTTTGCACTACGTTACATCTTCACGATCCAACGGATCCAATCTAAAGCTCAAATACTTCCTCGATGGTTTTTTTTTTTACTTTTTATCAAGCAGAATAACAACAACCCTCTTAGAAAAATAAGAAATCATAAAAACAGAAATAACATATGACGTCTCCAAATGGCCTTTGGACTAAAGGTATCTCACCTTTAAATTGTTTTCATTTTTTTTGTACAAAATAGGCAATCATCTCTTAATCCAAGATAAGCTAACTACACATTCCCTTTCAGAATAAGTTAACCTTGTACATTATTTCAATTTAATGTGAAAAAATTCACAATTAAGATTCACAAAGGTAGCCATGTTGTAGTTTTGTTGCCATAGCAACAACAACGTACTATCAAGTAACAATGAATCTATCATTGTAATACATATAAATGTGAAGATTAATAGATATATGTATATACATTTATATATAGATATATATAGATAGAGAGAGAAAGAGATATTTATTATGTTTTTTTGTTTTTCTTAAACCACTAACTGCACAAACTATGAATCAGATTATTCAGATTATTTTCCATTTCATGCGATGAGATTTTATGCTGGATAACAAGTAACTGATATGAACTTATTAATGATCAGGCTAACTAAAAATGGACAGGTCATCTTCAAAATGTCAAACACACCATAACGTGACGTCATATGTGAAGACACAGCTAAAATATAAGTACCATTAAGGTCAAGTGATATAAACTAGAATGGTGATTAAAACTATAATGACAATGCACTAATAATATGTACAAGTAAGATCATCTGACTACATTATACATGAATACTCACTTCTTAAAAAGTGAGTTTTCTTAAAATGCTAAAGCCCCAAAGGAGGCATATTTTTTGTTTTCTTAATCAAGTATTTTGTTGATTCCAGCTGAATAGCAGTTGGAGAAGGCATAACTCTTGATATGAGAGAGAGAGAGAGAGAAAGAGAGAGTAAGAGTAGACAGAGAGAAAGTGGAGAGTGAGAGAAAGAGAGAGAGAAAAAGAGGGATCTATACCTTGGCTAGGCAATGAGACTCATTCAACTACAAGAAATAATCCATTACATAAAATCAACAGCTGAGTACTTGCCGAAACAACTGCCCACATTTACACACACCCACATCCCCAAACACACATTAACATTTTATAAAATGTATACAACACAGATATTCAGTATTTCAATAACACAGTATATTGTCTTGCTCTGATTTTGCATTTGACCTTAGTTTTCTCTACTGACTGTAAGTGCTCCATGCTTATTATATTACCATGGTAAAGCATAGCATACTCTGGGCCGCTTCTCCAAACACAGATTAAGCTTTAGGCTAAATTAAACTGTCGATGATTCTTGTTTTAAATTTGACAATCAGATTTAGTCTTGAATGAGCCTTAATCGATGCCTAGTAAAACATGCCCTTGCAGTTTGGCCTGGAGAGAGTGATGGTCTACTCTAGACAGAAAGCAACACCTGCTTCTCAGGTAGGTTTTCGCCTTTCAACGGACGCTTTTTAAATCACACCTCAGAGTGGCTAGGCTGTCTTTGCAACCAAACAGTTGTTATTTAGATGCTCACATAAGGACAGCAACAACTCGAAAAGGTCCTCTGTGAGTCACTGCAAGTTTACTTAGACTCTTATTTTGATAGTAAATCAACAG
Source organism: Ladigesia roloffi (assembly GCA_037577295.1). Lineage (NCBI taxonomy): Eukaryota > Metazoa > Chordata > Actinopteri > Characiformes > Alestidae > Ladigesia > Ladigesia roloffi. The sequence continues at coordinate 2,184,240 of JBBKCR010000031.1, read as the reverse complement.
TGGATGGCATCGAGAGCTTTGTGCTCCCTTGATATGTTGAAACGTGTGGTTTGATTCAGGAGAAGGGAAGGTGAGACTTCTCTGACATTAATGACATTCTCCTTGTCCTAAATGATCACATTCAAATGTATATAAGGCCCTTTCATGGCATCTTGTAAGTGAGGTCCTTCTTCAGCACCTCAGCTACAGCTGATCCACCACCTCTGCTTTCGGACATCACATTTCTGTTAAAATCACTGCTTATAAATGTTACTAAACTGCTTGAATGGTTGACAGATGGCTGTGCTGTTGAGTTTTAGAGTCAGTTGACTATTCTAACGCAAGCCATGATGGTTTCAAACATCTTCAGGTCAGGGGCACCATGTAATCAATGGAAAGTGGCTACAGGGACCCCTGAGCATGAGGTGACTGAGGAAAGGCTCAGAGGAAAGCAAAACATAAATGATTGCATTAATTGTAGGGGAAATGGCATTTTCAATCAAATCAGTCTGCTCCTGGCCTTGGCATATGGAGTTTGCTCCTTTAATCACTGTAGGCCTTCCTTTTACCAGTGATTGGCACAGACTGACTCAGGTCTGGAAAGCATTGGCACAAGAAACAACGCACTTGCAATATGTGCAGCCTTCGGTATCCTTAAAAAAACAAATGGATTCCAGTTAAATACTGGACAATACCAGTCCAGTGCCACTGGATCCTTGCATATATAGTTTTGAGTTGCAATTTCTGATAAATTGATGGGTAAAAGAAGATTCCCAATCCAACAAATCTAACGTTTAAACCATTAAGATGTAATCAGTCATTCAGAGAGTGCTGATGTGAAACATCCAGCTAGACAAACTTCAAGAGAATTTTCAGTGGTGATAGAAAGCAGATATCTGAAGCATTTATGGTCTCTAAAAACTAATTACTAATTAATATACTGTAAAGCAATAGTTTTGTGTTACAGCCCAACACATTATATATAAATCTATTCATAGCCATTGTAGATTTTGCCATAGCAAAGACTTAAAATAATGAAAATGATAGAAGAAAAAACATATCATTATCAACAAACAAATAGCATGCAGTAATTTTTAGCTTACAGTAAACATTTAATAATGCATTAATATGCTCAGAAAAGACATGTAGGTTTGCTGTTTGTATAAGAACTGAAATGTGTTCAGACCCCTGGTTTCTATCATGCACCACTGTAAAAAAAAACGTACATCAGTAATCGCTTTAAATGTTTATATCTCTATAATTTAACTATTCAGAAATGTTTAAGATGGCGGGCTTCAATCAAAATAACTCATTTTAAAGCTTGGTAGTTCTAACAAGTCTGGCATCGAATTGGTGTCAGACAGAGATTTTCTGTTAGTTTTTGAAAAGAAATGTATAGTGCCGTCATTAATTTTAAGACATGCAAATCACACCCCAATAGACAAATATTCTATAAAGCTCCATTAGATGTGTTTTGGCTGTCATGCTGAGAATTATCTACAGTATGGCCAGTTCCAAGATATCATGTTTCTGTGAGATGTAGCAAACAGGGCCAAGCAATAAGTAGAGACAAACAGACTGTCACACAGTAGGAGGGTCGGGCCATGGATTCTGGCAGAGACCGTCTGTGCCGTGGAAAAAAAAGAAAACAAAGACTGCTATGGTAGCAGACTCCAGCTATCATTTTGCAATGTTACTGATAAACGGAGTCGACCTTACTGATAGTTAATATATGACAATCACAGGAAATAAATGTAAGGGTTAGGGGGAGAAGTGATGTGCTGCGACGTGGCTGAGTAGAGAGGAACAGTTGGGCTTAGAAATGGAGCTACTCCAATCGACGACCGCAGCTGCTGTGCTGGCACTCCGTCTCACAGCATGTTGATCAGACTCATCCTGAGCTACAGACATCTATCAGACCTCCAATGCAGCACCAGCTATAGGGCTGTAACCAGACTCAGCCAATCAGTGTGCACTGCACTATGCACTGTGCTAGCACACACTCACTTCTGCTTAAGGCATTTCGCATTTAGAAAATGGAAGTATGAGGCATGACGATCTACCTAGCCACTGTCCTTCCTTTTCCACCGAAAATGTGGCTTGGAAAAAAGGTGTGGACAACAAACCATGCCCGGAAAAAATATAACACTTAACTTCGGTCTGCAGTCCAGCTCATCAGGCTTAGGTTAAATAAATAATACTCTTTCACCACACAAATGACAGAGAACAGACATCAGTTCCTAAGGAGAAGGAAAAGTGGATTTGTAGATGGACTGAAGAACAGCACACTGACTCTTAAAGGCTACAAAGTGTATGGTAATTTTGTTTTCAGTCTACTGAAAATTTAGGCCGAAGTTGGGAAAAGACTTTCACACACTTGTAATGTGAAAGGCACAAACAATGATGAACTTTAAACTAATTAGCCATTCGGACAACAAGACTTTAAACTGGTATGAATCATTCTATATTCTTATATTCGAGAATGTTGAAAAGAAATCAAACATCAATTAATTAGAAAGAAGCTAAAAGAAAATCAAAGCAAAAAGAACCACCAGATCTATCTAAAACTATCAAGAGCAATCTGAACTCCCATACACTCCTCTCCCTGCGGTAAGCCCTGTGCCCAGACACGCACAGCAATCACATTCTTGTGTTCTCCATGCAAACTGTTGATGCGCCTGCAGAGTCATATGTGCTGTCAGGTGACGTCAAGCCTCAGCTCCACTTTCTCATGGTGGATCGATTAAGCAGGGTCTGAGACCTCACTGTATCTTCAGGAGAATGCACTGTTCTCAACAGTGTGTTGGTGTGTGTATCCGTGTGAGTGTGTGCGTGTGTGCGTGCATTTATGATTCTACAAATCTGTGTACTTGTATGGCTGTGAATTCAAAGAGAGCTCAGATTCTGCATCCGCACACTCTTCAAGTCTCCGTGCATCGAGATGGCATGCTTCCTAAAACAGTTGTAGGTCCAAGCTTAAGTATTGCCTGTTTTAGCATCAACAAACCTTTTGTTGACTTTTTGCCCATGACATGTCCATGTCAACTGTGAAGATGAAAGGGTTGCCCCTGGGAGGGCGCACTGATTAGGCACACGTTTGTTGCATTCACATCTCTGCGGTGTGGTGGGACTGTATGGGTGGCGGGCCTGATGGTGGCGTCTTAACCGAGGTTGTGGGTGAGGCTTGCTGAGTTTATAGCCATGGGGGCCGCCACCAGAAGTTTTGGGACCGGACAGAACTGGGAGTCCACAGGAATGCAGTGGAGGTCGATGGGTTCTGTGGTCAGTACCTCGGCGGGGTCTACTGGAAGACAAGGAAAGACGAGAGAGAGAGAAGGAAAAGAAAGAAGAACAAAAGAGGGTTGAGACATAAATGTGTTTCAGGACAGGTCTAACAAGTATTGCAAAAGCAAACAAATGTCAGAGGCAAGGTAAAACTAGTTTTACATAAAAAGTGTAATCAAAATGTTCTTTTTAAGACCTGAACATTAGTGTCTATTCACTCCAACAGTGGGAAAAAAAACGGAAGAAAACTGCAATATCCTGATGTTATACATCATTGATCTTGCAAGGAAGACATTGACTTCCAACACAATGTTGATTTTGTGACTTTTAAGGGATCATGTGACTGGAGAGGAAAAAAACGACAGGAAATTAATGCTGACTCCTCTTCACTCCACAATAATGTTCAGGCAGAGATATCTTAGAAATCTGGTAATATTAAAAAAGCCTTTGTAGAATATAGAACTTGTAAAATACAAAGGGTCTGAATATGTGGGCCATTATTCTTTCTCTGTTTTTTGCTGTTTTATTGTAGATAATTCTGGATGTGGGTCACTTCATTATAAAACAACAAAGACTCCAAGCTTGAAGAAATACTGATCTGATGTCAACATATTTGACCATGCAGCATAGCACTTGGAGGAATTTTTAGAGGAAGCTCAAATGTGCATTGCAGCTGCGCAGAAGCCTACCAGGCTAGTGCCAGGCACCATGACGATGGAGGAAAAAAGTTTTTTCCCCTCAATGAGAGAACAACCGACTCCATACTAAGGGATAACTCCACCATGGACAACAAACTGCACAACTGGGACTCAAACCTGAATCCCTGCCAGAGGGTGAGCTTCTGCAAAAAAAAAGTTATTTTTTGCATATGCTTCGGTGAGAGTGTCTCTAGACAGGGAGTGACACTGAAAAATGACAAAAATTAAAAATAGTTCTTTAAAAAAACTGATAAGGAAGAGAAAGAATGATTGTGAACACTGTTGTTTTAACTTCATACAGGATGTAGCTATGAACAGGATAGACATACGGTGGAGACAAATGAGCAGACACAGAATAGAGATGAAAACAGAGACAGGGTGACACTGGGCAACAAAGATGCTCCTCTCTGGTCCACAGAGTGTTCAAATTCAGCCAGGATTAACTAGCACAAACAGCACGCTGAGGTAAGTAGCCTAAGGTCAAAGCTACCATGCAAAAGTAACTGCAAATTCAATAAATGACAAATACATGACAAAGTAAAACACCGTCCCTCTGTCTATGCCATACATAATTAGGTTCATATGTTCATTATTTGATAAATATTCAGAAATATTTGTCTGATAACATGTTTGGTAAGATTTCCATATACAACACTAAATGTAGTGTCTATGGACCAGAGCTGAATGCCCAATAGCTGAAAATAGAAGAGGCCAAAATGAAGGGGCAAACCTGATTGGAGGCAGCTGATTCGGCAAAAGGAACATTGGTGACTGGGGTCGTAGCCGACGAAACAGTGGAAGTGGTGGCACCGTGCATCATGGGAACTTTTTTCAGGCGAGTCAGACAAGAAACAAGGGAGAAGGGGATGTGGAGGGGAGGAGGAATGTTATGAGTACCATGACATAATATGCCAGAGGAACAGGCGGAACAGTCATGGCAACTAGCATTTATGTTCTGCCAAGATGATGTTTTCACCCAAGAACAAACACATGCAGATAAAACTTAAAGGTAACACTTTATAACAAGGATAATTTGAGTCATTTGTAAACTATAACAACAGACTCAAATAATTAAGTATAGTTTGCTTTGATTTATATTTTGCAGTTATATACCATCTTACAAATAGTTTTAAGGTGGTTATGAGCCTTCTTAACATTACCTGATATTATTTCAACCATATAAAGGACACCTACCAAACTTTCTTAAACTGACAACCTATTTATAATATTCAGAATTCATTATACATTATTCAGAGTATTTCTGATTTTCTAAATGTTTGCATATTTATCATTAATAATGGGTCAGATGCTCATAACACCAGCGTGGAGCATGAACACCAGGAAGCATGAGGCATACGTTTTTACTTTATTCAATTATCTTTAATACCTTAATCCCTCATGTGAAAAAAGTTACTGCCCCCTAAACGTAATAACTGATTGTGCCAGTTTAAGGGGCAACAACTGCAACCAAACACTACCAATAACTGGAGATTAGTCTTTTTCACTGCTGTGGGAGAATGTTGGCCCACTCTTCAGTCTCAAAGTTCAGCCACACAGGAGGGTGGCATTCTCTGTGATCTGTTCACAAGTTCATCGTCCAGACTTCGACTAAGCTGCTTCAAAACCTTAATTTTGTTTCTTAAAAGATGATCAAAGATGGACTTGCCACTATGCTTCAGAATGATGTCTTGCTGAATAACTAAATTCTGCTTGAACTTCACACTGTGGACTGACGGTAGAAAATTATCCTGCAGGATTTTCTGGTCGAGAGCAGAATTCAAGGTTTGGTCACCCAGGCCCTGAACCACCAAAGAAAACCCACATTTTACTAGCAGTGTTTGTTGGTCTGTTTTTTATTTCCTGTCTTCCAGAACATCATTCCAAAAAACGTTTCTGGCAATTGTAAGACAAGATTTTATGTTCATCGTGGTTGCAGCATTTTTCACCTTGTAAATCTTACATTTTCTTACCAGATGTCTTTCCAATAATGGAATCATGAATGCTGAATCTAATGTGAACAAGGAGTCCAGCTGCTTAGGCCTGTTCTTTTCCTGATGAGTCATTAAAGGAGGAACATTTGTTGGCCAGCAGGCTCTTGAAGAATTCAAACTTTAGAATTTTCTCCAAGAACCACTTATTGCTATTTGCTGGTGTCCCAAAACAAAAGACAGAGCTTTGTAATGCTTTCCAAACTGACACCAACACCTTTATATCCCCATTCGTATTGGAATATATTGGTATCACTTGTTGATTTTTGAGACCTTTAAGCTTACTTTATAAATTGATAGCAAGTTTCCATTCAACCAATATTTAGAATCCAGAGGGCTGGTTGCAATCATGCCTGGGTGTGAGGGGGTAATTACTTTTCCACACAGGTCTAGCTTTCCCCCCCACGTTAATTAAATGGTCTATTAAAATTTAACATTACATTGAATTTAAAATTATATTAAATGTTTGAGTATCTGAAACAACTGCACTCGCAGAAATACTGCCACACCTATTTTGTGAATTTGAACATGAATTTGAACATTTACAAATATGTATTTGATGCAACTGTACAAGGGTATACAAATTTTACTGGCTAGGAAATGAAAGGTAACATATTCTAGCTTACAGATGGCAACACAACTACTATGTAGATTAAAAACTGTTGTCCAAAGCACAACAGATCTCAGGTTAGGCCCTTCTTAGGCTTTTGACACTTGGTACTATTGGCAGAGATCTGATCAAATATGTCAAATTTGGAAAATAAGACTTGCAGGTCAAGTCTCCCATGACATTTAGTGTTGATTTTTTAACCAAATTAGGGTATTGTGGACAATTACTATGTCCATCTTCTCAGACAGCCCATTATTTGTGTACATATTTGGACTGCTACAAACATGTAGATAGGAAATATCTTTCATCTAAGCTCTGATGAGATGACTAAGGCAGAAAAGATGCAATGGGATACTTTAGCATCCATACCACAAATCTTAAGTAATCATGTGTTTCTCCACACATGGTTTGAATGATTGACACTACAATGTTTCTCTGAGATGCACTTTTAGGTACTTTTAAGATTAAAAGCATGTTAATGCCGGATGTATACAGGGTAACAAATATCCAGGTCGCTGATATGATTTTTCTGAAAGTGAATCACAAAATAATTTGCTCTCTATAGTGTGGTAACTCTGTATGCGCTTCAGAAACCTACCCTGACCTTCAGATCGGGTACTGACCTGTTTAAATTGCTCTAGTTCAGTGCTAGCTAAGATCCTTCCCACTGGTTTATAAATAATTAATCCCTGTTCCAGGGCACTCACCACTACATTAAACTGTTAGCATTTGATCCCCTTGTCAAAGCAGTTCCAAAATAGCTGCTCTAACAAAACTGTCTGAATATATTACAGGGTTATAATATTACACGATCAGGATTTTTGCCACTGATACAAAGTACCGATTTTTTGTCTAGGTGATTGGCCGATACCGATGCCAATTCTGATGCTTCAAGTTTATATAGCTGATATGTAAACTCCCTGATCACCATTCAGTTTTTTCAGATAAAGTTATACTATAAATGCTGCCTTTGTTTTATGTGTGCAAGTGTGTGAGTTTTCTCCTGTTGTGTGTGTGTGCGCTTGCAAGATTTCTCTTGTGTGTGCATGCGTGAGAGAGTTCTCTCGTGGTGTGTGTGTGTGCGTGCGTGAGAGAGTTCTCTTGTGGTGTGGGTCTGCGTGCGTGAGAGAGTTCTCTTGTAGTGTGGGTCTGCGTGCGTGAGGGAGTTCTCTTGTGGTGTGGGTCTGCCTGCGTGAGAGAGTTCTCTCATGGTGTGGGTCTGCGTGCGTGAGAGAGTTCTCTCATGGTGTGGGTCTGCGTGTGCGAGAGAGTTTTCTCGTGGTGTGG
>JBBKCR010000031.1:2159067-2172158 GCA_037577295.1 Ladigesia roloffi | reverse complement strand
ACACACACACACACACACACACACACACACACACACACACACACACACACACACACACACACACACACTTACACACAGGGACTCTGAATTATTAAACTCTTCTCATGATCACATACAAAGGATGTCAAAACCGAGTTATATATACATGTACTTTCATCTGACATATCTAATATCTCACACTAGACGATATGCGTAATGTGAAGTGTTATTAAAGTCCAAGGCATGAGTTTGACTTTCATAAACTGTTGACAATCAAAAAAATGTTGAATTAGTATGTGTAAAGCACCTCTTGAATTTTCATACACCGAGCTCTTTATAATTGCTGAATTAGATAATGGACATACTGATTAGTTGGCTGTTCCGTGGGGCAATGACCGATCATTTTCTAATGAATTGAGAGTTGTGACTTCATTTTCACAATGTGTATTATACATATTGACAGCAATCATAGCCTAATGTCTTTCATGAAAGGGCCTGCAACCTACATTTTCTTGGTCCATTTTCCTTGCAATTCACTTTCATTAAGTTTATAAAATGTATTTGTCTATGTACTAAAACAGTCATAATTTATTTTCAAACTACTCCACTCTTTGAACTAAGCATGCTGTTTTATTGCTGTGCCCCTCAGAGTGGCTGGAGTGGCTGGTTTTCTATGTGCCTCATTCAAAAAGAAGCATGAAATACTCTGTACAGCTTCAGTTGAATGGGTGGATCTAGACTGCTGTAGGCTAAATAGGTGGATATAACATCCGATCTGTAAATACGTTGAATACTTTCATCAGTTTTGATGGCTATGCTAAACCCTGTGGGACTTTCTTACCATGGCTGCTGCTGCGGCACTCTGGCTGGCCTGGTGCTGGGCAGCCTTGATCCTGGCCTGCAGGTGTGCCGGCGGATGGAAGTATTTGCACTTGTCACGGCTGCAGCGGCCTTTGATATAGTCCATGCAGACAATGACAGAGTTCTCGCTGCCATCCACCATGGCTGCCTCCATCGGGTGTGCGTAGCGGCAGTCATTCTCACCACGTGTGCAGTTTCCCCTCTGAAACTCCCGGCACACCTGTGACAAAGATTAAAACATGGAGAGGACACAAATTTTCCACAGTATCATTTAAATCCTATTTCCACAGAAAAGGAACTGGTTCCAGTGCCCTAAAACGAGCGCCGAACCAGAACCAGCGAGAACCAATGATGTCACGAGCGGTGGGCGGATTTATTGTTGTAATCGTAGTCTATGACGATCTCTTTTAACGGTAATAACATGCTGAATAAACTCTCTGGATACTAAAATATATCCTCAAAGTTTGGAGGATGACCAGCACGCTCAAACAAAAATGTCTGTTTCTGTCTAGTGGGCGTGGCCTGTGAAGCATCATCATGCGACTCCCGCTAAGCTCCTGCCTAGTGGAAATGCGGGCCGGTTCTCAGTTGGTTTTGGTTGGTTCCCAGTTCAGCACCGTCCGGGCACCGGATCCGGCACCTGGCACCAGCACCAGCGCAGTGGAAATGAGATATTAGGCACTTAAACTCAGGGAACCCATCCAGAGTTTACCCCTCTCTCTAATATCTATATACCCCACAGTTACTCAGTAATTCTTAGTATTTACTGTATTATAAGGGAATTCCACAAAAGTTACTGCATATTTAAAGAACTCAGACTGAAAATTAATTGAGACATAAAAGATTTTATTTTGAGCAAAAAATTTGCACAGATTAATGTGTATTGCTGCAATTGATTACTGCCCAACAAAATCAATGCAGCTGAATTGACGCCTTAAATTTTTACACCCCTGCCATTTAGATATTTTAACCAATGACTCCTGCAAACACAATTATGTAATGCTGGCACAGTGTTCTGATGTTACACAACACACTGATGAGATGGAGAACTGTGCCCAGAGCAGTACCTCAAGCTTGTCTGTGCGAACGTGCTTCTGCGTGGAGTTTCCGTTGCCCATGGTGATACTGGTGGGGCTCCCCGGGACCAGCACGGGGGCGCTGGGCAGCAGCTCGGGCATGAGGCCGATGCCAGGGCTCATGTGGCCCATGTAGGGACTGAATGCCACGCTCTGGCTGGCAGCCAACGAAGGCGATACTGGAAATGAGGTCTGATATTGAGAAACAAAAAGAAAAGTGAAGAATACTGAGGGAAAAGAGATGGGGATGTAGTTTGTTCATATACCAGTTCATATACTGGTAAGGCAGAGCATATTATGAAAATGTGGGCTTACTATGGGCTGTAGCTGAGTTCCAGGCAGCATGAACTGCATCTGCTGGGCCAGCATGGCGGCGGCTGTCTTCTGCTGGATTAGGTTGTTGCGGCCATTGATCTCCAGCTGCGTCTTCAGGTGTGGTGGGGGGTGAAGGTACTTACAGTTATCACGCGTGCAGCGGCCCTGAGAGGAGAGGTGAAAGAAAAGAGAAAGATAGCAAAGGAGAGATGTTTGAGAAAGGGTTCAGAGGTAGAATGATGAATGGTACTGGCACTCAGCTTTCGAATTCAAAAGGAGCTGCGGCTGGGTGACGGAGAGATAAGGCTCACAAGGGGATGAAATTAAAACTGGCTTCCATGGATGTATGAGATCCACCACCAATATCATAGTAGCGGGAATATATAAAACCACAAACATAAATAAAAGCTCCAAAGAGTATCAGAAATTCACTAGACACTGATTAAAGAAGCTGGCATATCTCTAAATTTACCAGAGTCTGGGCCACCAGTGCTCAGTCCACAGAGAGCAGGAGGGGCACCCAAACATAGTAATGATCATCATAATGCTTATACTGATTCATTATTTAAATTTAAGTAGTACAATGACAGCAGCCCCATTAGACCACTACAGGCAATGCAAGTGACTGGTGGGACAATGGTCATGAACTTGTGGTGTAACAAATTTATTCACTGATATGATTATATTATCATATATATATATAAAATATATAGAATAATTTATTGAAGAAAATTGTTGTTTCGTTTGGTGACTTTTCTCCTGTGTGACCAACTGTATAGTTGTTTCACTTATTAAAATTTTTTCATATATTATTCATATTTCTTCATATTTGTTGCAAATATTTTATTTTATAAACTATTTATTTTCAACAACATTGTTAAAATTGCAATAAAAATATAACTCATTGGTTTCAACATTCCAAGCACTCCAAGTTTTTATTTCATGTAAAAACAAAGTTACATAAAGCACCAAAAGTGGCCCTGTGGTCCAATATACATATTTGTAATGTGTTATATTAAGTATGTGTATGAAATTAGATGGCCAAGTACAGGTTCATGTGCCTCACTATTAAAAACAATTTATCCAATCTTATCCTTTCAGTCCATGTTAGAGCCAGCACTACCAATTATATAAGTACAGTAAATCCCTGCTTATCATGGGGGTTATGTTTCAAGAGCACCCGCAAATAGTGAAAAACCACCCTGTTGTGATGTGGTAAAATGCCTATTTTGGAGTTTTATAACCTAAATATGCCCCAAATAAGGTCCCAAAACACTTTTTTATTTTTTTAAGCTTAGCTTAATGAATTAAAGAAAATGAAAAGATAAACCCGCATTTGTACCGTACAGTTTACACTGAACTGCTGTTTCCACAGTGCTAAAATGTAAACTACCGATATTAACCCTGTATATACTGTACTGTATATCATGCAGGGGTGTTTTTTTTCGTATATGCCGTCATTGTCTTTTGTATTTTCCGCGGCCGAGCTGCGGAGAGAAATGCACCGTGAGACCCGGAGCGCATTGGAAGGTTTCTCTTGTTCTGGGTGGAGGAGAGCCCTGTGTTCGGGCTCGTTGGAAAGGTCACATTGAGTTTTTAGTGGAAGTCGAATAAATGAACTAAAATAAATAACAAAATATGATTAATTATTAACATTAATATGTGGTGTCAATATTATTTACAACTGAAAAATGCTGAGTATACGTATTTATCCACTAGTTTTATAACTGACGTCATGGGTTGTTAAGAGTGGAGCTCCACTCTCCAGCAGTCTGCAGCTAGACGCGCTTGGTTTCACACGTATAATTTTTAAAATTCGAATGCCACCCCGAATTCCAATATTCGGTTACAGCCCTAATATCAATTATTATAATCATGACAGTAGTAGTCTCACTTAATGTTCTTGCAAAGTAGCAACATAAACTGATTATTACACTGCTATAGTCCCAATATCATGCAAATACTGTTGTAGCAATTATCTGTAATCAATAATACAAGGTCTTCCTGCTGAAAACAGCTGCCTAATCCAAAAGGACTGCATGTCTAATGACAGCCAGTGCATGCTGCATATTCCCTCAACTTTGGCTGGTTTACAGTGGTTAGTCGGTGTTTGGCTATTTGCCTTCCTCTATATATACACATTACGAAAGCACATGTTCCTATATCACACTCCCCCATATGGGGCTTTCCTATTACACAATTTCCAAAATTACTGACTTCCCATGCAGACAGTCTATAAAGTGTTAAGGAAACACATCTTCAAGGCTCATGCGCCGTACAGCACAAAAGCACAGCCTCTAAGTACAGGATTAGCCAAGGCAGAAATTCAGTGAACTCACAGTAACTTCATTAGCCCTGTAGAATAAATTGCACTCTATTAACCCTGCACAGATCAACAAGCACACACACCTTTGCTCATTCACTCTTTCTCTCTCTCTCTCTCTCACACACACACACCTACTGCCAAACAGTACTGAAGATAAAATTCGAAGCAAAGATCCTGGTTTGATCATTGTCACAATATGCAAGACCACATCATGGAAAGCTGAAAAAACAAATTAAGAGCTTAATGCTATTAGAGGATTTCTCCCAAAAAAAAGCCCAGCTGTACAGCACAACAAATAATAACATTGTCATTCGGGTTGCATGTAAGGATTGCCTTTCATGTTGTCAATTAAGGAGGTAGGTGGGAGGAGCTAGATCAATTAGAGCTCAATTGTCTCCAGCAGACCCAGGGTTGTCATCCACATCTAAGCCCAAAGAGATTTGACCCATCGGCAGTTGTGTAAACTAAATAAATCTTTAAGACTCTTTCAAATACTTTAATTCTCTTCTCTGGCACTCTCTTAGTCCATGACTTTAGCTTATTAATTTTAGCCCTTCTTTTTACAGGGGGAGTTCACAGCCTCAGCTGAGCTGTTGGTCACTAAACCAAACCTCACTCAAAAGCCGATCAAAATGTTCCAGCCATAACTGTTCAGACTTCGCACTCCTGCTGCCCTTCCATACCAATAAGACATGTCTGATATGTGAAGACATTCAAGAAGTCCCTTTGTCCCCATGAAACCTCTGCTCAGGCTGTAACAATGATGCAGCTGCAGCAGGATTGGAAGTGAAAGATGAGTGTAGGTGCCTTTGCTCCTGATTAGCTGCAGGTAAAGCAAGTGGGGGTGATGGATGTGGAGAAGCAGAGAAGACACTTGCCTCTGTGCTTCTGCTGTAGTGTGGAGGGCATCCACCTGCAGGCATGTGCACACACACACACATGGTAATGTAGACAGAACAGATTAGTGGAGCAGTGTCTGCCACCACACCTAATCTCAGAATAAACTTCTCAAAAATTAATATACAGAGGACTAAAATTGAGAGTGAAGAAAATTTTAACCTCTGCAATCAATTGTTTCCATTTTCATGATCATATTTCTTCTTTCATGTACTGCATGTCTTGTAGTTTTATAATAGGACGTCCTGCCTTTCAACAAAACATGCAGACTGACTTGCTGGCAGAGATGGATCATGGAGGCCCCTGGGCATAACAGCAATGCATTAAGAAATAAGATCTAAAGACACAACAATGTGCACTTTAACAACATTGGAAATTTGTCACATTTTTGTTCTGAATTTAGGTACAATAAAGTTTTTATGTAAGATTTGAAAATAGAATCAGTCTCAAGCCATGAAATGGTGAAAGTTAATGTCACTATAACAGCATATTCTGCAAGTCTGTAATTATTGAAAACCTTAGTGTAGTAGACTGGACATTTGTAATGTTTACATCAGCAGTGGACTGTCCTAAATATTTGGGCCACCTCAAGCCTAGTAGCCGAAGGTTCCCCCGAGCCCCTGTGACCCAGTCAGGGGGTTGCGGTGGGGTGGGATATGGGTGTTATGTACATAGCGGTTTTCAATATATGAAACAGTGGCTTAACTGTTGTTTTGGAGTTTAGGTAGGAGTCTCGTATTTCATTTCTGGCATTAGCGAGATAACACCAAGGCAATAACCTTAGCTATTTGCTACAATACAACAACAGAAATCATATAACCCCAAAGGTTTCCTTAAATGCATGGCACTCTGTGAATGATTGTACATTGTTTTCTTTTTAATAGACATACCTTTTTCCCATAGCTAACAACTAATCAGCTTTCTCAGCTAATCACTGCAGCCCAAACCATGTTTCACATAAGGGTAGTTTGAGACAAACAGGGATATAATGCACACACACACACACACACACACACATACACACACACACACCTATATACAAGTACATAAAGCCATAGCAATGTTTGCATCAGCAGTAAAATGTGTGTTCAGGGAATGTTTAATAATGAGCAAGCTGTCCCACAAGAGCACATGGGTGAACTACTCAAAACACAGAGGAGAAGACAGTGCTGCATTCAAGAGCAGCACACACAGCGACAGTGCCACTCTACATTATTAATGCACAGTTATGCTACAGGAAATCTATCATCCCTACACTACAAGAATACACAAAACTACGGAAAAAATGTTATTTACACAGTTGGCAGAGTAGTTCACTGTGTTTTCCTCTCTATGCAGAGAGAGAAAGAGAGAAATGAAAAGCTGTAAGTCATGTCAAGCAGGATGCACTGGGTCAGGGATCTCCTCTGCGTAGCTATGGCAACGTGCCCAGCAACCGGGAGGAAGTTTTGCCTCATACTGTCTTCTCACTGCTCATTGGTTGCAGAGGGAGAGAGGAGAGAAGAACAAAAAAAGAGGAGAACCACTCTGTTATGAACCAAAAACATTCTCTGCCATGCATGCTACTCAAGACTTTGTAAAAGGTGGATCCTTCAGTGAAGAGCTGATAATTTGCACTACTAATTCAGCATCAAGCATCAGACACTCAAGTCTTATGGTGAAAGTAAGCCAAGCCCTTTGGTACTGACTTTGGCAGCAGAGGAAGGTGTTTAAGTCATTCCATGTGCAAACAGAGAAATCTGTGAGTAGAACGTAAGAATTTAAATGGCAGGAGTGCATTTGCAGAGAATAGCAGCTGCAAAATGCATGCATCACAATGATTTCACAAGCAAGCCTGGACTAATGGATAAAGAAGTGTCTCCTGCAAAAGACGCTAGTTAGAAGAAAGGACATTGGGGCAGCCATTAAGTGATGTCGATAAATTAGCAGAGAGGAGGAGAGGGAGATCGGAGGAGGGGAGGGGAGGAATGGGTTCCTGTCTGCAGATAAATGAATGGGCAATATTAATATGACTAGAGCTGTATGATTAAAACCTGCATCGCCAGGCAGCATTTTATATGTTTATAGTTAATTAAGGCAAGCAAGTTCAAGCTTCTGATTCGCACAGGTTACAAAAAATCCATCAAAGAAAGTCGGAGCCCTAATTCGGACTGACAAGTGATAGAGTATGAAACCAAATGAGAACCTTGTGTGGGAACCTTGCAGTTATGGCTTGATAAACAGAAACGTGGCCTGACCTTCATATGCCTCCCCCTCTCCCTCCCTTCGCTGTGTGACCCTGAGGCTGCAGCTGGTGAAGCTGACTGCTTTTCCACCTTCAAAAAACAATCCCATTTCACATGGTAATCCAGGCACTGCCCAGAGAACCACACTGGGCTAACAGCACTAATGCTGTTTTAGGGGGTTTGGGATTAGTGTTTGCTGAGCACTAGCTGCTGCTAGCCGTCCACACAATATTTCTCTCTCCTGTGATCTGACTTAGGCTGCAGAATCAAGAAAAATGTCTTGATTAATAAATTCTAACTCAATAAGGCTGGAGACAGCAAACGCACTCAGACAAAAACAGCCTTGTCTCAGGTTCTCCGCAGAGAGGGAACTTGTGCATATCTAGCGTGCTGTGACAGCAGCAAGAGTAATGCGACTGTATTGTTTGTTAAACAAACCATTTGTTTCTCTCTCATAAATCAGGGACATAATTGCATCATCTGCATCCTCATATATGAAGCCCAACACAGCAATCTGCCTTTATGTATATATATACATACATACATACATACACATATACATATATATATATAGCAACAATAATGATCAGCATCACAGAGCACACGAAGTGCTAGATTTGATGAATAAGCATCCAAATCACTGGTTAGATTTTGTATGGCATCATAATTTCCAATAAGAATATGGATCAAATTCTTTGAAATATCAAAATTCCACACGAGTGGTGTGACAAAGTCAACATATAGTCTCAGTACGTGACGCATTCATGTATTTATCTTATCTGTGATGAGGATATGAAGTAGCCATAAGGGTTTTTTTTAATCCTGTTGAAATTTAAGGTGCTGAGTAACATTTATCCAGATAGAAAATAGATTAACAGGATACAAAGAATTAAGCATTATATACACTGTATTGCACAAAATTTACTAAAGACTTAGAATTCTTTCTTTGTGATAAAAAAAGTTGTTGATCACTGCTATGTAAGTACTGCAGCGAAGCCAATTATGATGTAATCTGACACAATTTATCACAGTATAAATATTGTTAAACTAAACAGCCATACATTAATGCACAGCACAGCTGTCACTCAATCTCTTCAGGCCAAAACATTGTTATCCCTGCTGATGACTTTAATATGACATCCAACAGCTATATCTAATATACGAAAAAAAAAATTGCTACCTTTGATGGAGAAAAATAATCTTTTTTATTTTGTAACATTGCAATGCACTCTGTTTGTTTGGCTGCATTGTTTATTTTGTGAATAAAGTGCTTAATTAGGGTTTTGCAGATGCAGTTGACCCAGGTCTGCTGCAGACCACACAATGGTGCAGGGTTTTAGGGCTGACACAAACACAAACTCCTTTTCAGGACATCAGCAGGAGAGGGATAGCAACTCAGCAAAAGAGCCTGGAGGTGTTAGCACTGCCTGAAAAAAAATCCAGGCTGTATGCGATATGGAACTGCGCGCTCTCAGTCCTACTTCTGAGGTGAGTATTACTGATTCACCGGCAAGATACAATCTAACTGCCCCACATTCTACAGCCAAGCTAAATTGAGTGTGCGCATGCGACTGCATATTTGTGAGAGTGTGTGTCTGGGTTACCTTGAGGGAGTCGAAGCAGGCAATGACGCGGCCGTTCTCCACATGGCAGGTGCGGGAGGGGTGGGCGAACTTGCACTCAGTGTCAGAGCGTGAGCAGGCGCCTCTCTGGAACTCGCGGCACACCTCCAGGGTCAGCCACTTGGTGTCGCGGCCCATGGCCACATTGATGGCCATGGCGGGGCCTCAGCGAGCAGGAGATGGGAAGAGGGCAGGGAATGGGGCCGTTCCGAAGAGAGAATGTCAAAACGGGTATAGAGGAGCAAAAATCACTGCAGGAATAGGGCTTTCAGGCAAAAGAAGTAAGACATGCTTCAGAATACAAAATTAACTAAAATAACTTAAAAAGAATGTCATTCCATATGTTTTGTATGTTCTGTATGTTCTCTGGTTAGTCTGGTTCTTGGGTTGGGGCAGGGATTGACTGAGAGAAGGTGTGTCCAGTTGGGCCAGGTCACTGTGGCATACTGCAGTGGGTGCTTGACCGCTGATGAAAACTGAGGCACTGAAAAAGCAGACTGGTGCGGTCTCCTGGGCTATGACGGCTGTCCCTCTGTCTAGACTCTCCCTCCAGGGCTATGTGCTTCCTAAAACAAACCCCTCCTCCTCCACATACAAGTACCTCGCATTCCCTCCACCTTCAAGCTCCTAAATGCCCCTGTCCCACTGCTGCAATCAGAGTGCCTTCTGAAGATGCTCGCATGTCTGGAATGAAAGAAGACCAAAAAGCTGAACAACTTAAGAGAGGCACTATAAAGCTCTTAAGTCCCAAAGAGGAAACTAATCGACTGTCCTTGTATAAACACGGCAATATGACCAGCGGAGGGTTGGATGGAGAAGGGGGAAAGACTGGATCAAGAAACAGCAAATGGGCCTATTGACTATTTGCTTGTCAGGGTGAAATATAGCCCCAGTCAAGGCCAACCACACTCGCAGACACACAAAGATGCAAAGGGCAGCAGGAGACAGCGGATGGGGGGGTGGCAGCGTGGGAGAAAGCGTGCGTGGTGAGAGGCTGCTGCAGCATCCAGCCCAGGCACTTCGTGGTGATGAGCGTCCTCTGCCTTCTATTTGAGTCGCATTCTTGTTCTTCCTGCTTTCCCTTCGTCTCTTCTTCTCATTGTAGCCCTCTGTCTTCTCCTTCTGTTACTTCGAAGCAAAACCTGTCCTTCGATGAGAACAAAAAAAGAGAAAGAAAAATGACAAAAATTACAAAAGAGTTAGAAAAAAAGCTGGTGGATTAAAAAAAAACAACAGAAAAAAAGGTCAATGTGGCAACCTTTGCAAAATATGAAGCTCTGGAGGAAATGGCAGATAAAGGAAAAATGTTAAAATAAACAAAGCCAACGCTTAGAGGATGAACTATTTACACTGCAAACCTGTGAGTTGGGGACACAGTGGGCGAGAGGTAAAAAAGAGAATAAAAGCGCATGGCAGAGAGCGTGTGAGAGGGAGCGACAGGGAAAAAAAAAAGAGTAAAAGAGGTAGAGGAACAGCGCAGACGAGAGGCAGGCAGCAATGCACAGGAAAGGGCAGGCTGTGTCTTGATTAAGAGATAGAGGGAGGGAGAGAGAGAGGGAGTGAAGGGGGATGGTGTGGGGGAGAGAGAGTGGGAGAGATGGATAGAGAGAGAGAAGGATTTCTACGTCACTTTATGCTCGGCAGAGTGTGTGGGAACAGGCCAAAGTCATTGTCAAACACAACAGACCTTCAAAAAGCAAACAATAGCTGAGAGAACTCAGTGCAGAATTTTGTCTAAGTTTAATGGAAATAGAAAGGTAAAGGGAGGCAGCAACAGCAGCAGCTCAGCGTGGCGACAGCCAATCAGCACACATTTTGCAATCAGGCTGAGTGGGTCAGGAGCCAATGAGGAGCAGCGTTACACCTCATCCTCATTCCTTTCTGCCTCTTCTGGTAGAAGCTGATATTGCACTGGCTCTTGGCTGAATTTGAAAGAAAATGAAGCACGCCTGTCTCTTTTTTTTCCATGAGCTTTATCAGGAGAATTTCTGTACTGGTGCATTAACCAGATACACAATCACCACACAGCCTGAGACTAATACACAACATGCACAGGTGAAGTAGATAAGCAGACAAAGGAGAAATAGAATGGAAAAAGGTTGGCTTTTCCTAGTCCTTTTTGAGGACCGAGTGTACGTTTGACAGAGACGGATGGAGTAATATGTGGGGGTTATAATTAAAAACCACAAGATCAACAAAAGACTAAAGTAGAAGCAGGAACAAAAGGCATAATGTTTGTATGGGTTGGGGATGTGTGCGTGTTGGGTGGGTCTGACAGCTGATTTGCGGCCCCTGGGGAGAGACACTAGTCAGGAGTAATTGGTGATGTGATAAAGATTAGGGTGGGCGATACATATAAGACGCACATTAACACAGCTAGTGCAAATCTATGTTAGGAGGCAGCTTCTGCTGTTCCACATACTCGCAGACCAAAAAGGGAAATTCACAAATTGCAACAGCTGAAGTGAAGCTGTGAGATGGCAATTTTTAAAGAAACTTACAAATTTGGGGTGGGGACATAATATAAGCATATACAGACACACTCACGTGATGTAAAAAACCTAATTACATTAATCTTCATTCATTAATTAATCTAGATTAATTGCAGTTTTGCTGTAATTTTTTAGTAGGTGTCTCTATTGGTAGAATGAATAATCAATAACTGTTTCTGCACAGTGCATATGAAGTAATGATCACAGCCATCAAAAATAACACTATTGTATATACTGGGGGAAAGATAAGAGAACTAAGCCTATCTATTAGATCCAGTTTAAGACAATGTACATACTCACACAGAGATGTGGGGGTGTGCTATACTCGGCATCTTGCGTGTTTTACTCTTATGTCACCCCTTAATATTATAGCTTTGGTTTTTTTTTGTATAATTTCATACAGTTCATACAGTTTATATTCAGTTTAATATATATTATATACAGTATATATACACACATACACATACACACACATACAGGCATACATACATACATACATACATACATACATATATATATTTTAGGGCTGGGAATTTAACGCGTTAATTAGACTAATTAATCAGAGAACAAATTAACGCGTTAATATTTTTAACGTAACTAACGTTTTACGTCATCTTCCCAGTCAAAGTTTGGGGTAAACAGCAGGGGAACCTCAGATCCTCAGTCTCAGATCACTGCTGTGTGAACAGCCAGAGAGCGCGGTTCAGTTAAGTGAGATTTGGAAGAAAAAAACCACAAAATGGCTAATAAAATGTTGTCCGTGGTGTCTTGTGAATGTTATTTGCCGTTTCTGACTCTGAAGGGGAATATTTGCCCTTTGGAAAAGACGCTTGCGCATCTTCCGGTTCAACTTTGGAGTGCAGCTGCACGGCCATGTGAGGCAAAAGTCAACATGAAGCAAAAACACACGTTTATTTCAACATTTTGCCCATCGGGAAAGTGTGTGACAGTGGAGAGCGTGGTCATAGTGTCTGTAGAAGAGGTGTTGGTCGAGCTAGAGGCAGCAGGAGAGGGGAAACTGAGCTTGAAGTAGCCACATTAGCTTTCTCCATCCAGGGGCGGAGTCTCAGCTCTGTCTCTCAGTTTGTGAGAGAGAGCTGGGAGACGTAGTTTATCAAAATGTACAACATTCACATACTGTAACCTAATTCATAGGTTTGGTTAATAGGTTTATTCAATAATAAATGGTAAAAAAACTGCTTCATGTTCTGTCTGTATGTATGGTCGATTAAATGCGATTAATTAATCGCCATACCATGTAATTAATTTGATAAAAAAATTGTATCGCCTGACAGCAC
>JBBKCR010000031.1:2129285-2144877 GCA_037577295.1 Ladigesia roloffi | reverse complement strand
TACATATCGCCTTTTAAACCAACGCAGGAACGCGCAGTAATCCTAGACAACTCTATCCAGCCATACTAATCATCAACAACAGGTGTGCTCGAAGAATCAAACTAGCCGCATCGTAATTAGCAAAATTATCTAATTTTGGATGTGTCAAACGACGTACGAAGAACAGCCCCCCGAACAGCCCCCCCCACTGACTACAATGTTTCCACATTCTTCATCGACATAAACCTTCTTTGCTGATGTCACAATATTTAGACTTAGATATTATTGCTGTGTCTGTTAAGGTTAAACATAAACCCATGTAGGAGACCACTGTTTGGATTTTCTGACATTTTAGGTTGAACGTAGTGATGGGAAAACAGGGTATTTACCTACATATTTACGAGGATATCTGTGTTCTAAACAAATGAACTTCTGTAAGCAGTTCAACCGCCTAAATGCACAGGTATAAAAACAGCATTTGCTGCTTATGTTGTAGAATCGAGACAGCAATTACTACCCACGAGGGTGGAGGTAGCTCAGTGGGTAGGACACTTGCCTCTAGACCATGAGGTTTTGGGTTCGAATCCTACCACCCAACACCACCACTGGGTCCCTGAGCAAGACCCTTAACCCAAAGTTACTCCAGGGAGACTGCCCCCTGTAGGTAGGGAATGGAAGTCGCTTTGGATAAAAGGCGTCTGTTAAATGCCGTAAATGTAAACAGTGAAGGAAACACAAGGATTACATCATATTTAAATATCTGCAGTCTTTATTTCCACAAGACTTTGACATGTTTAATATACCTTTTCTTTTACATTCTGAACATCTACCTCATTGTCGCCCCCTGCATTAAGCAGATCCTCCGAAAGAGTGAATTCCCGGACTGTTATGACCTCTCCCGGAGAACTCTAAAACGGCTGCTTAATATTTACACTTTTTCCTCTTTGTAGTCAAGTCTCTCTTACTTATCAAAGATCTCTCTGCTCCACTGTCCCAGGCTGTACAGAGTGGGGGCGACTGCAGTCTTCGTTTGTAGTTCAGTAATCCCACTAAAGACTGCAGGATCTGAAACAGCGATCCCCTCGGTTCAAGTGTCCATATCACTTTAATGCTGTAGGACTTGGAGTAACTTATCAGCCACATTGTTAAAGATAAGATATTGCCATTCCTGGAGACATTAGATCCTTCAGTGTGTGCAACAGAGGAAAAGACTGCTGTGATGCCAGCAATCCTGATGATTTTTGTTTTTATTAATGGCGTGCACACAACAGGTCTGGACAGATATGTAACAGATGAAGAGAGAAGAGCAGAACCACAGATCTGCCAGGCTTATTTTCCTCCAGTAACCCAAAGACAGGCCCAAGCTTAGCTTTCCATCCACGGGAGCGAACAGTTCCTGTCATTGCAAAACTACATTAAAAAATCATCTGGTTAGCAAACCATGTGGTGAGGGTTTGGTAATTAAAAGTGCATAATGACATTAGGATGCTCATGAAGTCATGGCCAACCTTCACTTGTTTGTCCAACACCATACTCAAAGCTACAGTGGTGGGGCTGGTGGGTGGAGGGGGTTTGGTGGTGGTGGTGGTGACAGGAATGACGATGGTAACAGGACTTACAAAGTCTTTCATAACATGACATTTGTAACCAATATAAAATCAGGTAATTTATGAAACTGTTAAAATGCACCCATCTACACATATAAATATATTTTTGAATACTGTTCTTTAGATATCTAAGAAAGCAATATCTGAGATCATGTTTGTAAAAGCATTTAAGAGAGACATGCACTTAAATAACTTACTGTACAAGAGCAGTTCATTGAGAGATGGTGGAATACTTTCGGGGGCTGTGACATGAGGACCTCTATTGTTTTCTATGGTAATACTGTACTTGTCAGTCATCGAGATGAAAACTCACATGTACAGGCAAGTGACTTGTGAAGCAAAGCAAAAAGAACCGTCCACAAGCCACAAAAAATTAGATACAATCAGCTGTTGCGAGGTTGTACAAAACGCTGCCCCTTTCATCCAGTATGGGGAAACAGTAAAATTCCGTACCAAGGCTGCAGTACAGTGGGAAATAAACATCTGTTGTGCTGCAGAGAAATAACCAGCAGATGGTAAGAGTGGATTTAAAACAAGGGCAAACTGATAGGTCCATCTTCGACCCACAAGATTAAGGGTTTGCCGAAGAGGCAAACGAATGGAAGGAAATAAAACATTTACACACATACAAACTCCATTCCAAGTGACTCAAGTCAGCACCATCAGTCATTCTGGCCAAAGAAAATTTGCTGTAAAACGTAATATATAGATTTACACCTTAAAATAAATTTCTTTTAAAAAAAGAAAGAAAAAAAAATCCACAAAAACCCTGTGTTATATTCATCAATTTTCATATACCTCAAAGTCGATCCTAGTCGATTCACAATGCACATTTTTTTTTTCCTCACCACCCAGGCACAAACCATCTTGATACTTTCATCTCTATTGTGCGTGCAGACATACCTAGATGATTAAAGCCAAATGATCAGGTCATATCTGGACCTAGTCTGCAGCAGGACCAGGTACAGGTCATGGCCAGATTTGTTTTGTTTTTTTGTGAAGGCATGCTAATGGGGTTTCCAACAAATCAGCAGTCAGATCATGTAAAAACCATTCCAAAGTTTCCAGCTCCACTAAACAGATGTAGTTCATGCTCGCGTTTGATAAGAGACAGCATTATAAAATAATGCTCCCTGAAGAAAAGGTTGTTTGTGATAATTTGAAACAGGAGCTGATCGCAGTAAGCTTGCACAAAAAATAAAACCTTAAAACTTGTCCATGTGAACCACTTCTATCAACCAAGACATCTTTTGAGGCCCTCATTTGCTGACATTATGTCTAAGAACTCTTGCCTCTTGCCACTGATTGTCAACACATTGATGCCACATGGACAGGCACAAGTGTAAATACAAACTGGGTGTATATACTGTGTGTACTGGATGACTATGTACCTCCTACATTTTTAGTTTACTCCATCTAAATATGTGGCACAGGACCGATGAATGAGTTTTCAGATCTGTCCCTTGAATACATGCAACGATTCAAACCAGCGAACGCTAAAATGGCACCCAATTGCCAAATAAAACAGAAGTCAACCATTAAAGCTCATCTGTGTCGGAAAGATATCAATGGCAATACAACTAATTATGAGGTACTCTGAACACTGATAATGGCTGGAGGGAGCAAAGTCCAGTGTGTAAACGGACTAAAGGAAGGCATACTACTGTCCCACTGCTGTACATGGCTGTCTATTTTATATATATATATAAAAAAATTAAGGTGAAGTTAATAACTTGTGTCTCCCTTATTTGGCAGGCAGACCACAGTCCTGAAGGCTGTCTTTTCATATCTTTTTCTTTAAAATATTCTCTGACAGTTTCCTGTTCTTATTAGTAATGCTCTTCCTCTTCACTCTCTGGGGTCTTATCTGGCGTGGGAGACCAGGAGAGCGAGAATGAGACCCGACACGGCCAGGGCCAGGCTAGGTGGTGCCAACCGCACGCTGCTGGAGGAATCTGGGTCTACGGGAACCTTGCGTGGTTTGACGGGTGAAGGCGTGGGGAAGTACATGTCCTTGTCATTGTTACAAGGGGGCAAATCGCAGCCACTGCCACTTTCCTCTCCGCTGCCATCCTCTTCTAAACAGAGACAAAAAGAAAGATGTGGAGGTAGAAGAAATAAATGCCTAGTTATTCATTTTGTTGCACTATATGGTGATATATTCACAAATATTACATTTAAGCTGATGACCTGCTGTCCTTCAGCTACTTCCTGACCACACACAGCCCAACTCACAAAGAATATCTGATGAATTAGATCAGGTTTCTTGAGGTATGGAATAGTAGAAACTGCATTGTTGTGGGTTCCCATGAACAGGATAAAGTGGGCATTGTTTTCCAATACAACCTTCAGTGCCTTCTCTGGTGATCAAAATGTTTGCCTCATCAATGCTCTTAATCCAACTAAATTGAGCAAATCCTGGTACAGTTCAGGAAAATCCAGTCAGGATTTCCAAGCTTAGAAGTTGTAGTGTTTTTTTTCCTGCTTCAGCATGTACTTGTTGATCTCATTGAGCATTTTCCTAATTAGCGGTTAAGTGCTGAAATATTTAAGGAACTATGTGGTAAACTCCTTCAACTCACACAACTAGCCACAAAAGGCGCACAAAGCGTTTGGCTCTTACCGTTGTCAAAAGTAATATCATTCCCACTGTGGGCAGCCTTTAGCCAGCTGGTCATCTCTTTCAGCACAGAAATCTGTCGTCGAATCACAATGTCTGGCTTGGTGATGTCTACTTCAACATGGGGATTGGAGACCTGGTTGGCCAAACCGTTGCCCATGACTACAGACTCATACCTGAGGTGGATAATAACAGAAATGTTAAGAGATGAGCTCTCTGGCTAAATCATAATGCTGGTATGAGCATATAGGTTCTGCCTCACCTGCTCTTGGCTGTGCCATTCCAGCACTCATCACCCTGTGAAACTCTTTCTCCAACACAAACTGTCTCTGGCAATGTGGACCAGAACTTCTTAGCATGCTTCAGCTTCTTCTTCACATCTGTCACCTTGGTTGACACATATAGAGTTTTGGTGAATGGTGAATTCATTTTCAATTTCAACTTTACTTATAATTGAGAAAAAAACCCATAAATATACTCAGAACAGATTAATAATGTGGACTGTTACCAGTCTGTCCATATTGGTGCCGGCTGCAGTGGTGGGTCTGGCATCAGGGCTGTAGGGGCGGAAGCGGCCAGGGAAGCTTGATTCTTTTGTAGAACGCCGAGAGCGGAATGCAGGCTGACCACAACCCTGGAACACCTGAGAACCCAAACAACATGAGCATTTTATCATCTCTTCTTAATAGGAGATCAAAATCTATGACAAAATCATATTTAAGAAATTAGAAACAAACAGACACTGACCTTCTGTGAGACGTGCAAGCTGCTGTCTTGCATGTTCATGATAGCATCAGAGATCTTCACATCTATGGGGTCCATCACTGACTCAAAGTTGAATGGCCCCTCCAGTCTCTCAGCCAAACTCAGCATGGCATCTAATGCACAATTTATAAAAAAAAAAATTTTAAAAGGAGCAAACTGAAAGTAAAAGTGTGCATTAAAATTAGAACACTGGAGGGCTGAATCATTTTCGGCCATGTTCTCCAGCAGTTACTCAGATATGGTGGAGCAAGGGGAAAAAAAAGTATGGCACTGTGGCCCTTGAAGTATGGCACTGTGGCCCTTGAATACAAGGAATAAAAAATACTGGCATAGTTTATCCCAGGGTTTACCACAGGAGCCCCAAAGGACCCCGCAAACCTGTTCTAAAAATAGCACAACTCACCAGTGAGCAGCATCTAACATTTCATTTTATCCTGTTGCTATTCCTTAAATCGCATTTGCATTTATATTCATTTAAAAATTTGTGATTTCTAAAAAACCATTAAAAACATGTGCATTATACATGAAATTTAGAAATGTTTAGGTGAACTGTTTGTGTATAAGCCCTTATGCCTCGGTACCTGTGAAGTTGCTCTGAGTTTCAAAAAGGTTAGCGACCCCTAGTTTATACCCAGATGTTTTAATACTGTTGCAGTAGCTGAAGTCTACCACTAGGAGGAGCACAGAACTAGGGAATAAGGCTTAGAAGTCTGCTGCGATCACAGCTTGTAAAACAGTCAGGGATTTTAACTAGGCACCCCAATTAAGGCACCACAAAGCTGACATGCTGGGTGAGCGAAGCCAGCCCAGCATTCTTCCAGCCAGAAACTGTGCATACATGGGTATATATGTGTGTGTGTGCGCATGTATGCATGTGTTAGGGGCAGGGAATATCCCAGCTACACATTCACAAGAGGCACAAAACGCTACAGCAACCACAGAATAAAACAAACCTAAGCTTCTGTCACACATTTACTGTCCATGTCCAATTTTAAAACAGGCTGCTTCTAAACTTTAATATTTGAGGTTAAACAAGCAAACTCCATATTTAGACTCAATGATGTCCAAGGCAGATACACCATTAGCGTGCTATCAAGTATGAAGCGGTAAGAAATTTCCTTATTGTGAATTTTAAGAAGTGCCATCAGGCAGTTTGCAAAACTACCACACTGTATATGATCTGATGGTCTCATAGGGACGTGTAAAGCATGAGGGGTTTGACACAAGTGCTCAAAAACATCCTGATGTTTAGAGAGTAATGGTTTTGTGCGCAATGATTACAAAACAATCTGGAGACATGGGGTTGGGGGTGTTATTTCTAGAGTTTAGATCGGGCCCAAAAAATGAGACTCGACACAACCCCCAGCCCGGCGCGACACATTAATTGTAATTATCAGCCCGAGCCCGATTTAAACACGACACTTTTTAAAATACGTGGGTCGTTATAACACTCGTTCTCAACTGTGGGTGCGTTTCTAAACACACACTCCGAGCACACTCTGGTCCTTTGAAACCGTTTGTAAATTCAGAGTGTGGATGGAATTGTCGTTGGTTTATTCACTTTGAGTATTCAGAGGGAGAAAGCAGCCGAGCGTGACGTCAGTCTAACTAAAAACAGCGGCAGACAACAGTTTATAGGAAATACACCAGACACACGTGTTGTCCCTGCCTACAACTTGCTGGAAATGGTTCCACACCTTCGACTTTCCTCTTGCTCAAAGTTAATTCTCTCGTTTTTATTTTCGTCTTCAAGCTTCATGTTGCACTTTAAGGTCGGCAAAATACAGCCCAGCAGGACCGTGTAATGTGGCCAGTGGCAAGATCTGGAGCTCTGCTGCACATGACACGCAGCAATTTAACTTTGCTAAAATATTCATATATTTATAATTTTGGCATAGCTCCTCAACCAAATAGGCTAATTAAGTAATGATTAAAAAAAATCTAATGCTTGATCACGGCCCAACCCGGCCTGGCCCGAAGACAGCGGCAAGAAATATCGACCCGACCCGCAGGTTTAATATAAGAAATCCGGTTATTGTTTTCAAAATAAAACATAGTCTGATAGTAAATAAAAAGGAAATACTGTAATTTTTCCGTGCAGCACACGGACCAGTACCACGTGACCCACAGCCCTGTACCGGAACGCGGCCTGGGGGTTGGGGACCCCTGCTTTAGAACACTGTCTACTAGCTGAGACATCCTGCCAGAGCACTTGTTAATCAGTATGATGCTTTACAGTTTCATCCCTCGTTAGGGTGAATAATTGCTCCCTCACGCCTCTTCAGGAAGGAAATAATTCTTTCCTTCAGACAAGACTTACCCAGGAAGTTGTTCCACTCGGTGTCCAGGTCGGCCTGGTTGGCCAGGCAGCCGCGCATCACATTGAGGCAATAGTTCCTACAGGGCTTCAGGGCCACCTGGCCTGTACAGTAGGGGCAGTACAACATTTTCATTGCTGCACGCACACAGCTTGGAGAAGCACTAACCTGTAATAGGCGGGAAAGGAAGCAGAGGGATATCATTAAACAATGAGTTAACAGATGAATGATCTTGAGCAGAGGTTGATGGGTATATGATTGTATAATTTAGAATGTATCTTGTTATCACTTAAATCAGTGGAGAAGGAACACTGCCAGTGTGGTTATCTTCGTAAATTTGACTTGAAAGTTTGATTTAAGTTTCACATGTTATTTCCTTGCAAAGGTATTTTGTTCAGGTTTTTACTGAAGGCAGATAGGCCACCATCACTACCCTGGTACAACGGTGCTAAAGCTGAATTAAACATGACTGCATGTGTTAAATAATAAACATAATTTAATCAGAATTAACAATAGGATAGATTATCATAAAAAAAAAAAAATCTGCGTTTTTAGACAAGTTGTACTTCTTTTTTTTTTACCACCACAGAAGATGTTATTTGTGGACCTTAAGCCCAGTCTGTGTTATTTGTGACAGGTAGAATTCACATTACCACACCAAAAAAGAGATTTTTGCACCTTCTCCACCAGGACTAATGATTATAATCACCCCCTACCCCGACACTCACCGCGGAAACTTTGTTGACCACGTCGGGGATGAGTGCCAGGCCAAGAGTGAAGGTGCGAGCTGCCACAAAAGCACGAGTCAGCTGCAGCCTCAGCTTGCGGGGCACGTCGCCGAAGGGCTTGAGCTGCTCTGTGTGCCGACTCAAACACTCCATGTAGGAGTCGCTGAACTCATACTGCACGTTGACCAGGCGAAACATGCGCTCCAGCAGCTCCGCCCAGAACTCGGACAGCATGGTGTCCAGGTGCACGGCGGCACCTCCGGAGGTGTAGTAGCGCTGCAGCTCATGGAAGAAATGTTTGAACAGCTCTGCGTTCTTCACGTACATCACGCCATAGGTGCGCACAAACATGTCATGCAGTGACTTCTCAGCGTTGATAAGCAGCTCTTTGAAGAATTCTGTGAGAGGCGAGGCAGGGAGAAGGGAGGGAGGAGAGAAGGACAGGGCAAGTGGGAAAGAAAAAGACAACACAGTAAGCTCTAAACATACCAGACTATGATAAATGATTATTCCATGTGTGTGTTATTTCCTGTGGCAGAACATGAATCTAAAACATTCCACTCTGAGGTGTTATGACAAATTGGGATCATAGACACAGGCAGAGGGGAATTTGCAAGTGTGCAATACTCTCTGGAGGACATAAACTTGTGTGCTTCAGCCAATACTAATCTAGCACACAAAACACACATGTTAAAATACTTGATCATTTTAAACACAACAGACAGAATGTAAATTTGGGCATTTCTCTACGGATAAAATAACTGCTGGCACCAATTTGGACCTTGTCTTGGCCATATCTATATTACTTTGTCATTAGAATGACACTTAAGAGGGCAAGATTTACTGCTCCGCAAAGTCCAGAGCCCAGCTTGCTCTTTGCCTCTGGAAAAACTACTAGGTCTGCCAGCAAGGCCAGAAAAGCACAGGGCTATTATCTAAACACATTAATGCGTATTCCATTTGACCCAGCGTTGTTCCCCAAACAGCATTCTCCTGCTGTCTCTTAAGGTCTAGGAAAAATTCTTTCACAGAAGAAAAGTGCTGAGAGGGTAGAAAAGAGGGGGGGAAAAAAGGGCAAGAAAGAATGAAGGGCAACTGGCTGCTCAAATGGTAACGTCTCACCCATCAAGCCAGTTGAGACTGACCACTATCAATAGCATTTTTTTTTTGTTGTCACATTCCATTCGCTTTTTCCCCCCACCTCCTTTTGCTCTGCGCTGCTCCTGCTTCGTCCTTCAGAGAGGAGTTTTCAATAGGATTACTGAATAATGTGGACCCCCCTCCCTGAGAAGGGACCTGTACCCTGCCTCGAGCCCCTCTCTCATTCCGTCTCCCTTGCTTTCAGTTCATCAGTTCCTTCAGAAGGCCCTCTTCAGTGAAGACAGGGAACAATGACCTACTTCATCCTGTGGAATGTCAACTCCCCCAACCCCCACCACCACCCCCAAATAATCCAGCCCCTCTCTCCCATGAAACTCATTCCCCCACAACCTTTGCTTTTTAATCTGCACAAAATGAGAATTCCACAGAAAATGTCTCACCTTTCTCTCACACCTACACATGAACAGGCCTTAACAAACACATACATACATGCAATGATATTCAGCCACTTTACTTCTCAACTTTCTTCTTTCTGATTTCTTTAATGAAAGTAAATACTACTGGGGTAGTTGGATTTGTGTAAGTAAGCAATATTCTGAAATGTCTATATTTGTCAACAGATGTTCTTACTTTCCTCAAGCACCAGGATCATACCAACACACAGATAAAGCCTCAGCGCGCTTTAAAACACTCACAAACACGTTTGTCAGTCAAGTACTGTCACCTCCACGGCACACTGACGGTGGAGGTGGTAAGAGGTGAGTGTGTGTATGTGTGTTTGTCGGGGGGAGGTGAAGTGGAGGCCTTTTTCTAGCACCCCTCCTCCTCCCAAACCCGCTGTGTAACCCACGGATACCGGAAACACGGCAGGCCCTGTTCTGGGAGCCGAACCCTCAGCCCCTAACCCATACAGGGAGAAGGAGAGGGCACCCGGCTCCACGCTCCACTGACAGAGATTATAACGAAAGGGCCATGGCACTTCATCCCAAGGCATGGAGGAATGCCAGAGCTACCACAAGTCAGGCAGCACAGCCACGATTTGGAAAACTAAAGGGGTTTGGGGAGCACAGAATAGGAGCTTTTACTAGCTTTAGTTAACCAGTTTTAAACACAAGACTGCTTGGGAAAAAAACAGTTAAATCAACTTTAAAGTATTCTGTGTTTACTTCTTGGACAATGTGTGAAAGCAAGCCAGCATAATTCACAAACTCAAGAGTGAGACCAAGTAAAGTAAAGGGATATCAACATCAGATACTACATAGATATATTTCAAAGAAATGCCATCAAATCACTGGTTAAGCAAAATTCCCCAGGTTCAACAATTACATTTCAAGGTATTGAAAATGTGATTGCACCTTTATCCCGTTCAAGTAAACCCAAGAACATTTAGTGACCTTGCCTATCAAACACCACAAAGTTTCAAGTTTGAAGACTGCATTAAACACACATCTTGGTTTGTTATTAAATGTAAGTTTATGACACGTAGGAGTCTGCCAACAAGTAGACAAGCTCTGGATCTCTACTCTGATTTTCCCATTAAAGCGAGCTTTGTGGCCTTCTATTGGCTCAGACAAGTATGTGAAAGGTTCAACGCAAGGATATTTAGAAGCAGGGCTGCATACCATCTAGGGTGCTTGGTCAATTTGCACAATTTTTTGCTCACTTTTCAAAGGCAGACAGCTCTAAACAGGCCACTCTCACTCTTTCTCTCCGCTGTTCTCCAGTGACCAGCACACTTGGTCCCTCCCCGGGACAATACGGTTAGCATTTTATAACGTGTCCACACTGTCCACCACACTGAAAACATCAAATGAGAAGCTTCCGGCTAACCAAGCCTTATTTTTTCTTCATATATTCATCCATCCATCTCTTCAATTCGTCTCACTTGCTCTTTCTTCTCCCAGTCAGTAATTGCTCCCCATTTGTGCCAATTAGTCGGTGAGCTCCTTTCTTTTCTTGTGGGATTGTGGGCACCCTGCTGTGTGGCGGTGGTGCAGGAGATGGGAGTCTGGGTAGGGGGTTAATCCTGCAGCTTAGACCCCAGACAACGTTGATCTCAACAGGGTTACCCAGACCGGACACACAGGGAGGGAACAAACACACCAAGCACCAGAAAAACTATTTCTGGCCTGGAACTTAATTAGCCATGACTGAAACCTCAAGGCTGTCCAGGCCGAAACCACTCGCCGCCGCATCACCCTTCATGCACACAGACACACACACACACACACACACTCGAAAGCTAAGCTTCCTTACGCGTGTGTGTTTATGTTCATTTTGTCTTAATGACCATTTATCTCTTATTCACTGGAGACATTCCGTCGCACTCCCAGTTGACTAGTTTTGTTTGCATGTTTCATCATATATCTCACATCCACTGTAAATGGCCTGTTTCCTGTGTTGTCTTGTTTCATCGAGGGAAAATGGTCACTTTTGGATGTTTCAGTATAAACTGTGTAAATCCATGACACATTATTTCTACTGGTAAGAAATTTACATTCTTTACCCCTCAATCATGGAAACCTCAGCGACTAATTTGTTACATTTACAGGAATTTCAAAAGGTCAAGATAATACTTATACTTGTGTGTATGTCTGAGTTAAGGGCACCACTTACAGTTGCACCAAGAGCATACAGCACGTTAATGACATCTTAGGGACGTTTAGCTCATTAAACCAAGTGCCTGAACCTTTTACACAGTGTGCACAGACCAGCACTTCTAAGCTTATTCCCACGGTAACAGTCCAAAAGACCTGGAGAACCTGAGAAGAAATGAAAGTCAGAACAGAGTGATTGTAGAAAGAAAAGAAGAGAAAAGGAACAAAAGGCATAGAGAATGGGAGCAAGAAGGAGGAGAGGGGGAGGAATCAGGCTGCCACCGCATTCCGACACGTCACATTCCTGCTCACATCTGGCTGCAATACACACATTCACATTCAGCATCACTCCCTAAGCCTTTCTTTTTACATTTTAACACGGACCTGCACCCTCTCTGGAACCTTCTTATCAATCGCCAGCATCCATTTTCATAAACTTTAGGCCTGTATCCATTAGTCACTTTTCATGTTCTCAGCAACAAGTTCTCTTCTGACCCGTCATTCTTCCTAAGACCAAGGATCACATGATGCTCATAGACGCTCTGTGTCTCTTCTCCATGCACAAGTACATAAATATAATGTGTCCTATGTTAGAATGTAACTCAAACAGCTTTTCCCATTCAGGCCAGAGAGTTGGCATGGCTGAACCCAACTCAAGGCACCAAGCTACCCTGACATCAGTTGGATTGTCACAAATAAGGTTCTCGTTTCAAATGACTGTGAGGGAACCAGTGTGTAACAATGTGAAATGTGTCTGGAAGGGAAATGTGTCATGTCTCATTGGGCCCAATACCTAGTGTGTATCTAACATCTGTGGTAGAGAGATCATCACACCTGTTCTCTCTAAATATTGAGGACTAAACTGAGTTTAACAGCTCTGGATATTCTCTGATGGTAAACAGTCCAAAAAAAGCTTGATATACTATTTTTATTTAAACAATGTGAAAAACGCACCCCAAGTGACAGTGGTGTCTACAAAAAAAGGATAATTTTCTAAAGAATCATAATCTTGTTTGGTGACTTTCCCTAAATATCATCTGATATGGGCCTCACTGAGCAACACTCTCTAAACTACAGCATTTTCACTTTACCAATTACATTGTTTATGTCAACAAGACAAACAATATATAATGATGAATTCATTTTCTGAGAGTCTCACTTTTTGTGCTGACTAGTAGGGTGTATCTCTGGTGTTTTCCCCTTGTGAGTGAGTCAGCACTGCTGTCGCATGTTCCCATGCACCGCCTCACCCTTTGCACAGGGGAAAACCTGATCCCCCTCCCCTGACTGATATTTACAGCCACATGCACTAGAGGGAGGAAGCCTGGCTCTGGATGTGTGTGTGGTCTGTCTGAAAGCTTCGTGTGAGTGTGTGCGCGCATGGACAGATGACTGTGGGATTCTGAGAGACAGGTGGAGCGACGAATGGACAGACAGCCTGTGTTCCAGGCAGGCGGAGCTGTCTGTCAAGGCTGCTGCAATCTGAGGGTGCCTCAGAACAGAACAGTACTAAAAATATTTTTGAAAACACTAAAAGGTTTCAAATGTGTAATTTAACTATGAATCTGCTGCAACATTGTGTAACAATGTAATATATTATTCATGAAAGAGCCGAAAGTATAAGTTTAGAAGCAAACCACTAACTTGGAGCTGCACTGGAGTGTGAGAGCTGCAGGTGTACTCACGGTCAAAGTGTTGGTGTCTCTGGGTGAAGGTGGTCTGCAAGTTGGTGCTAAGTTGAGAGACTGGAGCTTTCAGATCCGAGCGGCTTTGCTGACTCAGCTTTTCCTCCATTTCCAGGGTGCAGCAAGAATAGCCTTGAGGACACACTTTCAGGTGGGCTCCTGGTAAACAGAGGCAAAAAGGAATTGTTACTTAATTGTTAGAACAGCACCACATGTGTTAGAGGTTGACTAATATATCGAGGAAATATTTCGCTTTATGAAATATTTAGCTATTAACGGCATCGGCCGAGATCCAAGTTTAGTACGCCAACATTCAGGCAACCCTAACCCATAGTCGTCTCTTTTAACTTAATTTACAGTAATAAAAACACAGGGCTGCACAAAAATAAAAAAAACAAGAAATACACTGAGCCGCTGCACTGGGGAGATTCTAGTCTGCAACAGACACCGTAAACAGCAGCAGCAAGGAGAAATAAAAATAATCAGAATCTTAAAATGTATTGATCCCAAAAGAAACTGCATAAAAACCAGATTGCTATCGAGTTTAGATGGGGCAAAGCTTGCTTATACTCAATAAATTGAGAACTTTTTAAAACGGTGAAAAAAAGTTTAAAACACTAAAATACGAAGACAAGACACAGGGCAGTCACATCTTTCGGCAGCAGGCTTTATTTATTATACATTTTCTGTTTTATTTTTATTAATTTTCATATTTATCTTTATGCAGTGTTAAATTATGTAGAGAATTTTCATCTATCATTTGTTATTAGTGTGATATAGTACTACACTATATCCACTAAACATTTATATTAGCAGCATATATCGTCTGACCCCGAATACTAAATATCGGCTGTAGAAAAACCCATATCGGTCTACCTCTAATTTGTATACTCCAAACTAAATAAAAAAAACTTCAAGAAAACACAACAACACTATTGGCTGCCACAAAACCTTGATGTTTATGTAGCTATGGACATCCATACACAGGTAAGCAGAAGTAGTTGCCTGAATGCTTGTTTAACAGTGCATTTACATGCGCTTTGGTCGAATGCATGGCAGCGGCTGCAAGCATGGAGCCCGGGGGAGGACGAGGAGGTGCTCGTTAAGAAGATCTGTGCGATGCTGGTCATATGGGCTTGGTTTGGTTTTAAGGATTCGGATGTTGAGCAGAAAAATAAAATCCGCATAGTATGCTGGGTGAAGGTAAGGCTTCAACCACACAAGCATCTTAATCAGACATTCACGGCGGAAGTTCAGATTGAGCGCCTACCATTTTTCTGCTCATTGGAGCGAATTACAGCGTCCACACATCTGTCACTGCGAGTTTGTGAGGCATCAAATTTCTGCCATAAACCTGTCCAGCTTACGGATTTAAAAAAAATTATGTTGATTGTAGTTTTAAGAAAGAACAAATCTTTGTTTTCAATATAGAACTACAATGCTTTCAGTGTAGAACTGCAAATCAAGATGGCCAACTTGTAAACAATAATTTTGCCCCCCAGAGTAATTACTGCCCCCTACACAAGCTACACATTGGGCTGCATGCTGGAGTTGAAGAGTGTCAAATGAGCCCAGTGTAGCCCCTCACTGAAGTCAATCAAGTGCAGATACAAAATGCAACAAAAATGACTACGGCGTTCAGAGTAGGGATGTGCGGTATACCGGTACTGTGAAAATACTGGTATTTATTATTTTTCAAACTGTACAATATCAAAAGTTTGCGCAAACTGGATGAAACGCGCTCTATATGTCCGAAATTAATAAATAACGAAGAGTGGTAGAAGTGAAATATGGCATTACTTTGCCTACAGAAGTGATGAAAAGGGTGAACCCACAGACCTCATTTCACATTTTCTTTGCGATAAAGACTGAAAATATATAAAGAGATTACTTTATTTTAATTAGATCCCTTCGGTTTTGTTTCTTTTAAAATCAAAATTGTAGTTTTTATTTTTTTTGTAACAATTTCTTTGAACAGTTGTTCATTGAGCTTCAAGCACTGTGTTTAATAAAATTGTTTTCAATTCACTTATATTTGTCTGTTTCCTTTTTTTTAACCTATGGTATCGATTTAGTATCGTACCGAAGTCAAAATTGTGGTATCAAGCCATCCCTAGTCCAGAGTATGTTCGTTTACACACACACACACACACACACACACACACACACACACACACACACACACACACACA
>JBBKCR010000031.1:2101893-2120738 GCA_037577295.1 Ladigesia roloffi | reverse complement strand
CACACACACACACACACACACACACACACACACACACACACACACACACACACACACACACACACACACAAACACTGGAGGAGCACATGGAGACAGGGAGAGCTAACGTGAGAAACTGCAGGGCTGGCTGAACAACGACAATACATACATCACCTAAAATAATCAGTCAGCGCCCTGGGCAGTCCCACTTAAAACTCTCAGCAAGCTTTAACTGACCACAGGAAACCTCTATGACCTGCAAGACATTTGAATCATAATGCACTAGCGGGCGCAATTGTAGGACAGTTGCATCCCAGCACAATAAAATAATTTTACTCTCAGAGAAAAAATTACAGAAAAAAAATGATGTACGGTGACTTCACCTTAAGGTAGGCCTATTATTTTTTGTTCTGTTTATTCTCACTTCTGGTAGGAGAACAGTATTCCAAAAAATGGTATGCAAATGAAAAATTTCAGAAGAAACAACCGGTCATAAAAACAAATAAAAAACATGTCGAATATATCTGCCCTGGAGAGGGCAGCACCCATGATATGAGAGGGGGGAAGCTATGGATGACAGCACAAAAATTAGAGGAAGCACTTTTTTGAAACATATACCAAAGCAAATGGTGGAGGATAAAGCCAAAGGACAAATCACGCAGAGCATATGAAAGACTGATCTCTGTGAAGCAGCAGAGATGTCAAATAACTTCCGCTGTCAAACAGCTCTCCTTCATCTGTGCCTGACTAACCAAACCCTGAGAACACACAATTTATACTATAAGTGATATCAGAATAAACCAATGTTTCACCTTCCAAAATGCACTAAACCTCACCATGTTACATTAACACCACTCACAGGACTACATGCAGTTCTATCTGTTCTGTTTATTACAAGTATTTAGCTGTTACTTTTGGAAAAATGACTGAACATTCAAAAGGTCTTGATGTTGCAGTGTTAAATACACAAAATATCCTTTAGCATAAAATACATAAACACCTAATTCTGGTTAATTACGTTGAAATGCAACTTGTTTCAGAGGGGGAAAAAATAGTTAAACTACATGCCACAGACCAATGAGCTAAAATGATCATCTGCTAAGCTATGACATTAGCTATTGAGCATCATTAAATGGCTCCTAATTCTTCAACACGTTCTTCAAGAAGAAATTTGTTTTTCTTTTAACTATTTTTTTTTCATTTACAGTAAATAGCAGTAAAAAGTTGTTAATGCATTGGTTACTCTACATTTTACACAAAAAATAAATAAGCTAAATAATTATTGCAGCTCTCGTATGAACAACAAACTTAAAAAGTCTCTTGATGTCCCTATGAGTAAGGTCTTTGTAGGTCTGTGTTAAGAGGTATTTTTAGTTTAGGCTCCATCTGGTGATACGTGCTGAGGGTGGTACATATTAATGTGTAGTTGTACATAACAGTACAGATTACTAATGGCTGCCTTCAAATAAAAGTCTGTAGTTTTTCAGCAAATCTTGAAAATATATTTACGTCAAACAGACACTTTTAGACGTTTACCTGGAAGCTACTAGCCCATTAACCATTCTGTATATGTTTGTGGGGACAAAAAGCCTCTGCAGATGTACTGTAGATCTGTTGCAGGATGTCTTGGGGATAAACAGCACACAGTATTCACACAACATTGTCAGAGAGCTTCACTTTAGACTTTGAGGTTGAAAGGTGGACTTTGAACTTTGTTGTTACCTCAAACAGTTCTTCAAGCTTAAAACAATGTGTCTACCACATGTTGTTCATTTTTAACTCCAGAAACAAAAAGTTACCTGGATGACTCAACGTATGTTCAGACTCATTCCAATCAGCCTTCAGACGTTATTTTTTTAAGGTAAGTTGTTAGTTTGATATGTATGTCAGCAGATCATAATAAACCCTTTGTCATATTGGCTTTACCTAAAAGCAATGTGTTTTTACCGTGATTGTGTAAAACCTTTGAACAGCATGTTTAATGGTGCAAAAGTGGTGCTCGGTTTATTGCAAAGCAAACTGTGGAAAAATGCTAATTATAAAAAGGGGGGTGGGGTTCATGTATGACCTCATAGATTTGCAGAGACAAGCTGAGATTCTCCAGACAAATGGAAGACATGTTACAGCCTTACTCTGCATCAAAGGGAAATTGTGGGAAAAAAGCCTGGGCACAAAGACGGGACCGGCTCATCTCTCATCCCTCAAGTCCTTCCTATATCCCCGGCTTCATTGAACTTAAAGAAGAGGACACGACAAGCAAAGATTTTCAATCTAAAAACCACATTTTCTCCTCCCTGCAAACACACAGATGTGGGTCAGGTCTACTCTTGTTTGAAACTCAACGTGTATTTTTTTTGTTCCCGAAAAAATCCACTTCGTGTAAACTAAAGTAACCCCAAAAAAGCTCAGCATATAAAGGGCTTAAAAGTATTTAAACAAATGAGTGCTAAATCTTACCCTCACTGGCTAAAACAAACCAGTGGAAGAATAAGGTGCTCTTTGACAGTGTTTATAACGGACATCTAAGAGCAGATGAAATCTGCCAGATGTCGAACCTGACGGACAAGTACTGGGCCTGTGTGTGTGTGTGTGTGTGTGTGTGTGTGTGTTTAAGTAAGAGAGTGAGAGGGCCCCACAGGCAAGATGACATCAGTCTCATGATTAAGTTTCCAAGTCCTCAAAGCTACAATGCTGCAACAATGGTTCTGATATAGCTGTTGGGCTTAGGAAACTGGATAGCTTTGAATTTTTTTGGAAAGGGCAGTTCTATTATCCAATCACAAACAGGTAAACCTACACTGGTATACACGTATACTATACTTTAGTCACCGACACCCATGTTTCGTCTCAAATGAAATTTGGACCATTATTTCAATAAATCAGTGAGTGGAGTTCACCAATTCAAAAGCTTTCAGCAGAGATCAAACATGGCCATCTCTTGTTTCAGTACCAACCCACTATTTTGTTTCCATAAATCAGCACTAATGTCTTACCCCACCTAAAATCATCGGTGTCTGGACCAAGACGGAGTGAGCCATGACTTTGTTGAACAGTCATTCACAACAGCAGTGTGATCAGCAACATTAATTTATTTTGTTTTGATGGTCCTTTTTAGGTGTGGCCATCAGCTTGTCAATTGAATTAAAGGGGTATGAGACCTCTTTCAGCTCTCCTCCTCTCTGCCAGCGCACACATCAAATCAACTCTGCTTTTTCATCCTCTTCAAAGACTTTATGACATGCTCAGAAGGGCTGGAAGAGGGGGATTAGGTAAGTGCATAAGCCGTGAGGAAGTAAGTGTACATAAGCAGGCTGAGCTGAGTGCTAGTCTGAGGCTCATCAGGGGGAGTCCTGATGTAGGCCAAGGGAGTAATTAGCAGGGATTACAGTGGTTCTGGAACCCCTCCCGATACAGGACTTCTGCCCAAAGCTCAGGCGAGTTCCTGGTCCAAGTCACTCTGTTCTCTCCAAAGCCACAAAATGGCTCTGGGGGACCACAAAAACGCCACAACTATTGGCATCATCAGAACCATCATCCTCATCAACTCCATTACTGCTAAGGTGAAAACTGCCGTGGGCCTTAATTTGCCTCTAAAAGAAAGGTTCAAGCTGACTTGTGGTTCCAAAAAGCATGACACACTCCCTGGACCTCTCCAAACCAGCTCAGTGCTAGGAAACTGACATTAGTGCTGACTGATAGAAGGACTAAAGACACATAGAATCTCAAATATCTTTCTCACAAACTGTGACTTCTGCTTTGGAATTTGTGGGGAAGTCCGCACAGAGTACGCCTGAGTTTTTAACACCACCATGTCTTAGTCAAACCATGCCTATAAAAACATGGAAGAAAAAGTTTTGAGCCAACAGCTGCAGTGGCAGTCTGTTTTGGTATTAAAATCATCTGGAAGCTTTCCCATGAACAGAAGATCTAAGGTGGATAGAGAAGGGTGATGTGTAGTGAAAAAGGGGATGAGAACTTGAATGAGGCCTTGCTGCATGCCAGAATGACTGAAATGGCCAAACAGCATGAGAAGAAAAGGAAGAAAAGCTTCTTCTAGATGTTAAAAAGGACAGAAAAGGAGTGCTCTGCACAAACACTTCCTACAAAGCATTCTCTATGAGAGCAGCCAGGGTGTTCGAGCCAAGGGAAGGGGGCCTGGGGAGTGCTGATTTTACCAGCATGCTAATTCAAAGTGTTAACAAGGGGCTTCAC
Organism: Ladigesia roloffi; assembly: GCA_037577295.1. Lineage (NCBI taxonomy): Eukaryota > Metazoa > Chordata > Actinopteri > Characiformes > Alestidae > Ladigesia > Ladigesia roloffi. The sequence goes on along the minus strand of JBBKCR010000031.1, from coordinate 2,116,547 downwards.
TGGCGGCCTCTATCTGCGGATTTTAAGACGTACCTATCGGACATATTGTACAGTACAAAGAGATCCATTCACAAACAAAAGATTTAAAGTCAGAGGAGAGCAAAAAGTACACATAAGGCCATTATACATCTGCCACAATCAGAAAAATGAGCAAGTGCACCAAGTCAGGGGCTCTTGTTCACATTCATCAACACTGAATCCATGATCACTTAAATAATATAGTGCCAACTCCTCCTGGCAACTCCTGTTTTTTTGATACATCTGTGTATTCCATCTCCTCATCCTACTGCTTTGCTCTTCTTCTGTGAGTCCAAAATCCCCAGTCAATCCTTCCCTGGCCGAGGCTTTGTTGCTGCTCTAGACTTTGAGCTCCTTGTGTGTGGGTCTTGGTGGTCCCCCGTGGAATGTGCTGGGGGGAGGTATGGGGACTAAAAGGGGCACCCCATTGTTCCCACACAGAGGATCTACCCCCTGCTGGGTCGGAGCTCACTGGAGGCGGTGGAGGGGGGAGTGATGTAGAGACGCTAACGCAAAGCTAATGCTCCAAGTTGGCAAACCAAATTCAAACCTCAGACACAACCTAAAACCACACAGACTGCTTTACAGCAGAAAGCTAGTAAGACAAGAAAGCTGCACACGGACTGGAGGCATAACCAAAAGTATGCAAACACAACCACAGAGTGTGAGTGAGCATGCAGGTTTTTAGTTCAAACAACCTGTAGTATCTCGGACTTTAAAAACTTTAATAATTAAAGATAAGTAAATAATAAATGACCAGTTCAGTCAGGTGTGTTTGGCTTTAACAGGAAAAGCTTTACCCCAGACAGATTTATGGGCTGGATTAATAACCTCCTCTACTCAACTACATAAACTGTGTCCCACGCGTGACATTAAGGCGGTTGAGTCCGATCTGAAGTCTGTGTAAAACCCCAGGGCCAGAACTATGTCAGATCTCCCTAATTTGCTGCCTGAAACAGGAAACTGATAAGAACCCTTCCACACGATCAGGAAAACACACCACCACTGCTGCCTGCTCTGCTGCCCACCCATTTATTATCAATTGCAAGCCAATTTCACAAGACAACTTCCGCTTGAGAGCCAAAATCAATTACAGGCAGCAAGACACAGCGCCTTGCTGCGACACAAATCTGAGGAACAAATTGTAACAGCGTCATTTTATCCCTTCAAATGGCAAAAAGCTTCTGGTTATGGTCACGTTTGTCCTCCTCCACCCACATAACAGTATCTATAAAATCGTGCTCATATCCTAAAATAAAGCTTTCCTGTTTTTTCTCTAAATCAATATGGTCCCGTTGAACGATTAATGAGAGGTCAGTGGCAATGGGCTATTCATTCTGAAACACATGGCAGCAGATTGAGTGTGTCATCAGATTATCAATTCCTCAATAAACTATAATAACGATTAATTAAATGTGGGGGGGGCCTTATATTCTCCTAGGGTCCAACATACTGTTAATTGAAGTCGACTCCTGATGACACCTCTGCTGACAATGATACATGCAGCTGGAAACAGTAAAAACAAACATGTGGTTTGTTCTTTAATTATTGTGTCTCACCAATTATTATCTGGAAAGCTGAAAACAGCAGGGTGCAGAGACAGAAACGGCTAACAGGCAGATGTATACTTCCATGCAATTCAATACACCAAAAATGGTCCTCAACAAAAAAAGACCCACTTTTAAAGTCAGATGTGTAAACAACAAAAAATAAAATCTTCGCTGAAAATTATTATTAGCATTGTACAGCTTTTTCTAACAGAAAAGAATGGCTTCCACTTAGTCTAGAATCAGTTTCACGCATTGATATTCTAGTGACACGTTTCCTGACAAAAGAGTTGATCTTTAGTCACTGACAAAGTGAAACATGTCTTAGTATCCACAGATACTAAGATCTTCCAAGATCTCCTCCAAGATCTTACTCGAAAACAAAAAGGTTTGATTGTTATACATAAACAGGAGGATTTTATTTAAATTAACCAATTCTTACCACAACTTTCTGGGTAAGAGCAATGATCGGCCTTCCGTATAATTTAAATAGCCTAAACAAGAGAGTTGCTGGGCGCTATCATTTGTGCATTGCCACACTGGAACTGTGTCTTCTGTGTCTTATCTCTTCAGTGATATGGTAGTATCAGTCAATTATTTACTAGGTCACAGGGCCAAAAGACACACAAAACATCTATTTATGGTCACTGTTTAAATATTCTATAAAGCAGGACATTAAAGAGTAAGGATATAACTTAAATTGTTTAGAATTCTGTTCATAATTATTTACAATAGGACATCAGTGAGCTAGTTTTCAGAGCTAAAGTCACGAAGCGGTGTAGTAATTTAGTCTGGGATGATCCACCCAGAGGAAAGGAGAAAGGATCTTTGATGTTCACCGTTGTCCATACCTGAGGCATGACATAAGACCCAGCTGCCAACATAAAGCAAAACAGATTGCTCTACAGCAGGAAAGTGTGCTGCCTCCCAATGAGAAACTGTTGACATGGGGAGATACCAATCTGGCCGGTGTTAACCGCCCCTTTTCTGCATCTTTTAAAGAGTCTCTGTCTGCCACTGTGCAGCAGCCCCTCAGTGCACACATTTCACAAGATCCAGGCAAATCTTCAACCATCACCAGCAGCGTAACTTTTATCTAAAAGGCTGGGCCCCTGTTTGGTCTGTTTAGGGATTGGAGGATGCAAAAGCTTTAGTCCTCAGCAGGGAATTGTGTACTTCACAGCTTAGAGAGCTATAAGATGCCCTAAGATGTTATAATCCTTGGTGTCTCGCAAACAGAAAGGATCTGCGGATACACTGGCCAGTGAACCTTACTCACAAAAAAGCTTTCCCTCAACTATCATGCTCTTCAACAATATTTAGTGAAGAAGCGCCACAACATCTGGAGTCACCAGATGTGTTAAGAGCTATTGCTTGGATCAAAACTGTCCACGATGGACCAGAGTTATGCTAATAGTAGAACAAGAAGTTAAATCATTGAAAACACTTCCTCATATTTACCAGATCTGTCACTTATAACTTAGAAAATGAACAGTAAAAGCTTTTAAGAAAGGGGGTTTTCCACAACATTGCATTTTAATACCATTACATACGACTGGCTAAGGCATGAGAACAAGCTGTTCAGTTTTCTTTGATTGCTTCTTAGAAATTTCCCCTTGAATCATGTGTAAAGCACCACAAGTGCTAGGTCTTAATTGTGAGGCTAGAGATTTAGAGGACAAACACCCCAATCTTTCCGCCACAAGCCAAAAACAAAACATGTTTGAGGTCAGAGAGGCACTAGTCAGCTTAGTAAAAGTGTCTGTAGTGAGCAGCGCTGCATTTGTCTGATTTACACCACTAACAAACAACCATCAAAATACAGAGGCTGTTTTGATGACAAACGTTTCATACTGCTTTCCTGACTGGAATACTTCACCTGGTTTTAAAAAATAACTAAAATGGGTAGGTAATAATTCTTTGTTGATTAATCGCAGAAATGTGGAAACACTGGCCTGAGAAGGGGGCCATTCCGTCCCCATATTTACTCAGCGCTCTGTGCTGGAGGTTCTCAGCCCCGTTGTGCATGGAATTTGGACTGAGGACTACAGAAGTATAGAGAATAGATGTTTTGACTACCAGGTGAAGAGGGCCAGCTCTGAAAGCCAAAACCAGGAGGGGACACTGCCAGTTCAATTAGGTTCTCCTGTGGACTGTTTTCTCCCCAGCAACAAGAGACATTGTTATCCAAAAGCAAGGCTTTTGTGTTTCCTCTCTGCTTTCTAAGAAGCCTCCACCCTCGGCGACAGTAGACCTTGTTACTCTCTCTGGATCAATTATCTCAGGCTCTATTATTGACAAAGACATGCTCACTCAGGTTGGCCTTGCACGGGGTCCAATCCATACTGGACCCTTTTGTAAGAGGCACACGCACATAGAATCCAAATTCCTTAATAAGCTTTTATAATACCTTGTTTTACAACCACCGCAACAAAACCAGAGGCCTGCTACAATACAACATGATGAATGCAGGAAAGTTGGCATAGGCCTACCCAGTGCAAAGTTTTGCATCACAATGAAACACCACAAAAAAAAACAATGGACCTCTGGCCTGGTGTAAAGTATGAGGTGAAGTATGAGGCAATGGTTTTCCTTATTGAGGCAGCTGTTTCAATTCCAAAAGTAACTTACCAATACTTCAAATGTACAATATTCTGTCTGAAAACTTCCCCATAAACTGCAAAACTTCAGAAATGTGTACCCAGAAATATTTCATGAGCTTAAAAGTGCTGACATAACAGTACTGTACTGTTAGGTCCCTTGTAAATGTTGGGCCTATATTCCACAACACTGGGAGACCATAAAAAAGTGAATGAATACACTTAAAAGCAGAATGTACCACTTTAACAGTCTTATTGAAGAGTTTTGAGAAAGGCATTTCTGTGGTTTTTGAAATGGGAGAAGTATCTTCTCTCAATCTTGCCCCCCCACAAATAAGAGGGGATCAAGAGGACATTCAGCACTGCAAAGTCGCAAGACATTTCCTTTACTAAGGAAATAAGAGAGACAATAAAAACAAAGCGTGTCCCGGGGCGAGCCTTTCTCATCCCAGACCACGCTGAAAAGATAGGGGATGGAAACTCGGTTCCTCCCCGCCTCCACTGCCGACTGGCATCGAGATAAAAATCACTCCATTTACATGGCCATAATGGCCTGCTACGATAAGGGGCTGGGATTAAAACGAGGAGTGTAACGCCTGACTCGCTAATGGCAGAGTAGAATACCCTGGCACAAAGGATAGTGTGTGTGTGTGTGTGTGTGTGTAAAGAAGGATATAAAGTAAGTTAACACTAATGCCAGGCTCGGAAATGTTATGAAAACCTCGGAAGTATTAAAAAAAACTCGGCGAAGTGCTCAGATTTCGTAGGTGAGGCCAAAAACCTTACTGCTTTCTACTTAAAGTAGTACTTTGTTACAAGAGAGCAGTCCAAGAAGTGTTATTTGGAAAGGTAAAAAAGAAAGCAAATACAATGTTGAAAAGTGTAAACTATGACTGAACTCTCAAACTTTTCTGAACTGGTCAAAGAAGCAGACTCATTTAGCTTTCGTGCTCCAAATGAGTGTCTGCTGTTCCCGGCCCGAGCTGCCGAGTCAAGCAATTTACAGCTCTCATAAACCGCCACCAACAAGCCAGTCAGCCAGCAACAAGACCCTCGATTTTCCCCAGAGGACCCCCAACTTACCTTGCACTCCTTTGTTGGGGACGTCGTTGATGTTGAAGCCTTTGGAGCTGTAGGCAGTCCGGACCTCGTTGCAGTTCTTGGACTTCTGCTCCGCCACGGCGGACACAAAAATCACGACAGACGCAAACACAGCGAGGACAACAGCTGTCTTCATCTCGCTGTCGAACCACAGACGCACCCACACGAGAAAATGTATAGATTTAAAAACGTAGACTTGGTTAGTTAAGAGAAGGGGAAAACTCGGACTCCGGCGCTGGAGCTCTTCATGGAGATGCGCCGGCGCCTCTCTGGAGTTTCACCACAAAACTCAACTTTACTTCGGTCAAGCAGGGGGAAAAATCAAAGCTCGGGGCCCTTCAAAAACAATAAGAAGCCGAAAAAGTCGAATTTGAGTTAAAAACTATTGCTCCACGTGGTACAAATGTCTTGTTTCAAACTTAGGAATGAAAAAAAACAGCCAGTCGATACCGAGAAACCGCCCGGAGAAAAAAAACTCGGAAAGAAAAAGTTACTATTAGTGCCTGAAAAGCGTCCGCTCGGGTCTGGGCTCCGTATGAGAGGTTTTGTAGAGCAGAAGTGAAGTTTGTGAGGAGTTATTCTGGTGGTCTCGGGTGGTCAGCGGCTGGTTGGACTGGCCGCGCTGCCTCGCTGCTGCTGGTCGCTACGGAGTCTCGGCTGAGACACACCGGAGCGGAGTCTGAACAAAGAGGCGGGGAGGAGCAAGGGGAGCATGGCGGTGGAGCCTCAGGTGAACAAAGGGTTAAACATGGAGAGGACTCTTCACTAACTGATATCCTCAACCACACAGGCCGCGGGCTTCTTCCCCCACTTACAAAATCATACTCATCAAATGCAGTCATTGGAACTGCTTCGCTATGGTGTAATCACTTTATTGACCATGAACTCTTGTGGCTAGGAGGAACACATTTTGGGGAATTTGATGGGACAACACATAATAGAACAACTACAAAATATGTCAAGTAAATGTACGTATGTATGTATGTAAAAGTATCACCAGTCTTGTCCAAAAGAGACCTGTAGGATTCCTCCTTTGTTTAATTGGGTAGTTCATTTGTCGAATCCAGTGAGTTCCTGCCTGGCTAGGATTAAGAAATCATACCAAGCGCCACACACACCCTCAGCACATAAGATTATTGCAAACCCCCCACCCCCAAAAGAATCAAAAACAGAAAAAAAACTTCATTGATCCCCAAGGAAATTATGTAGTGACTGCAAAGACACACAGACAATAACAATATAATGTTTAAATAAAATCGAAATAAAAAAATCAGTAGGAAAGAAAAAATCTCAATATGAATGCCCTGAGCTATTTACAAAAATGCTTTGTATAAATACTATATATAAGTAACACATTCACCCATTGAAGTGGTGGGTAGTCAGGAACACAGCGCCCAGGGTGCAGCATGTGAGGATGGTGTCATGCTCAAAGGTACCTTGATTATGCCACTAGCCGTCTTTGGATTCAAACCCACAACTATTTGATCATAGGACAAATGCCTTAACCATCAGGTCATGAGCTGGAAACAGCTGAATATGCCAGGACTTTGTAAAAGTGTAGAATAATGGGTATAGTTGTCAAGCTCTAATACTTAATACATGTGAAATAGGACATGATGGTGAAAATTCTTGCAAAAGCAGGTATAAAAAGGTTCTGTTTAAAGCATGAATGTGCAGTACATCTGTTTTATTAGACATAGACCTCATGCTTAAATACTGCAGGTCTTCACACAACAGTGCCTCTGCACTAATGTTGAATCCATTTGGCTTGCCTTTAGCTGAGTAGTTTTAGGTGTGTTGATATCAGGGAAAACCACTAAACTGTGCTCCATGACCAGGGCTGGGAGCCACACGTGTAACATATAATTAGATCAAATGTAACACTTGAACCCAAATGACTGCATCTCTTTATAGACCTATAACGAGGTTGTTACACACGACATATGAAGAAACAGCAAAAACACGCAGAAGGGAAAGGCTCCAAGTCTTTTTTAAGAGTCCCTGGCTGGCCTCAGCTCATCAAAAGAGCAACAAACACATGCAACCTTCTGATGTGCCTGCATGTCATGAAATGTGACAGAGTGCTGTAAAGTCTGGGCTCTGGCTAGCGGCCCACTGACAGTTCCAGAGAGAGAGAAGGGAAGCGCTGGAATCCAAGTCATGCTTCTGTATGACTGACAGTGGTGAACATCTTACTCAGAGCGTGGCGGCACACGGTGACAACACAGCCACTCGCAGTGGCGGAACATAAATTTCAAACAAAATCATGCGGTAATATTATTAGTATGTTTGTGTGGTTGCTATGAGCTTACTGAAGATGGGCCTACTTTTCAAGCAAGAAAAAGAAACAAACAAAAAGTAGAAATTTCTGAAGTCCACACATGTGAAATAAGGTTTAGCTACTTACAAACTTGATGCCACAATAGTAATCACTTTTTCTAAAGACAATAAACGATCGGGGACAAGTCATTTGTGTCAACAGACCATTTGGCAGAATTATTTTTTTTTCCTTAATGACATTTTTCTGTGTACTGTAAATACTTCCCAAACGCTGCTTGAGGAAATGTGAGGGGAAAAACAGGTCAATCTTATTTGGATATGTGATTGGTTAGATATGGCCTGTTGTTAGATATGAATTGTTATTGCCTGTAAAAGCATAAAAATAAATACAGTCTTCTTCCTCTTTCAGCTTTTCCCTTCAGGGCTCGCCACAGCGAATCATCTGTCTCCACTTAGTCCTATCTTCTGCATCCTCTACCCTTACACCAACTAACTTCATGTCCTCTTTCAGCACATCCATAAATCCATAAAAATAATACAGTAACATTATTTAATCTCGTAGTACTTCATGTGTCTCTCAGATTATTACCTCTAGATTTTGCAAATCCAGTAAGAAATTAACTTAATAATAAATGCTTCAGAATACTACGTGAGTGCTGTTTTTAAAGTGCACAGGTCAGATGTTCATGTCACTTCCTATCCTGATGTTGTGACAAGCCATTTGGTCCACCATGTGACATTGAGCCAACAACATGCGCCTGACAGCAAAACCTAAACATGGCATTTATTACCTCCATAAATTAAAGTGATCTATTGCTAAGTAAAACAGATTATTAATTAATGCCCTTCAAGCACTTTTTTTACACTTCAACATGCCTGGATTCGTGAAAGCATGTGTATGTTTGTGGCGGCCATGCTTGGTCTGGGACCGGGGGGGCTTTGTTGGGGGCTTCAGGCAAAATCACATTCCGACTATTGTATCCGTGCATTCCTCAGCCGACCTCATTCATTCTGTGCGACCGTGGCTTGGAAAACCAGCAGCCAATGGGAAGCCACTGAAGAAATCTGGGGATACGTTAACTATGGATGGGAGCCTGGGTTAGTGTTTCTTTCAATGGATAACAAAAAGTGAACCCTATTGACTTCAGAAGTGTCAGAAATAAACAAATCTGTGGTTCTGGTATGCCACAGCACATGAAGAGGGGGGACTGGGTTTAAAAGAGAATTATTCTTATCTAAAAAAATGTCAGTGTAATTTCATTGATGTTTCAGTAGAAGCTAGACAGTGTGAAGCACTTTGTTAAGCGTTTTATATCACATTCCAAGACTACAGAGACACTGCGTATGACCTTTGTATATTGACACAGCTCAGAGCAGAAATAATTGCTGGATTTCACAGTTAATAACAATGAGCTGCTAATATTGTTAGAAATTAGCCCTAATTGATGTCCTTGCTAAGAGATAAATCAGTCTACACTGAGCCCCAATTGCCCCTATTCACCACCACATAATGTGGACCAGTTGACCTTAAAATTGGGTTGTCCTTGTATTGCCACTTTATTACCCTAAGAAAACATTCAACCTGTGCATTTCAATAGGCCTGTTTGCCCATTCTCCCATCCCTATTAACATTCAGAGTCTAGGCAGGAGTTGTGGTCAGCTCAGCTACTGCCTCCCTCTCCTGCAGACCCGTTTGCCTAGGCCTGATAACCAGGCTTTCTTTACCATTCTAAAGGTGCAGCTCACACCCGGAGAGAAAGACACAGCTGGAGATGAGCGAGTTTTATCTGGCTCTAACAGAGAGAAGAGCAAGTGTGAAAATGCAAAGACGCAGCCTCAGGGTGTGTGGCCACGTGGTCACTAAGGAGGCCAGATTAGGCGGGTAATGGGAAATAAATGAGAGACTTTTAAATACATTGGTGGGAGGGTTGAGGGTAAACATTTAAGCAAAATGGTTTGTTTGCTGCTCTGTAGATGTGTGTGAGACGCTTTGCCCAGATCAAAGGAGTCCATGATATAGAAGGAGTTTCACATTTTCTTCATATAAATGCTCTCGTTTGTCCCCTCATGGCATAATTAAGCCTTTTAATACAACTGTAACCTGCAATATCAAAGTGGTTTTTTTTTACATACATTCACACACACACACACTTGCATCATAATCACAGCATCATAATCTTTAATCCCAATACCCAACATTCCAACTTCTGAAAGACCCCTTATTTCTCACAAGCGCAGATGACAGCACACAAACTTGTGAAAAATATTTGTAAAATACAGGCATTATTCACAGCCAAAAACATGAACATGATTATTCACTTTTATTTACATGCAAACCCTTGAATCAGAGTGCGTGTGCAGCAACTGAAGTTGGAAAACAACATAACCTGGTAGTGTGGTGTAATGCGACATCGTTGTAGTCGAAAAAGCGACACATGGCTAAATGTAGAACTGGGTTAGAATAACCCAGCATGAGCGAAAGGGCCAGTTTTTAAAGTCCTCTGGATGTCGAGTTTTGCTGTAGCCAGAGCTCCAAGCTGCTAAATGGCCCAGGACCACTCCCCCGCTACACAATCAGCTCTGATATGAACACTAATGGGGGAATGCAGTGTTTAATTACAGGACTTCTCAACACATTTCACCACTGGCTGGCGTGTTGTAAGCAAATTAATAAACACTGGATAGAAACCAGTGGCTTAAGCTGTTTATGATGTCATTCTTGAATCCTTACTTGCCTATTGAGAAACCTCAAGAGAGTTTCTCAAAGAGAAACCTCAGGGATTCAGAGCCTTCTCTTAGTACAGAATAATACAGTATTAATACTGCCTTGTTCTTTTATAATCCTCTCACCTTCCTTTAACCACCTTCAGAGTTCAGGCACCAAAATGTTTTGGCAGGAGACAACCTGAAACCCCCCCTTAAAATGAAAGGAGTGCATTTTATACATTTTATTAATTCACACAGATCTGCTTCACAGAAAAAAGAGGGGATATGGTTGAAACAGCACAAATACACTCAGGATGGAATAATTCACATGGAGGTCTAAAGTGGGGGAATATTCTTCAAGAAAAATGTCTAAATGTACGTAAGTAACAGAATTAGCCCTTTGTATGACAATTTATGAAGGAAAAAAAACATAGTCAATTGCTTGAAACACTGATCCGTCCGGCCATCAGCAGAGCACTTCCTTTCTTGGATGCCGTTGCCATGGTGACCTGCGGGCAGAAGCAAAGACAAGAGCAGGACGTTCAGGGGTTTCGACATGGTCCAAACCTTTAATCACCCTGCTTTAATACAGACCTCATCAGGGCACAACCAGGCACTGACAGACAGAGACACGGAAAGACAGAGAGAGGGGTACTGGAAGTGTCTCCAATACGGGGAAAAAAATAAAAAGAAGCACAGAATAAGAAAAAAGAGAGATAGCACGGCCGTGAAAAGGAAATTTACCATCCTAATAAAAAACGTTATTTTTCCAAATGAAATGCAGCTGGGTGTCACCCCGCAGTGAGAAGGTTTCACAACGACACACCATTCCCTTGATCTCTTCCAAGGGTCATTTACTCCACAGGAAATGAGTGGCAGGAGTGGGCGGCAATGCAGAGAGAGTGTGTGTGTGTGTGTGTGTGTGTTTGTGTGAGTGTGCGCGTGTGTGTGTATTGTGTGTGTTTGTTTGAGGAATCAGGCAAAGCCCGGGCACACCAGAGAAGCACTACACTTCCTCAGACACCATTAGTCACAGTCCCTAATCCTCAAGAAGTCTATTAAATCACAAAAGCAGGGCCTCTATGAGAAAATGAAGGTAAGGTTCTTTACCTACAGGAGTCTATGGCTTCTGTGCAAAACCACGTGTGAACAGCAGAGAGGAAATAATGTCCCATGTAAAACTCGTGACCATAGCGTGGGATACAAGCACAAGGGGGATACAGTTAGGATATGTGTAGTATTTGTCATGCTCTGGGGAGAATGTGATTTAATGGTTTGGCAACCATTAGATCTGTGTAGATGTTTTTTTAAAATAAATAAATAAATAAAGGGAGGTTCATTAAGTAAGACTGGAAATAGCGCACACAGAGAGAGAAAGGGTCCTCTGTCCTCACTCTAGATCATCTTTCAAGAAACTGTATGTACAAAGGGGCAGCTGCAGTGTCCTTTTAACACACCGGTCAAACCAGTTTTTGAAGGACAATCAGGAGCAGTTGGGGGGGATTTCTGTAGGGGATTAGGGGTAAAAAATGGTCTGAAGGTTCACTGAAGTCCAGACAGTAGGAAGAAGACGATGATGGTCAAGAAGACGACATGTGACCGGACGCTCACGCCGTGTCCTGCCCCAGATACAGACGCTCCCCCGTGTGTGTCCGTTGCCAATCTGGGGGTCAGGAGCAGCTCATTAAAGGTGAGGTCGTCCATCGCCAAGTTATCAGCCAGGTCTGAAAGAGAGAGAAACAAGAGTAGGAGAAATGACTAATCGATTCAATTTGGCTTTATTTCAGTTGCACCTTTTTTGACAGACATGGCCACAAAGCAGGATTACAGAAGTTCAGGGCCAGACAAGACTGAGAAAAAAGTCTTTCTCAGAGCAAGAGCAGCTGAAAGGATGAAAGTCTCAAAAGAAGGAACTGTCTTCCTCGTGGGGACATTGGATAACAGACCTGTTACTGTTCCAGTTCTGTTATGTTGTCTCCTGTGAAAGTAAAAAAAAAAAACGAAGAAGTCTGACCTCTGACACAAACAGCAGGTAGAAACCGCACTACTAAAACAGAACTACATTTGGGGGCACAAAAGATCACGTACCAACAACAACAACAATAACAAGCGATGGAACAGAGCGTATAAGGTCACTCAGAGGGATCAAGTCATCCCCAAGAGTTTCCGTTAAAGTTCAAATGTAGTTAGGCCACCCCAGGAGAGGCCCTCTTCAGCATATTTCTCCATTATACTATTTATTTATATACACACCATAATAATGGGCACCTTTGGTAAAGAAAGGTTGTGCTTTCTTTGAAGAAAATAACCTCAATATGAAACAGAAATCTCAAATTAAAATAGGTTTAGCTTCAGAAAATAAATGAATAAATAAATAACACACATACGACTATTACTGGTACCCAGACAGATTGGAACCCAACAGAATGCAACAAATGCGCATTCCAATAAGGCTTTAAGTATAGTGAAGTGTATCTAAATGATACATTCTGTAAAATGTAGATTGATGCAGCATTTTCGGGGGACTTCTTATCCCACATAGAAAGGACTGAATGCCCCAGTAGTGTAACAACATGCCTCTTTACAAGATTTTTAAAGTGGCCTTCTTTCTCTATCTCCCCTAATAAATCACCACTATAGCCTTGTAGAGGATGACGCAAAGCATTCAAATGGTACTTTTACTTCTAAATTTTATTTCTAAGTGGTTTTAAGACTGTGGCATGAATAAACACAGTGAGTCCGAGTGCTCAGTGAACCCTTCCAGGTATCAGTACAGCAGTGCCAAATTGCTAGTGGACAATTTGTTATGTTCCATCATGGGAAATCAGAGAAAAACAGGTTTTTATTTTCTTTTGTAAAATTTGTGTTCAATAAAGCTTTTGTTTAATATTAAATATATTGCTTCATTATTTATCTCGCTGTTCTTGTTAAACCAAAACACACTCTGCCAACTCCAGGTTTCACTGAAGTGGACAATGTATACCTTTATAGTAATATGCTAACTATATCAAACTTAATCAGAGTGAACACCCTTTAAAAGAAACTTAACCGCTCTTTTGCACATTCTGTCGATGTTCTGCCATTGACGGTCTTGATTTAAGATATTTTGAAGCTGTCTAGCCAACACAAACACAGTCATACGCCCCTAAGTAAACAAACAACTTTCTGGGAAATTTTACGAAGCAACAGGAGCAATGTTTGATCCAGGAGCAATCAAGACAACTGATTGTCTTGCATTATTGCACACGTATTTTGATTTGTATGTTATTAACAAGATTAGAGTCTAGTGTGAACTGGCTGCTGCAGCTCCAACGTTTTTTTGCCACTGGACTGAATTTTTACCAAATGTTCTCTCCAAGTTTTAGACATGACCTGTTAATCTGACTAACTATACCTTCCCCAATTACATGCTGATCAAGTCACATGAATGACAAGAAGTCATTCGACAGATCTACACACTTGGAAGAGAATGCCAACTGCCAGTTCTGTTACATCAGAGACTCCCATGACTCCCATGCTGGCAAGCAGCGTGCTGACAGGGGAAGAGGGAAGGCAACCCAACACACCCAGTCAGATTTGTGTTAATGCATGACTGTGGCACTACAGATCATCCTCACAATCTCCTGATAATCACTCTTGAATATTCAAAATAGTTATTTGAAGAAGGGGCCGATTGCCATGGGAAAAAAAGGTATACAGTGTACCTCTGCGAAGTGATTTAGAGTTTGCAGTGTCAGTTGTTGCTCCAGTTTACATTCACCTTGTTTTTTCAGGGTAATGTATTAAGTCTAAAGTGAAATTAAAAGGTTTTGTGAGCATATTTAGAGTTTAGACTAGAAAAACAGGCTTTTTTTGCCACATCACAAATTCACGTTTTTTCATGATTTGCCGATACTCTTGGGACGTTACCACCGTGACGTTACCCCCGTGACTTTCAGGGGTTTGTAGACCCTAGATATTCGGTGAAGTTTCTTCAAAATCGTCCTTTACACTTTTACCCTCATTTACAAAGGTGGTTTGTTTTGAAGAGCACACCTCAGATATGCCACCATAGCTCGTGTCCTCACCAGTACTAAAACTATGTTTCATTTAGCATCTCTTGCTGAGGTCTGGAAAATTGTCCGTGAGCGAGACAAATATGAAAAGTGATTTATGAGAAAGGGCAAGAGGATATAAGTAATAAAAGACCACTAAAGAGAGGCACTCCAGCTATGTGTGGAAGGGACTCCTGTCAAGCCAGCTGTAGAGAGCCTCATTCTCTCAAACACACACACATGGGCAGACTCAGGCTGTACATACAACAGAGTACCCACCTAAATGTGTATACACACACACACACACACACACACACACACACACACACACACACACACACACACACACACCCCCACACACTCTCACA
>JBBKCR010000031.1:2086094-2099410 GCA_037577295.1 Ladigesia roloffi | reverse complement strand
ACACACACACACACACACACACACACACACACACACACACACACACACACACACACACACACACACACACAGGACCCCTGCAGCACCACATTTCTCACATAGCTTTCCTCTGTCCCAAAGCAGCCACACAGTGTGCCAGACACAACAGGCACATGGCAGAAACACACACACTGTACACACACACACAGACACACAAATAAATGGACAGACAAACTCACGACTCAGGTCCAGAAAGCTCAGGTCTTTGTAACTGACCTGGAAGTGTTGGTTCAGTTATAAAATTGCAACAGCAGTCTTTTATCTAGGGTCTTAACAAAAAAAAGCACAGATTACAGACAACAAATATCTTAGGATTCCTAAACAAGAATACAACTTGTGTTTGAGGCATGTTAGCCGTAATAACAGTTCCTGACATCACATATATATTAGCATTTAATTTGTATAGTTTTGTTATGTACGCCTTACCAACATAAAACAGTAACAAATGGCAAAAAAGAAAAAAATATCAAATTAAATTTTCTTTAAACTGTATGTTGTTGGTCAATCAACGACGTGTATGTAAATGTGTTTTTTTTTTAAGAATGATTTTATAATCAGCTTGACAAGCACCGAGAAGTAGGCCAAGTCCAGGAAAGGCAGAGAAAGGCCTGATCTCTGGGGGAGGGGGGGACCCAGCTTCAGCCACCTTTAAAAGTGGGGAAAGGAGGTGAGCAAATAAAACTTTGGTGCTAAACACTCCTCAAGATTTCTTTGCAATTACGACACTCCTTGAACGTGGGCCAGAGCACAATTAACTTTTTCTTCCCCTGCGTCTGCTGACAGGCTGCCGGTTTAGACATTCCTCTGGCCCTGAAAGCCTGATTTGTCATTGTGACAGCAGTGCACTGTACCGCGGGTCCAATTAAAGCAGGGCCGCAATTTGATACAGCTTTTATACACAAAAGACACCCTGGCCGACAAGACGTGCGCTCGTGAATTAACCCACGGGTTTTGTGCATGAGTGTGTGAGAGAGTTGTTCGGCACACAGGAGAGAAAGCATAGTGCGCTAAGAGGGGGTGTGAATGATAAAACAAAAAAAAATTTGGTTTATTCACAAGTTTGTTGCTTCATGTTTCCCATCCTCACTTTGCACACTATGCTTTCTTTCCTGTGTAGCTAACAATTCTCTCACACACTTATTCACGAGCAAAAATCTTGGACTTCACAGACATTTTGTAATACACCGGAGGGGGGTTTGGTTGGAAAATAAAGGGACCGGCTGGCTGGTAAGTCCAGAAATGCTGTCAGAAAACGCTAATGTGCTTCATGATTTAGAAAAAAAGGCAAGAGAGCCCCAAAACTCTATGGAAACAGAGGGTCCACCTCCCAGTTTCTCAACACTGGGACCAATAATATCCTGTTATAATCAGCCATGAGCACCTGTGTGTGGGTGTGTGGGTATGTATATCTGTGTCAGAGACAAGAGGAGACAAGAAGAGGCCTCAGCTTTTCTTCTCCGAGCCTCCCAGCAGAGGACCATATACACAAGGGTTTTAAAAATTAGCAGGATGGATGCTTAGTTGTTTTAACACCAAAAATAGACCAACTATTCCCCCCCACAACCTTAGTGATGAATGCAAACAACATGGAACAATCTGACACACAGGACAGAAGGACCCTCCCTGTTTCCCCAGCAGGGCTATCAGTTTTCGAAAGGATTGCTCAAGGGGGTCACCGCCATGCCAGCGTTGTCTAGCCGGCATTATCACAGAGTTACGAGCTCTAGTTACTGCTTGGGGTGAAAAGTCAAAAGGCAGCTATTGATTGCTAATGGTGGGACAGAACTAGTACAATGCAGCAAGGGCACTATCACACAGAACACAAACACAGAACACAAAAAAACAACAAACACAAACTCTTCTGGTTTATTGCGCCTCCAGAGCGAAGAATAGGACACTAGATGAAGATCAGAGTGGAGAAGTGGACTGCTTTGTTTACCTGTATCTTCTTTGTGGCAGGAGAGTCAAAGAGAGTGTTTGAGGTGCTTGAAATAAAATGTCTAACACACTAGAAGAGCTTTATTATGTTCTGAGGAAATGTGACTCTTTCTACTAAATGAGATCTTGCGTTACTTTATGAAAAACTTCGGTTCCTGGTGGCTTAACAATCTTAACTGCAATTATATGTGAGCATAAAGAACCTCAGAACAAATGTTTTCTCTAATTTTCCCAACACTTAATCCAAAAATAACAAAGAACACACCTGCTGCCCCATTCCCACTTGAGTTCACTTTCCACAAAGTTTACAGACAGTGTGCATAATGAGAAAGAACCATTACTTTTTTGCAGGCAAGGCCAGAAATTTGACAAGGGCAAAGCAACACTCTCCTCCCGCCAGCCTCCACCGTTAACGGTGTGTGTGTGACTTCATCGCAGCACATCAATCAGATTATAACAGCTCTCTAAGGAGACTAGACTTAAACTGCAATTTTCAGGCGGACCCGACCACGAGACAGAAGGTCCACCTGGCCTTACACTAGCCATGTTTATCCTGGAGCCATGAGCTCTGTACAGGTGCTCCTCAAGACCAGATAACAATATGGAATGCGAGTTTCCAAACACAGGTGCTTCTTATGAAATGGTTGGGATAGCAGCTGCATTTGCCGGGCCCGTGCTTATGAAAACACACGGGAGAGCAGGAATTTGATAGAGAATCCCATCAGCTTAGCTGTTCTTTTGATATGATCGCAAAAGCAAAGTGTTGGCCAAGTAAACTTCCAAGCTTATTTTGTATTCAGATTAGTCTGAAAGGCATTCAAACAAGTAGCTCAAGCACAGTCTTTAAGCCAGATTTATTGGTCGGCGTGTGTATTATTAGAGATATGGGCAGATTTATATGTGCCGACTTTGCTTTTGCAGAAATCAAATTCTAGACTCCTGGGTAGAGCATAGCCAGAATGCTGACGTCAGAAAGTACATTTTTAGCTCCAAACAGGTTTAACTCTAAGTCCTTTTCAGCCTACCAGGGATGGCCTCCCTATAACAAACAGAAAATATGAGATACATCCAAGGTATGAGCCAACAAGTGGCCTATTTCTGTGATTCCTGGCTAAGGAAAATACATAAAACTTGAATAATATATAGAATCTCATGGCTCATGCTGAACAAAGTTAAGATACCAACAGTATTGCTTACAGTTACTGTCACAACAAGATCTCATATATTTGAATAAGAAAAATACAGCTCTGGCATAAATAAATCAGCATTTCTACTACGACAACCACTACATGCCAGTGTCTGTTAAATTCCTACACAAGCACCTTATTCTGCTAATGAGGTACCGTTAATGCTCACCAGAATCCGATCTTATTAAATGAGGGAAAGTATTAAAACACTGCTGTATTCCACAATCTTCTCTCGCAATGAGACACGTTGGATGCAGAACTACTAGAAGTGTGTTGAAGGCAATTCTTGCCATTTTGTTTGAGTGAACAACAGATTTGTTTTCTTTGAATCATTCAATCATTCTGTTAACGCTGTATCATTTCTCTCATTTTTATGTTCTATCATTTCCTTTAAAATGATGTTTTAAGGAATAATATTGTTATTCGGAAATAGAAATATTGTCAGCAGTTCTTACAAAACAACTTTTCAGTTCAATACTTGCAGCTCTAAAAGATCAAACCTGAGAAACGGGACATTTTTGCAGTGGTCTCTAATTTTTTTCTGGGCAAGTTTGTTACTAACTTCATGTTCCAAGACTTTATCCCAAGTAATTCTGTCCCATTCATTCTGTAAGGTAAACATATTTTAAAGGGTGGCTTGCATCTCCTCATTGTGTAAACAAAACAAAAAAGAGTTATGAGGGTCTCAAAACGACAGTGCATGCTGGCATACTGAGATGTGGCTGTAAGGGGTGTATCAGGCTGGACTGTGGACGAGTGAGGAAGGGAATGCGGGCGTCTGCCTCCACGCCCATACCCCAGACCACAGGGCCACTCCAACAGGCAACCTGTGGCCTGCCAAGAAAAACCTGCCAGCCGCGAGCAGGCCAAGCCACAGCTCCAGAACAGAACAGTGACCTCCTCGAGCTCCTCTCTCTCTCTCTCTCTCTCTCTCTCTCACACACAAACACACACACATACACACAGCTCACTGCGCTCCCACTGCAGGCCTCCCAGAGTGACTGAAGGTGGGGGGAGCTGGAAAAAGCACAGTAAAAGAGCCCTTATGTAGGAGTGGGTACATTTAGTAGAGAGAGTGAGAGATACATGGTGTGGAAAAATGAGGAAAAAGGGGACATTCACTGAATTTGTGTAGTATCATAGATAGCTTAAAATCACCAGTCAGTGCTTGGAACAAATACATTTCTAGCAAAGCCGTGAGTTTAGTAGTGGTAAAGATTCAAAACATATACTATAATAAGAAATGATCAATAATTCTATATATTAATTATATAGTATTAGATATTATGTGTCTATAAATCTACAAATACATAATAAAAAAAATACAACATAATGCTAACCATTTTGTAATGTAAGACATTTTACAGTAACAAAGAAAAAATGTTCTAATTTATGGCAAATCACAGTAAAGTTTTTTTAATGCCGTATTGAATAAACTAATTAATTCATTTTCATGCTTGGTTCATAGAACAGCCAATGACAACTGAATTGTAGTGTAATGGAGAGGACGTATGAGTGGTGCAGAAGTAATTTACTAATACTGTTAGAATTATTGTTATAAATTAGTTCTAGGCCATTTTTGCCAATGTCTCTGTTTTGTTTTTGTGGCTTTAAGCTTGAACGCCAATCCTAATTGCTTCTGATTGATCTCATCTATATGTATTACATAAGCAGTGCTATTTTATTGGGTGAAACTTCCCCACTTAGAACTTTTAGGTTACCAATAAAACTGCAATTCTGGCTTTTCGAAACGTGCTCTATCAGACTGGAGTTTTGATAGTAATGAGTCTTTAGGCAGAGGTGAGAAGAGAGAGGGATGCAGTTTGCGGGGAGATGCCTGGGTGCCTTTCCTAATGACTGCGGCTGTATAACGCAGTAGGTATGACTATGTGTTTCAGTATAATTGATTCTTTTGCCTTAAAGCTGGACCACCAGGGCCTCATGCCAACATTCCCCACAGCCTGCTCAATGGGCCCCTTTGTGAGTCAAATGCAAGTCAACAGCTATTAATTAGCACGGCTCAGTTTGAGCAAGGCCTGCCAGTGTCCACAGCAGGATGACCAACCAACGCACTGCTGCCGCACCACTGCTCTCACTAAACACACACACAATTAGATTTACCTGCACATATTTATATCCTTGAACTTCAGATCAAGTCAAATTACACACACTGAGTCAGAAATAGAAGAACGGATGCTGATAAACAGTGGACACACACAAAGTGACTGCAGACATAACAGAGACAAGGACAGAGCCATTGATGCTTGAAGAGAGAGAGTGAGTAAGAAAGAAAGACAGACAGATTAAGATTTAAAGAGAGAGTGAGAAAGATGCAGAGTCAAAGAGAACAAGATGGAGAGACCAGGAGGGTGCGAGAGAAGGAAATATTTGGAGAGTGGCAGAGAGAGAGAGAGAGATTGGGTTGGGTGCACTTGAGGAACATAAGCCTACTGTAAATCCCAAAATCTTGTATGCTAAGTTGTTGTCTGAAAAAAAACCCTATAAATCAAACATGTGTAGAGTTGAATCTAAAGCTGTGGTGTTGGATCTATAAACACTCCGCTGCCAGTAAAAGCAGTCGAGTGAGGTCGGCTGAGAGTCAGATGGGGTGAGTGTAAAGAGAGAGAAGAACAGAAGAGCTGGATGAGGATATGTGGGGCGAAGGGAGCAGAGTCTGAGAAAACTCACCTCTCATCTTGCCTCGTCCCTACTTACAGATCAGTGTCCTGGCTTATACCGCTCTATTCATTATTACTGTCAAAATACTGTCCCTTCTGTTTTATTAGTGTTAATGGTCACCCACAGTATTATATTACACCTCACTGTGTTTTTATTTATTGTCCATTCATTGTCCATTTTCTTTTCTAAAACTGTACATCATTACATTGAAACAACTGCTCAGATAAATTCACATTTAGACAAGTTGTCCAGGCTGGAGTTCAATGTTGTTTGTTTGCACTAGAGCCAATAGTTAATGGAAGATTAAAGGCACGAGTTCAGCAGTGTGTCAACCACAACAAACGCATATGACATTAATACAGTTTGCATGATGCTAGATTTCTCAACGTCCATCACTTGTTAGCTAAAGTAATGTGCAAAACACTTGAGTCACCCCACACTTCCACTTGGATTTTTTTTATGTTGTCTTGAGGAACAGTTCTCCAGGCTTTCAAAAGCCAGTTTCAGAAGAATGTTTTTGTTGACTAAGCCACACAGTGACCTATGCAGGAATCATGTAAGCAGAACAAAGTAATCTAACTTAAGGCCTGAACCAGTGAATTAACAGGAATTAACAGGAGCAGAGGATTCCAGATGATCAGGCTGGTGAACAGTATACTGGTGGTGTTGAAAGCTGAGTGCTTGGAACAGGAACACTGTCAGAGTAAAACATTTGTTCCCATTGCTTTAATTTAATTTTCTCAATTTGCCAACAACAAGACAGTTCCAACCTCAGAAACACCTCGAGCTACAGGTTAACTCAATATGTTATATGATTGTAAATACTGTTACATTATATAGTGATCAGCCCTAACAATAAATCCATTAACACGTGTATTGGAAAGAGGAATAATTGGCAAGGGCCCAGTTCTGATGGGTACTTGACCCTCCAAAATATGGTGTATGGCGTTCCCAGTATGCAATGGTTTTTTAACAACCAAAAGTGGTCATATTTTTTCAAATAAATATAGAAATCTTACTAAGAATATATTTATTTGGTTATATATTTATAATATTAACATTGAATTCCCTTAGCATGTGTAAAACAAACAAAAAAAGCTTGAAGTGAAGTAGTGAAACTAATGAAGCAGACATACAAATACATTAGTTGGCTGATTTTCTACAGTTAAGCATTGTGTTTGAATTTTGGCTTATACTTTAAACACACTGAGCATCAGAACCAGCCTTCATCCTCAGATGGACTGGTCGCTTTCCACGGGCCCTGTAGGTGAGTAGCAGCTCCTTCCCCCCAGGTCTCGTCTCTACGGACTGTAGCCATGCTGACAGACATGACGCAGGAAGCCGTCTGGAGTCAATTTGCTACGTCAAAAGCTCTTGCTCATGTAAATAAAACTCTTAAACAAACAAACACATTTTTTAGGGAGAAGCGCAGAACTCTCAGGAACAGAGCCTACAGGCCTCTCTGTAGATTATGGGAAATATTGTTTGGTTTTGTTTAGGCCTTTGTGTTTTTTATGTTCACACAGGCTGAAGTCAGATTTGAGCCGGCTTTCCCACCATCACTTTCCTGCGGCCTGTTTCTGAAAGAGGCCTATTATGTGCAACAATGTGGGATTATGGGGTTAAACTCTGGGAAATCATTTTGTATGTGCTACAGTGGGAACCCTAAAAGCATCTATGGAGGCCATCCATCTCATGTCGACGTGCATCAAGCTAGACGCTGTTTACACAGATGGTGGTTGAGTCTCATTATTCCAGTGAGTTTGTGTGTGTGCGGTTGGCTGTGTGTGTGAGTGTGTGTGTGTGTGTGTGTGTATCTGTTGCAAGTTTAGGGTGGGACTGATGTTTATAAGCTGACAGAGAAGCGAGGGGAACGCTGTAGAATGGTCCGGATCAAGGCAAACTTCCTCTCACTGCGATCAGGATGATTTGCAGATGAGTTGGTGCTGCCGCCGCTTCCTCCCCCGGGGAAAACAACCCATCTGCTTCATTTCTGTTTAATGATCTCACTTTCTACACAGGCTGTAAACCAGCTCCTATAGGAGCCAATGCTACTGCAGGTACAGAGTTCTGTACCAACATTACCACTCCGATCTCTCACAAAGAATCCACTAATCATGAAACCATTTCAGTATTAAAAAAGTTTGAAAAAGTTTGATTGGACTGGTGATAAACAAAAAAGCAAGCAAGCAAACAAATAAAAAATAATAACAGTAATTACGTAAAAAGTAATATTTTGCATAATTTGTTTGGAGGGGCTGAAAATTGAGACCCTATGTACTTATTTTATATTTGAAGGGTTTCATTTTAAGTTAAAGATCCCTGAATGTCTTATATTTAATGATGTAGCTGTTCACACAAAAATATCAGTGTTGCAGGAAACACCTTTAATGTTATTCTCAAGCATCTTTATACCCAAAAGTGTTACACATTTAAATTGGGATAAAAAATTATATATTTAGATAAATTTATAGATATGTAATGCCGCCCAATTCTTGCCGTAATAACAGCAAAAATCCTAACAGGTCTCTCCACCTCTTGGGACTATCTATATTCTTTGCCCTATTCAGCACTTCACCTGCTGCTCCACACAGTTTGTTTAGGTTTAGTGACCTGATGGGTGCCCAGCATTACCTGTACTCTTCCCATCAAATACCTGTTTCTATCAATACTTCATTATATTAAATCAGCTGATAAGATTTCACCAATCCATGCAATGCCAGAGACACCAAGAAGAAATCTGGAGATAACCTGTATCTTTCACAAAATACTTTTAAGCAAAATAGATATTTTTAATGCTTTCGTGCTTGTTAGCCCTTATCTTATTGAGGCATTCACACAAACATGCATTCATTTATACATTGAGCCACAACATTAAAAGCACTGACAGGTGAAGTGAATAAAACCAGTTATCTTGTTACTATGACACCTGTCAAGGGCTGGGATATATTAGGCACCAAGGGAACTGTCAGATCTTGTAGTTCACTGTTTGTGTGTGTGTGTGTGTGTGTGTGTGTGTGTGTGTGTGTGAGAGATACTGAGGTGTTTAAAAACTTACTCTCTGCAACACACACACAATGCTTTGTCACCACCGTGCTGAGATGATCCCAAATAGGACCTGCTCACTGGTGGTCTTGTGGTTGTCTGAAGGGTTTTACCAAATGATGTGGAAAAACAGGTGGACTACAGTCTGTAATTATAAACTATAAACTACATGAAAATGAAGATGAAAGCCCGAGCATTTAGTGTAGATTTAAGGTGCTTAACTCATTAGTATACTTTACCTGAATGTTATGTCAATATTTCCTATATTTAGTTTCATACAGCATTCATCACTATAAAATATTATAATATAAAATTTGAGACAAAAGCTGCATTTTTTGGTGCCCCAATTTAATGCACAAGCTATGAGCTAATATGTTAGCTGTAGGCTAACATTCATTCAAGCTTGATACAGTACAATGTATGCTGTTTTGTTTTATGCCTAATATATCACTTCAGTGATAACAAAAACATTATTTTACAGGAGAAGGAAAATCATTCTTCAAAGTTCTTCAGTTCTTTCTCTCAAGGTAGGCTAGAAAATGGTCTTCTTATATGATATTTTGGAACTTTTCTATTGGTCATTTATCTGAGCCAAATCAATCTGTGTGGTATCTGAGCTGTGTAGAATCAACTGAATGAACACAGTAAACATATTGAAAATTAAACTGAATCTGGAGCTCAAAATCAATCTAATCTAAAAAAAAAGTTAATTAAAGGGCTTCATATCATCAGAAGATTGTGAGTTTGATTGTGAGCACCATCCGTGGCTGGGAGTACAAGAGAACACAGCTGACCTCTGGGAGGGCAGGATGGCCCATATTTCTCTACATCAATCAGCACAATGCTCACCAGCACGGGCGCCTGTTAACTGACGTAACAGAACTGGCTTTCTCTCCTCACAAATGCAAGTCCTCATCCTCTCAGTGCTGACGGTATCGTGTGATGAGGGGAATCCTGATAGTGGGCGCCACTGGAGACCTGGCAGTCCAGTGGTGCCCAAACTTTTTGTTTTGGTCAGTGGATGTGGCTCAAAGTAAATAAACAATACACCTAAGATTTCACTGCATATGCACGTAATTGTGAGTCAAATAGCAATAACAAATTAACATTATAATATAGTTGTACAGATTTATATTCTTGTTTTATTTATCCAATTTTATTTTCTCATTTCTCATCCCCCTCAGGGGATATTTCAAGTATTTTCTTTTGTGTTTTCTAGAAATACATAAGTAAACGTAAGGTGTGTATGTAAGTATATATATTCAAGAAAGTGCCTCTGTAACTTATTGCTTAAGACCATTTAAGAAAATGTATGTCTTTTCATTTCAGACAGATGATGTTGTTTGAGCAGTCACATTTCTATCATAGGTATGCACTTCTTAATCTTATTGTCTGGGTTGTAATTGAGTGAACACATATACAGTCCAGTTATAGAGTCTAAATAAAGACTTACTGTTGCTCATTTCCTGACTGGGGCTGCCTTTTTTACTTCCACGTGTTTGTGGATGATTTTAAATTTCAGACATCTGTGCTGTTACAGACACACACCTGGCCTACAGCACTCCAAACATCTGCACACCAAATACTGCTGAAAACACACACACACACACACACACACACACACACACACACAAATATAATGCATGCCATGGGGCAGTTTGGCCTCATATGCGGCTTGTTTACTGTTCTGCTGGGCACAGGCTGATGTGGGTCTGGACTATAATAGAAACCGGGCGCTGCATGTCTGACCTGTCAGGTGCTGAGGGTTAGAGGTCCCACATGGAGTACATTAGCAGCCTCCGAAATGGAAGGCCAGGACACAATCTGTGTGTTTCAAAAGGATAAAATGTTGTATCCTAACACTGCCAGTAATTAGTGTTTTTTCCAGATGACAATGGGGAAACCTTTACACTTTGTGTTTAGAAATGATACAATATCATGGACAGATGCTTCACAGCTCAAGAAATAATAAAGTTATGAAATGCTATGATCCCAAATAATGCATGTTTATTTCCACTGAACAAAATGTCACAACAACTGACATTTTATCAGCATAAAAATGTTATGTATTATAATTTCTGTATTTCACTGTTACTTATTATCAGGAGAAATGACCTTACTGCAATGGTGGATAATTGAATAAATGTCAGGTTTTCTGGAAAGAAGCACTTTTTAAAAATGTTTAAATATTTTCACTATTTTCAGTTGTGACACACTTCTACTGTAAATAGAATTAAATGTTATTACAGTTAGCACAACTACTGGTGGAGGCGTCTAAAAGAATACAGTGTTTGTTTGTTTTTTTTATTACTCCCACAGAATAAAGTGAGTTGAAGTACTGAATCTCAGAGTGTGATTATGAGCGTGACACAATCAGATACTGCAAAACATTTTAACAATTTGATAACACTGATTATCCTGTTACTATGACACCTGTCAAGGGGTAAGATATTACGTTGGAAGCGAATCGTCGGTTTTTGAAGCAGGAAAAGAGTGTAAGGATCACAGTGACTCTGACAAGGATTGTGATGGCAAGCAATTTAGGTTATATCTGTGAGCATCTCCAAAACGGCAGGTTGTGTGAGGTTTTCCTGGTATGTAGCGAGTAGTACCTACCAAAAGTGGTCCGAAAGGGGACAACAGGTGTTGTAAAAAAGGAGACCTTTGACCACAGGGCAGTTAAATAGAAGGCAAGATCTAGTATGGCCTTATTGGGTAGCCTTTACTTGTTTTTGTGTGCGTTAGCGTGACATACTTCTGGCATCTATCACAGTCTTCGCTCCATCCATCTTCCTTCCTCTCACCGTATCCAAGTAAATTTGTTGCAGGCCTGAGGTTCGGGCAAGGCCCAGGCCCTTGCATGTTTCGCATTGCAGGCATATTTCCACTCTGTGTTTTGCTAACCTCTGCCTGCTGATAAAGGGCCAAAGAGCTTGGGAGTAGGAGGAATAAGTACTCCTCCGCACTTACAGTGACCGAACGTCTGCTGAGCAACTGGAAAATAACAAGAGCTCATCTGACAGAGGCTGCACTGTATGGTGTGCTGGTCTGGAGCCTCACCGGTCCGGTAGAAAATCCTCTGCTTACGTAGGTTTGAGCCTCCAGTGACAGCTACATTTGTCAGCATTTCCTCTTTTCTTGCCTTGATGAAGTGAGTGGAGAAAACGTACATCTTTAAAATAGATGCAGACGGATGCAATAGATGTATACTTTAAAGTGAACTGTTGATCGGTAAGCTCTGTAACTGCTGCTGGAACGGAACATTTGAACTTTAGCTTTGTGGCTAAAGGTAAGCACTGCAGAAAACTGTCAGATAAAGAACAGCATACTACATTAGGGCAAACAAACGCTAGGGTTGAGCCTTACAGCTTATGAAAGCAAAAGGGTTTTGACATTACTCAGCATCAGGCTCAAAATATTTCTCGTCAGTTTTTTTTTTGTACTGTTGAAGGTTTTGTTTGCGTTTGTTGCCCTGTGTCCAAGAAAGATCTGAGGTCATTGGCTATTTTTAGTTATTTTTGAGATCTGAGGCTATTCAGACAGACATTCAGGTCTATAGTTCCAGATGTCCGGGCCTAATGATCCACGTATTGCATAATTTACCATGACAATAACTTCCTCTATCTCAGAAAAGAGAAGAAAACCACTGCATTGAAGCGTATCGATAACAGAAAACAAAGGGAATATGTTGTAGCTGCTGCTTAATGGGATGTAATCTAAATGTCAATGTTTCTAAATCATTGTCCATCGTCATTTATAATATACTACAGATGCAGCAAATAAAGATTCGTGTGAAAACATTTTTTTAATGGGCTGGCCAAAAATCAGTACTGTGTATTGGCCAGAAATGGTCCTGTGGGGCAATTTTCACTGTTATCCAGCCCACTGAGAAATCCTGCTTCGTGGAATACAACTCCTGAGAAAGTGTAGAAATATGTAGAGGGATAAATGGATCCAGGCTTAGAGGTACAGTAAGGGGGGCAGGTGGGTTAAGGCCTCTGATGGCAATTACCCACCGGGTTAGGAGTTGAAAGCAGGTGTATTACATTCCCTTTGGTTGCACCTACACATGCAGTTAATTAGATTTACCCACATTTTGAGTATGTAAATGATCTTTTGTATGAAGGCAAGACACATAGAAGCCGATCCTTGCAATTGCAGATTTAATTTGTGTGTTTTTCAGCATATGCTCATAAGCCGGAGGCTTGAATAAACACATGAGTCTGCGAGTGACAGAATTGTGGACCACAGCTTATATGTACTTCCTAGCTGACAGGAGTGAGCATATATGCCGAGCATATACAGTCCCTGGGGTGCATGTCAGAAAATCAGGAGTCTCACTCAAAATCAGATGCGCACACACACACACACACACACACACACACACACACACACACACACACACACACACACACACACACACACACA
>JBBKCR010000031.1:2061450-2085994 GCA_037577295.1 Ladigesia roloffi | reverse complement strand
ACACACACACACACACACACACACACACACACACACACACACACACACACACACACACACACACACACACAAACAAAACACAAATACACACAACTTTGCTTTGCATATGCCCTTGAGTAAAACTATAAAACACAATATTCTACTACCCCATTAACACTTTGGCATTTATTGCATAATTATTTTTTTTATTATAAATTTTACCCAAATTCAGATCTGTGGCATGTGAGAGATTTCATTTCTTTTCACATTAAATTGTTCTTCAATTGTTCTCCGAGCCTAAAGGGGAAGTTTCACTGATGTTTAAAGCTTTCTGCACAATTTGATGACAGCCATTTAAAGTGATTTGATGTATGATGCTCCAATGTGGAGAAACGTCACTGTGGTTTTGACAGGAACTAGACATTTTTCATAAAAACTTCCCCACAGAAAATTGGCACGTTAGCCCCATATTTCCTGATGCCAGATGTTTTGTTGTTTAATTATTTTTTATTCTATTGATGGTGGAGATTTTTTCTCCTGATTTACCACTATTTTATATATTTGTGTTGTGGATCTCGATTTACGATCTAATATCACTACCACTTTTTTTTCCACCTAAACTCTAACTGCTTCTGTAGTGTGTGTATCATACAGTCAATAAGAGTCAAAAATGTGGACAAAATTCTACATACAAAAATGTAACCCCCAAAAAAAGGGCAGAACCAGGTTAGGAAACAAGGTCTGTCTTTTTAAGACGACATATTTATAGTTGACCTGTGCTGCTTATGTTTAGTCACATGACCAGCCAAACTGAGAGATTGCTAGAGGGGAAGCCAGACAGCATGCTAACGGTGACTGTATGTATGATTGGGTGTCTGGACAGGACACACACACACACAAACATATAAACACACAAACACACACGGCCTGGCCTGGAAATAGATCGACCAGGCTGGAATGCTCTAGGGAATGTATAGGGGGCGAATGCCATGACCAAAGAGCCAGGGAGGGAATATTAAGGGCACTGGGTGGTAGGCCTGGGGAAGACAGAGCAGAGTGGCTTGTGATCGATCAATCACTCTGGATCATTCAGAACATCCCTGATGTGGTCAATCGGCTGACAGCTTTGACTTAGTGGGGTCCGAGTCCAGGCTGCGGGCTGTCTGCACCTTGTTGCTGACTTGCCAGTCACCTCTCCCAAACCCCAGTGCTGGCAGTGCTGGGGCTTTCTTCGCTCTGCAGAGCTTTGTGAAACTAGATCCCCATCGTCCATCTCCTGGCACCAGGCACAGACAGGCCTCCCATTAGAGAATCTGCCTGCGGATGACCTTTGGCATGCTGACCCCTAGTTCCCCTCCTCACTCGTACCAAACGAGGATAAAAAAACATAGGGTTCAACCATATTCTACTCGCTCATCAGGAGCTACTGACCGATCAGCTGTCATCACTTTACCTGCCTGGTAAAAAACGCCCACAGGGTTTCAACTGGGGCACATATCACCAACTACAAAGGGAAAAAATGGTTTTGGATCATTCAAATGGCCCATTTGTCATGAAATGTTCATTCAGAGTACAGGGCAAGCAGTAAAAATGCACATATGGACTTAAATATACATGCACACACTAACTCGCATGCAATATGCGTGTCTTACAAAAGTCTTCCACAGAATGTTATATCAACTCTTTTCTCCAGCTAGTGAAACACATTCCCTTCATTCTCAATAATTAAAGCAGTAAATCAGGGGTGGTGCGTGATATATAACAACACCAATGGCTGTGGACCACCTCAAGTTTCAGAGAACATGCGAATGTAACTCCAGTTTGATCTGCATTACGCCCTGCTTCCATTTTATGCAGCCGTTCCATATGTAGTGTGTAGAACAGATTCCTGGCCTCACCCCGGGGCCTCTGGCGGCGCTGCCCAAAGGGCCCAGAGTCTCTGCCACAACAACGTGGCTGGGAGGACAACTCCCTCAGCCATGTTTGTTCAGCTGGGCTGGTTTTGTCAGTCAGTATCAAACTCCTTGTTCCTACCCCTTCACTGTTATTCTTCACCTGTGTTTGATTTTTTTCCCCATTCATTCGGTTTTGTTGTTTCTTTGGCATTTTGTGAAGCATCAAAGTGAACATCTCTTGCGCTCCATTGTTCCATGACAGTAAAGAGGCCAAAAGGTTACCAGTAAGGGAGAAGTACACATTATCTGCACTGTTGGGGTGGCTTTAGCTAAAATTAGCCTGGGCATAAAAAAAAACGTAAATGCTGAGGTTTGGAATTCTTGAGGTTACAGTGATTGGCTTGCTGGCTGCTGGCAGCTTAAAATCCACTTAGCTGAATTTTCCCTAAGCATTTGGCAAAAAAAAAAAACACCACAGCAGTTAGGAACCAGTTAGCGGAGGGCAGAGTAGATAAATCAACTAGTCATCACAAATGTAATATTTGTTCTCATTTAGGCTAATAGTCCAACTGGGTGCCTCCCTACCAAGAGAAGTGTGTATAACTGACCTGCAAAGATGCGTAAACGTTTGCGGCGTGGGGGCGGCCCAAGCCCTGAAACCCCGGTACACTCATCCTCATCATCACAGTCACCACTCTCTAGGCCCTCCTCATCCTCTACACCTTGCTTCTGTCGGTTGGGATCTCTTCTTGCAGCGCTCCCTCCTGGACGAGCCTTCCATCGCTTCTCTGGTGACGTCACCATCCGCAACAGCTGGGGAGAAATCAACAGAGGCATGAGCCTTTGTCCAATTAGGCAACATATTTAAAGGAAAATCAACACTGTGATCTGCTTATGTGCCTATAAACCATTAATTCTAATGAAATTACATATAAGTACACATTATCAAGCTGGATATTTTAGGTCTGAAGTCCCATATTGGATAACTAGGCACTTAAATTTAAATGATCATAGTGGCATAGTGGTATTTTTCATTGCTCTGCCCAATGTATATTTGCTGGGTGAGAAAATTACTGTAATTTGGCTGCAGTTAGTCAGGGAAGTTCAATTCGTTGACTGGAGCTGGCTCTTCCCAGCATGTTGTGACACTGATGTTGTTGTTGGCACACAGAACATTTTGACTGGTTCTATCGGTGCGATCTGATATGAGCAAGACAACACAACTGCTTGTGTGCTATGAGATCATTATTGAATTTGGTTATGACTCAAATTATATTATAGTATAAACCGGCCAGCTGTGTTGTGTCCAAAGTGAAACATAACATGGTTTTATGTTATTTACACTGTCTTCATATGTGCTTTAGACGCTGTTATTTGTCACATGCAGGATTGTAATTATGAGTTTTAGCTTTGAAGCTAGAAATGTCATTAAAAATTAACTTTTTTTAAAACAGTAACACACAGCTAAACGTTAACCAGTAATGAAGTCATTGTACATTTGGAGAAGTGTTTAATTAAATAACACAAAATTAAAGATAGTAAATGTCACTCGACTGAAAGCCTGTTGCCCATCATCTTAAAGAAATGTTGATCTAAAGACTCTAAGCTTTATGTTTTTCTTACATTTTACACATTTGAGTTAGTGGTTAGTTATAGTTGACATTACAATTTTGCAAACACACAAAAACTGGTTTGCAGGCAGGTGGTCTTTTGTCAGTGTGGTGGAAAGGCTTTTATATATGATGAAAAAGAGAAAGAGATTTGTGTCATTGCCTCTATACTATTACTTATATTACTTTTATTTAATATGCTATAAGCTTATTTTCAAGTTGATTTTCTTCTGCATTCCTCATCAACTCTAATCATCCATGTGCTAACAAGTTCATGTTTACATTTCTTTCAGTTCCTTGCCGCAGCTTCCTGCTACTGGTCTGAAGTTCTGAACCATTAAAAATAGTTTTCACATTGTAAACACATTGTCATGGTTTAGTTTGAGCCAGACCAAGGCCAGTGTTTTTGGTTGGGCCGAATCTTAATCCTACGGTCTGGACTGTGATCTGAAGGCACCTTTCACCTTTCCTAAATGAGGCTGGACTGAATACACCAAAATACAGTCAACTCAGTACTTTTCTATGCAAAAACAATTTCGCTTCCTTTTTTTGTTACTTCCGTTTCATTTATATGATTCATTTTTAAGAAGTTATTTTTAGGAGCTTGCTTTTAAGGAGATTGAACAGATCCTTCATTTGCAGTAGAAAATGCAGAGTCAAAGGCAAAAAAGTGGGAAAGAAAAACAAAACTGAAAACGTTAGCCTTTCAGAAATGTGAAGATAAAATAATTAGTGAGGAAAATAAGTGAAAATAATTAGAGCGGATACTTAACAAGTTCTAGCTATTAAACGTAGGTGACGGGTACAAACACAAAAGTGCTGAATAATTATATCGAGTGAATGAACAGCAAACACTGCAGACACAGAAGGTGAAATATATTAAAATGTCTCACAGGTTCTGGATATTAAGCTGAGGAAAAAAAATAGAAATGGTACAAAAAACAAATGACTGTAATATCACACATTTAATCAGGAAATTAAGAGAGTATAATCTTTACACAGCAGCATAAAACAACTTGATTACATCATAGAGTGTTTACTACTAAGAAATTAAACTGAATCTGGTTCCTACCATAAATCTCTGATTTACCAAAAGTTTTTTTTCTTTTTTATTGCCCTGAGTGACATTACAATGATCCAACTATAATATGTTTTACTAGTTGCTTAATCAGCTTAGTACCCAGAATCCCTTACAACTTTCAATGTATTTTATTTACCCATCACTTTGAAATTTGAGTTGTAAAACGTAGACAGGTCCTAATTCAAACCTGTAAAGCATTTCAGTAAAATGTAGCTAAAATAATATATTATCACTCATTATTCATTCAACATTTTAGCAGCTTATCCAATCCCAAGTAAGAGCCCATCCCAGCAGCAACTAGCCATGAGAGACCCTTTACAGATCACCAGTCCATTGCAGGGTTCCTAAGCATCACTGTTTCCAAAATAGTTATCTAGTACTTAGGAGCAACAGTTTGAAATTGTGGAATATACTTACCTGGCTCTTGCCTCGAATGTATAGAACAATGAAAGAAAGTATTACCCCATTTTTGATGCACATAACTACTGAGCAATTATAGAAAAATGAATGTTGAATAATATAGCTCAGAAACAAATGACAAATGGCCGTTCCAAGATATTTCCCAGTCGCGAACCTGCATTTCCGATAATTATGAATGAAAACTTTTTTGATATGGAAAGATTAATGCATACAGTATTCAGCTGCTTCGTGATGAATCACATAATAATCTTTTAAGTCAAGCCAGGACTAAATGAAAGCTCATTTCTTTGTACAGGAAATGCTAACATGGGAAAGTGAGGGGGGCAAATGGATGTTCAATGAGTTTTCTATAATAAACAAATTCTATGGCTTGCCAAAGTAAATTGCTAAGAATTCCAAGCCTTCTGCTGTTCCTTTCATCTCTCCGTTCCGTCTTCCACTCTTTCCCTCTTTTATTGATTTCCTTCCGAAGCATGGACGCAAGCATGTGCTTGCTGTTGGGTTGAGTCTTTTATTTTTTTATGTTGTTTTTGTGGAGAAAATTAAGTTCAGATGGGTCGTGCTGAAACAAACTTTGGAAGCTGCGGCCCACGACTGGGACAGGGACGGTAAGAGAGCGTAAACCAGAGAGCGATAATCATCAAATTACATCGATGAGAAGACAAACAACTTCATCCTGTAAACCAGCCTTCAGACTCTGGATCTCTTTAACAGCGGTTCTTTTTCCAGAGGTCAGCAA
This sequence comes from Ladigesia roloffi, assembly GCA_037577295.1. Lineage (NCBI taxonomy): Eukaryota > Metazoa > Chordata > Actinopteri > Characiformes > Alestidae > Ladigesia > Ladigesia roloffi. The sequence continues at coordinate 2,080,270 of JBBKCR010000031.1, read as the reverse complement.
GGACAGACGTACGGCATGTTCCACCAAAAGTCCCACACAGGCATCCATTCAGGCCCAAGATACTGGAGCCATACACAGCTCTCCCTCTCTCTCTCTCTCTCTCTTTCTCTCTAAAGTACTTCATCCAGGCTCGCGAGAGAAACTAATGAAAAACACTGATTCCTTTAAGTACTCACTGACACTGAAACAGATTCTCAGTGAGGAAAGAAGGCATGAACAGGTCCAGGAGCTGAAGACCATCAGAGCAGCCACCTAGCAAAGCTCCACCCTGCTAGCTAGAGAATGGGGAACTGCTCAAATTCATGTAAGAAAAGAAAGACAAACATAATTCTTTTTTTCCCTGCATTTGTTTTCCAAAAGGAAAGGATCATTAAGGAGCAATGGGTCTTTAGTTTGTTGAAAATTTTCATAAACACAGATTTCGCCTTTTGTGAAATGCAGTGCCTTAACCAAGACATTTAAACTTTTGATCATCTGAAGTTTACAGATATGCATTGGACCTGCAAGGCTAATGTGGCTAACATTGCACATCTGAACAAATTATTTTCCCATCTGAACAGAAATCACAAAAGTTACTTTAGATTGTTCAAAGGAGGGAATGTATTTGTCCAGCTGATAAAATGAAGCAGACTCTTGATGCAATGTGGTGGTGGATTGTGTTGTTTATAGCAAGCTATCGTCACTAAGGTTTGAGACTCAATTCTTAATCCTGGGCTGTATTCTCTGGCAGGAAGAGCAACAGTAAGGATTAGGGGGACACAGTGTTTTCTTTTTGTTGGGAAAGAGCAATTATTCTTTTTGTGCTCTTCTATTGCTGTGTCAATAACAATGAAGAGCTGCTTCTTTGCCACCAACTGCAAAATGTTTTGCTTCTTCATCCCCACACTACACAGCATTAATTGTGGTGCTCTGTTTCATTGTATTGTGTTCCTCTGTGTTTTTATGTTCCCATTCATCTGTGTTTTCTTACTACAATACACAGAGTGCATTACGACACTGCCTGACACAACCCCTGGGAACCCTTTGGTTTCAAACAATTCTTAGTGTTGAACTCAATCTACCATTAGGCTGACCTCTAGACTAATAAATACAACCAACCTGGCATTGGTGTATCTCTTACTTTAGATGTTCTGTAGACACCAATTTGATTCAGCCCGAGAAAAGAAGCCATTCTGAGCCTAACGGGCTTTAACGACATTCAAATTCACAAACTTTATGGAGTTGGTCTCCCTTTGCAGCTATAACAACTTCCACTGTTCTTGGAAAGCTTCCCACAAGATGTAGAGCATTTATGAGGTCAGGCTTTGATGTTGGACGAGAAGGTCTGATTCACAATCTCCGTTCCAGTTCATCCCAAAGGTGTTAGATAGGTTAAGGTCAGGGCTCAGTGTGAGCCAGTCACGTTTTTCCACAATGAACTCTTACAACCGTGTCTTTATGGAGCTTGTTTTGTGCACTGGGACACAGTCATGCTGGAATAGAAAATGTTCTTCCCCAATCTGTGTCCCAGAAGTTGGAAACATAGTGTTATCAAAAATGTCTCGGTACGCTGAAGCATTGAGGGCTAAACGGAATTAAATCCAATCTCTCGAAACTGAATTGTTGTTTAAAGACTGTAGGCACAGTTATAGGTTTGTCTTAAGATTCTTACTGACTTTACCAAGAAATAACTAACCTCAAACAGCCCACTCCCAAACATCAACTGCAACGCAGAGCCTTCCTTAGTCTTTAAACCAAAAAAAATCTAATTCTAATACATGTAACAGATTTGGCAATGGGTCACACTGAGGGGAGAAATGACAGAAAGGACTGGGATTTTGTAGATTTTAGTGCACGGGAACAAGCACATGGCTTGTATAGTTTAAAATGAGCAGATGAAAAGTACTGATTAACAATATTTCAGTGTGAAAAAAAAACACTAGAAATTTTTTTTACACAAAACCAAATAGCTCTAAATTGTCCTCCAGTCTGACATCAGGGTAAGGAGTGTGAACAATGAGAATGCTGCAACTGGGACAGATGTGACTGCATTTCAAAGGCTGGCATCATGGACGTGACAAAAATCATGAGAGGCTTTTCTCAGGCAACGTAAGAAACAAGGGCTGTTTTAAGCTATTGTTAAGGTAAAAGTATTACGAGACGAATAAGTCTCTTGAGGCTGCAGGTAGAAGTGTGGCTATTTTGGCGCAACACAAACCAAAATAAAATCAATATAACAACCAGCTTTGAGTGGATTACAGTTTTACAAAACATGCCCACCATACAACCTGTTAAAATATACTAATGTTCAACAAATAATCTGATCAATCAATAATAATATTATCAATATTAACATGGACTTTCAGACAAGAGGTATATATGTAATATGTGAAAATGAAGCATATGTGTAATCATGTATTTTTCCCTCTAACATGGCTCATTAGATATGAAATCAGATTTTAGAACTAAAACTAGCAACTGTGAGTTTAAAGTGTACAGGTTCCTTTGTGCTAATGCAGTCACCTGCATCAGTTTCAGACACCACTCTTGGCCAATTCTGCACTGCACTACTGCTTGTGAGACACTGTTAGTTTTCACAAGAAGCTGATTGATCATGTTTAGGTAAGCTTATAACCTTGTGTTTTGTTTTTCTCTAATACATGTTTCCACTTGTTTTAACAGCATGTTTGTCTGTGCCACATCTTCCGGAGGCCAAGTGCCAAGTGCTCTGGGTTCCCTACTGAAGGTGGTTGTATCCCGACCACACTCTTCTGCAAAGCCAATGAGACTTTAAAGGTACATACATAAAGTGGGAAGGAGAGAAGCATGGACATTTTGAAACAACCCCTCAGAGATGGAGAAGCTTCAATTGCTAGGTGGTCTGTTTTAATGATATACCAACAGAGCTAGTCAACATTCTGACAAGCTCTTTCTTACACACTAACACACGCTCACATACGGAGTGGTGCCACTGGATTATTGGGCAGAAAGTGATGCTGTGCTGTCATGAAAACATGCTCTCTCTCTCTCTCACACACACACACAAACACACACACAGGAAACATATAAGAAGCAAATAAATGAAAACATGCCTGAGAAAAATAAAAAACGCGACCCATATCCGAAGGGGGGAAAAAGGAATAAAAATCAACCCCCTCCCGTCCCTCCTTTCTCTTTGCGGTCTGGAGCCATGAGTCGTGTGGATCTTGTGGAATGCAGCAGAGTTAAAGAACACAAAACATGCAATCAGTGTGTCTGCCCAGCCACACCATACTCCCCTCCCACAGCAACAAGTCACTAAGGAAAACAGAGTCCCACTCAAAGGCCAGCATGTGGCGGATTGCTCAACGTAGGCCAGACGGAGTGACCACAGGCCTGCTGCAGCCCCAATCCCCAGAGATCTGAATCCTACACAGGGTCACAGCACCCCATCAGTCCAGCAACCATTGGACAGGGGGGAATGCTGAACACTCTGACAGTCTACTAGCTTAACACTGCTGTTTTTGGGCTGCTTGTTTATCAGGTGGTTAGTCATCGAGTCAGAAATGGCAACTGACTCACCTAAAGTCATGAACAGTTAAGGACATTTTTTTCCAAAAACAAACCTGCACAATCAGTGGCGGCACAGCCTTAGGTCTGTAGATCCGAAAATGTGTTTTCTATGATGCAGTAATATTTGTTAACCTGGTGGTCTTCAGAGGTAGAGCCTACTGTACCCCACAGGTTCTAAATGAGCACACTTTTCATGGACCATTTATATCATTTCATTAGAGCCCGACATAATGCTACAAACAGAGCTGAAAGTTATTTATTTAATCAGTTACAGGCCCTGGTATCCTTTGTCAGTTAGTCTGCTGCTCCAACATGTTTTTACATTTTCATTTGAAAACTAATCCACTTTGATCCCTATTTTTGAAGATTGGGTAGCATACTTGGTCCCACCCAGTTTTGTGGTTTCTGACATTGATTGGACAAATGGATAAAGGTACAACACACCCTTGCTGAAATATCTAGCCTGGAGGCTGATTTGTTCTGTTGGTGCCAATTTAGTTGGTCAGCCAGCATGGTCATAGTGGAAAACCCACCCTGTGTACTTCTGTTACACTCTGTACTTAATAGGTATAAGGTCTGAAATGGTTACTGCTCTCGGCTGTTCATGCTACAAAAACTAGCACAGATCAGCAACGCTGATGATTTAGGCATGAATTTTATGCAGCGCTGACTGGTTGTATATTTAATGTTAGTGACATTAGCCTCATAGTTTTCAGCACAAAACTAAATAAGCAAACTTCAGACACCCAACATATTTGGCTGTGATTATATTCGACAAAAGAGAAAATTGTGTGAGTGTATTTTTTTCCACTGAACTATGACTCTCATGATCCCCAACCCCGCTCCACTTCATCTCCCTTTCCAGCTAATAGTCACAATGTCTCCACCTCAAACAAAACCTCTGTTTACAGTAACATCTGAGTAAGAGCCTAGCACAGCTTCTTGTTCTGACAAGAGCAGACATGTTTTTTTTTCTCTTTTTTGTTTCCCCAGCTCTGGTAACCACAACACACAGCGTGGAGGCAGTGGATGAGCAGTAGAAGGCTGTGGAGGGCCTCGGGTGAACAGCCCCCGAGGGTGCAGTGATAAGACCTGCCGTTTGGTCCCATGCATCATCGAACAGCATGTTAGCTTGTGTGTGTGTGTGTGTATGTGTGTGGGGGGTTATGTGTTCATGTCCCCTGCAGAAATTAAACCCAAACAGGGTCACAATGTGGACAAGCCTTCCCTACATGAGACTGAAACCACGAATGCGCGTGTGTGTGTTTGTGTGTGTGCGCAAGCAAGGGAGATACACGGATTATGGAGGCATTTTGGCGCCTGCAACTTATGCTTGTCATGCCCACAGAATCTGGGCAAACATATTTTTTTATTACATATTTTTTTCCTGTTCCAAAAAAAGAGCAAATATTTGTGAATATTTTAAATATTTACAGATATCTCAAATGTTTTTATGTCTTTATATCTTATAGAAGAGGTACCCATAAAACCTGAATGATCTTGCCATAATCCAGTGATCTTTACTGTGTCCTTTTATTCGTAGTGTAGCATTGTAAGATGTTCATTTGGAATAATTCACATTGGCAATGTATATTTGTGTAAGGGGGGAGGGGGGGGGGGTACAACAAACATTCAAAATGTCACAAAATTAATCTCTTATCTTAAATACTGGACAGCATTTTATGTGCCAGACAAGGGCAATGGTGAGGTTGTGCCTGCTGTAATTAAAAATATGGTCCAGACCACTGCTCTAGTAAAGTACAGAGTGTAACAGTATAGTACATGGTGAACGACGCCACAGGGCGGGTTTTCTACGCCTCACTCTCTGATTAGAATCAGGCCGTGCTTGGACTCTCTTTGGAGAGTGGACGTGTCCAGACATGTGGGGAGCTTCTAAAGCCTCTTACGGCCTGTGTACTGCGCTCAGATACGCTACAGCTACCAGGTCCCTGCCAAGGTCCTCGACTAAACAGCTTACATACTGTACTATTGTGCGTTTTAATTAGGAGCGGCATGAGCATTTTCAGATCTTTTGGGGCACAGCGATGCAAACCTGCCATACTTTATTACACAACCTAAATAATCAAATAAGCTCTGTGCTTAACTCCTCATGTAATTTAGTTTGAAACGCAATTTCCTGCATTCTTCACGTCATTACGGTATGAACTCTGATCTACAGAGAGTTCTTTCTTGCTAATATGATATATGCGTGCGCATTCAAATTCATGCACACACACACACACACACAATGTCTGTAGATGGGACTAAGATTCATGCTGATTATAGCCCATAGCTGAGAGAGGGTCGAGAAAAATGAGGCACATTTCCATGGTCTGAGTCATGGAAAGCTCAACAGCAGACTGGGTCTCTTTCTCTCTCTGTCTCTCACACACACATGCATGCACACACACAAGCACACACATGCATTACTTAACTGTGCAATAGAAAAAGGTAAACTCTGCACCTTCTCTCCTTTAATTCTATAACCTTCACTACTTCTCTCTCTCTCTCTCTCTCTCTCTCTGTGTGTGCACATGTCCCTCGCTCGGCCGCCTGTGGCCGAAACAGTCACGCAACGCAGACAAAACCAGAGACAGACTACCCTCTCCAGCACTACTGCCCACTGAACTAAACACACACACACACACACACACACACACACACACACACACACACACACACAGAGGAAAAAAAGAAAGAGGAATAGAAAGAGAGAAAGAAAAATAACAGAAAGAAAAATGAGAGAGAAGGATAGAGAGGAAAAACAGGCAGAGGGAGAAAGAAAGCCGGAAAAATAGAAAGTGAAAAAGAAAGAGAGTGGGAGATGGATAAAGAGACGAAAGGGCAAGAGACAGAGAGAAAAAATGAAAGAAAGAAAGATAGAGAGAGAAAAAAGCAGGCAGATGAAGAAAGAAAGACAGAAAAATGAGACAGTGAGAAAAAGAGAAGAGGGAAAAGGAGACAGAATTAAAGTGTGTGTGTGTGAGAGAGAGAGAGAGAGAGAGAGAGAGAGAGAGAAAGAGAGAGAAAGAGAGAGAGAGAGAGAGAGAGAGAGAGAGAGAGAGAGAGAAAAAACTGTAGCAAAGGGCCTGTTCCACTAAGACTTTAAACCTGGGTGTGTACCTCTTAAAATGAATTATTACTGCTCTATCCACATTTTTCTTGGTCAGATTAAAATCTAAAACGGGTTTTCAGAATCCCACCATTTCTCAGACTTGGTTGAAAATACAAACCCAACAAAAGAATTTTATCACATCTTAAACAGAACGTCCGCAAGTATTAACCCACTTAAATAATGTTTTTCACAGTCTGAGAAAAAGAACAGTCTTTTAACATTATATGGGTGGACAACTTGTTTTTACCACAAATCCTTATTCCAAGCGTCCATCCAACTTGAAAACAATTCACAAACCCCACATCCGCCCAAATGTAAATGTTGCCATGCTGACAGTAAATGCAGGCAATTGTTTTGAATGAGCTAAAAAGGTTTCACTTCTGATGCGAGCGCTGGTGGCTAAATCTGATTAGCGTCTGAAAACAGGCACTGCTTGTCTCCTGCCCTTGCCCTCGACACGTTATCGCCATGATTCCCAGAGTCATGTGGTCCAGAGCAGTCCATCCAACATCACCAGACTGTCCCCTGCAACCCCTACCCGCACCCAGTCCCCTTATGATCTCATCATTCAGTGTTTTTGCGAAAGCTGCATTTTATGATGGGCTTCTCAAAAATTTCCTACAATCACAGTCTGTCTGAGGTTCAGGAGGGTTTAGATTTTCAGGTTGTTATTGATTAAAATGTAAAATTTTCTTAACACAAGACTTAACTTTACCAATTTTCATCTTTCAGAATGGAAAATGCCCAGTGAGACTGTAAGAGAAAGTCATAATCATGAGGCCATCTGAAAATCAACAGTTTCCATGACTAATCATACTCAAGCACAGAAAAGTAAAAAAAAAAATGCTGAAGCAGCTGAGTCATGACTTTTTAATCTATGTACATTAAAGCAGCATTAATTCTGCCAGTGAACTGATCTACATATGCAAGTGTGCCTAATGGGGGAACTTTTATACTGACTGCATAATTAAATGGTTAAGATATAAATGAGGTCAGCAGTTTAATTACAGAAGTTTAATGTGTCTAAATGCAGCCTCATCAGAACACTGTGCATTTTACAGTGTTCAGTAAACTGCGGGATACACCTTACACAGTTTTCTAAACATTTTGCACCAAGGTTTTGGTTTAAAATGTGTCTTTTAAGGCTGTTCACGGTTGAGAGGTACTGTAAATCAAGAAAAACTTTTTTGGTTTAACACTATGGCATCAATATATGAAATACTAGAGGAAGCATGAAGATTCAGGGTTGTTTAGATAGTAAATAAAATTCCTGTTTTTGAGTTGACACACCTTGACCCCTGTTTTGTATCACCACAATTCAATAAATTTCTCCCAAATTTCAAATCAAACCTTTTTGAATAATGCCATTTACATCTAGTGCATACACTAAGCAGAATAAAAAAGTAATATTAGTTGCAATTCCCCATTTTTTCGATTAGAATAAAGACAAATTACATAGCTGTAATGCAAACAATGGCCATTGATGGTCTTTGTACTAAAATAACCTGCTAAGGTGTGGGAAATCCAATTTATATACATATCACATGTAATTTGATTGTATGTTTCAATTAAAGGAAAATGAAAGGAGAAATTTCTTCTACTAGCCTTTGAGATGGAATGTAATTTGAAGATCTAAATGAAAATGTAAGAAGCAAAACATTTACTGTAAAAGTGTGAATTAAGTTTGTTTCAATCAGGAAAGAACAAATCTTTCAACCCCAACCATTTTCCTCTTGTTTTTGTATTTAAAAACATGCATTTAAACGTAGTTTGGAATAGACAAATCAATGTTTACTTTTTAGATATCTAGACGTTGGATAACATGAACATGCATGTTTACGAAGTTCAAATGAATGACTTAACAAAGAGCTATTTAATGTTAATGAAGAAACCTAAGCGAAAAGCAGCAGTGAGGAAAATCTAATTTCAATAAGAAGGCAAGATGGCCACACTTTAATGGCCAATGTGTGTTGTTTATTCATGATGAAACCATTTGGTATTAATAGAGGTGTGCATTTTAACTCCTCTCTCCTAAATTATCACCCTGAGGCTCTAACTGAGAATATTAACACTGCTCCTGAGTTCCTCCTTCTGTTCTTATCTGTTCCCTTCTGCTCTCTTCTTTTCTCTTCTTATCTCTTCTCCTCTGTCCTGTTCTCTTCTGCTCTCGGAGTGTTACGTTGGGTCGAGAGGCCCTCATAACAAAAGGAAGGAGAGGCGGAGGGGTGAGCGACCCTCGTGAGGAGACCCTCTGATGACCTGGCGCAGACAGGAAACAGGAAGTGCGACCTCTGACCCTGCCGAGAGGCTCCCGCCATGCTTCCCGGCGAGGCACACTGACGGAGGGCCGTGTGAGCCGAGCAGGGGACGCGGACGAGCCATGAGAAAGAGCCGGCGCAGGCAAATCTCCCAGGCAGCCCAGGGGAGGCTCCGGTTACACTGCAGCCTGAGAAAAGAACGCTGCCACCTGTAGGCCTCTTCCTCTCTCAGGCCTTACAGGCTGAAGCTGCTTGAGCTAAATCCACACCAAACAACTGCCTGAGGAACAGCATGACTCATCTTTTATCAGAAAACGTATGAGGAGGACCTCACCCAGGCAGGAGGAGCAATCACGCAACTAACATTACCAAAGCAAACACAAAAATATATACACGGCAACCCACTCTTGCCGGAGGAACATGACTCAGTGTTTACCAGAAAACAAAACATTTTACCCATATGTATAACATGCTGTTCTTACACGTCTGTGAACCCACAGCTGATACTGCAGTGCCCAGATTTCCCACCAAGATCCTTCCTTACAACATGAGAATATCTTCACTGATGCTACCACTACCTATCCCAACTAACCTATCCTAATACAGGTCCTGGAGCCAAATTCAGTGCTTAAATAAATGTGTTGCTTGCCTTATAAATGAATGTTAAAATGTTACAATGTTATCTCACCACTACTGTAAAATAATGTATTCGTATTTAAACAATTTTTTGTGGGGGAGCTTTTAAAGGTCTTAAGCTCCTCAGGCATCTAGTTCCTATTATCACTGCTGTAAACAGCTCCATAAGTCTATAGCAAACAGGGAATTCGGATCAAAATGGCCATGTTAACATCATTTAATTCTGCTGAGTTTTGTGTAAAGTTTTCCATTTAAAATTTAATTCCATTGAATTTCCAACAGCTTTACACTCGCCTTCTGCTAGGCTTTCACTGCATTGAAACACTAGGGAATATTCTACAATAAAATTTTGCTTGGGTGGAATGGTTGGTTATTCTGTGCAAGCAACTGTAGCTGAGGTGTGGTAATGTACCCTGTCTGCTCCTGATTTAACATAGCCATCTGCAAAGCAAGCTAGCATGCAAGCTATTATAGCTAGTGATTCAGCTAACTAGTGCAGTCAACCAGTCAACTGTGGTGAAAGAGCACAGACGCTGCATTATTTAGATAATGATCTACAGAGGTATAAACTACATTACTGTGATATTTAAACAAGTTTAGGTAGACAATCTTGCCACTTTATATGTTTTTATCATACATCTTTTAGGCAAAAGTTTTCATGCTACCAAACATATCCCATGCTACCCCAACTTATGTAGATATGTAGTTCTCATGTGCATAACATTGAAAATCTCAATTTCACATGTCTCTGCGTATTCCAGCCAATTGTTCAACATCTGAGCATTCTCTTAGACTGAATGAGTGGACAGGATAAGGTCTTTAAAAGGTACTACATCACAGCTGTCCAGGAAATGTGAAAATATCTGTAAACGGGTTAAAACAAATAAGTTGTTTGTTATTTTTTGATAGCCTCACTCTTATGATAGCCTCACATTTGAAAGTGTGTGAAAGTGTTTACAAGAATCACTTTTTTCACATTTTTCACAATCACATTTTTGAATAGATAAGGACATTTTCTTTAGGCTTTTTTCAGAAAAAGTTCAATAAGAACTGATTTTAAGATTTTATCATACGAACCTTCATGTTTTCCTTGGAAATCCAGAATTGTGAATCCAAAGTAACGCAGCTGGAAAATCATTATGAGCTGATGATAGTTTCAGTACTCTTTTTCACAGCTGTGATGATCTTAACAGTCCATACCTTTGGGAATAAGGAAGCTGCTCTGTCCTTGACATTGGGAATGTCTTATTAATCACGCTACACGACTGAAGCAGAGTACCCCCAAGTGAATTGCACCCTGGCCTGGAGACTGTTTTTTGCAAACTGTGAGGTAATTGCTGGCTGTTGGGGGCTAAGGTGGGAGACAGGAAGTTAAGGGTGAAAATGTGGGGGAAACCAGTCTTGGGGGTGGGAATGTGGGGTTTAGCCTCATTAGTAACCAACTAATTGGAAGGAAAAGACTTCTCACATGCTTCGCCTGACCTCCTAGCCAGCAGGGGATTGAGGGACAGATAGAAGGAGACCAAGAGGGGGATGGAGGAGAAGGAGAGCAAAAAATGTGAGAACGAGTAGAAAAGAAAGAACAAACACCTGATGAATTATGAAGGCGAGAGAAAGTAAAACATCAAAGCTGGAAAATGCAGACACAGGCATCAATCGCAGTGGAGGCACTAAGGACACATTCCCACCACTTTTTGTCATTGCCCATTTCATCCCCCACCTCTTTTTAAAAGTCTAAGTTAGTTGAATTAGTAATGAAAAAAAAAAGTATATTGGTATACAGGGGGTCCTCGGGTTACAACAGACTTGACATATAGTATTTCCAGTTTACAACGCTCACTCCCATTACTAATTCGGATCAACACGCATTAACGCAGCACATGAGTGAGGGAGCTGGTGTCCCCCAATCTGCTTACCCTTGCCATTTTGGACTGTCAAAAATGCATGTAATTACTACAGTATTATGTACAAGTACAACATATTTATGTCCTTTTCCTTATTTTGTAGCTTAGTTGTGGTTTGATATTCTTGATTTAACAACTTTGTTATGGTAAGGAAAGTGACTTAGGCCAAGGTGTTTCGAACTACACCAAAATTTAGGTTACATCACTCAAATAGATGAGAAATTTTGGTAGCCTTTTCACAGATTCCCTTAATTTCAGAGGCTTTAAAAAGTAATAGGACATGTTACTGGCAAGCTTGCATTGTCACTACCCATTGCCTTGTTGCTCCATGGCAAATTAAGTAAATAAATGGTTTGAGGTAGATTCAAAGCACTGAATTTGCATTTGGTAGCTGTTCACTGGAAATCAACATGAAGTCCAAAGTGGTAACAATCCAAGGGCAGGAAGCCATCATTAGCCTACAAAACCTAGCAGAGAGATGGCTAAAACTGCAGGATTACCTCTTCTAAAGAAAGAACGCACTGGTGTGCTCAGAAACACCAAGAGGTTTGGGACACCATGGAAGACAACTATAGTGGACAATAGAAGAATTCTTTCTGAGGTGAAGAATAACCCCCTTATTCCTTCACATCATTAAGCCAGGTCAAGGTTTCTCGAGGAGGTAAACACATCACTGTTGAAGTCTACAATCAAGAGACTCCTCCATGAATGTAAATAGAGGGTTTACCTGTAGATGCTAATCACTTGAACCACCGACAGCCTGATTAGACTCTACCAGAAAACATTCTTTTCCAGAATAAGTTTCAAGATCAACTTGTTCGAGAATGACAGGAAGAGAAAAATATGGATAAACAGCTCATGATCCAGAGGATTCCACACTGTCCATTAAACATGGTGGAGGCAGTGTTGTGGAATGGAAACTGGGTGACTGGTGTTTCTTGAAGTAGCTGGATGAATTCTGAACTGCATATATACTCTGCTCAGACTAAATGCTGCAAAACTGACTGTCACTTTACATTCCAAATGGATAATGATGCAAAACATATTGCAAAAGCAACCCAAGGGAAATAAATGGGATATTCTTCAATGGCATATTCAAGGCTTGATTTGCAGTATTAAAAAATATCCTGTGGATATTGTGGATCATATGCCATGGCCTCGTGGATATAACTGACTAATTTTGTAACAGAAATATTTATTCAGCTTTAACATTAAATTCAGCGACATTTCCATATAAAATATAATATACATTTTTTAGAACAATTTTTTAGAACTGTTGAGAGAACACAAACCAATCGTATGAAAACATGTTTTGGGATGGTGAAATACCCCTATACTCAGGTTTGGGAGATTTAAAAGGTGCTCACAATTTGCGGGTGCTCTTAAAACATAACCCCCATGAATTTCGGGGTTGACTGTATAGCTTTTATTTTACATTGCTTTTTTCCAAACACATTTGGGCCTCTGAAATCTGTGGCTGTAATTTCTGAAATAAATGGCTGCAATTTCTGAAAGCTTAAGAGAACTGTGAGAGGACCTGATATCAAATAGTGCGCAACATTATCAAGAAGTTTGCAACCCATGACACTTTAGCTAATCTCCCTGGGTGTGGACAGAAGAGAAAATTTGATGTAAGGTTGCAACGCAGGATACTCCGGGTGGTGGATAAGCAGCCGCAAAAAAGTTCCAAAGAAATTCAAGCTTTCCTGCAGGCTCAGGGAGCATCAGTGTCAGCGTGATCTATCTGTCCACATTTAAATTAAAAAATGCTATGCCAGGAGACACAGTAGGACCCCACTGCTGACACAGAGACATAAAAAAACAAGGCTTCAGTTCACCAAAATGTACTTGAGTAAGCCAAACTCATTCTGGTAAAATGTCTTGTCGACAGATGAGACCCAGATGGAGCTTTTTGGTAAAGCACACCAGTCTACTGGAATGAGGCCTACAGAGAAAATAAAACAGTACCTACAATCAAACATGTTGGAGGTGCAATGATGTTTTGGGGTTGTTTTGCTGCCTCTGGCAATGGGCGCCTTGACTGTGTGCAAGGCATCATGAAATCTGAGGATTACCAAAGGATTTTGGGTTGTAATGTGGGGCCCAGTGTCAGAGAGCTGGGTTTGCGTTTGAAATCTTGGGTCTTCCAGCAAGACAATGACCCCAAACATACTTCAAAAAGCTCCACAAATGGATGGAACAAAGCACTGGAGAGTTCTGAAGTGGCCAGCAATGAGAACAGATCTAAATCCCATTGAACACCTCTTGAGGGATTTAAAATTGCTGTTGGGAAAAGTGCCTTTCCAATATGAGAGACTTGAAGCAGTTTGCAAATTCCATATGAGAGGTGTAAGAAACTGATTGATGGTTAAAGGGAGAGGCTGATTTCAGTTTTATTCCCAAACGGTGGGCAACCAAGTTTTAACTTAAGGGTGCCAATAGTTTTTTACAGCCCATTTTTGGAGTTTTGTATGATATGGCAAATTTGCTTTTTTCCCCTGGTTTTTGTTTTGTACCAATATAATAAACATGTGTAAAGCAAAGCACGTGTTAATGCAACACTTTCCTGAGAGAAATAACTTTCAGGGGTACCAACAATTTTGTTCACCTGTGTATTTCCATGGGCAGTATCTGGCAAAAAATGGGAGTAAACCAGCATGTTTTAGTATAATCTGATGCTAACTGATGCAGGGGTCAGGCATTACCTTAAAATGTAGGCCTATAATTCAAATATTGAAATTCTCTTTTTCACAGTTATTTCATCTTTTAAGTAATTATAAAACTTTTATAGTTAGGAAGCTATGTTGAGAATACATAGCTTGGATGCAAACACAGGTCCTGATGTATTCTGAGTATCACAGGAAATCAATTCTGAGACTTTTGCAATGTCCCCTTAAACCGATGAAAATCGGACCCCAGAGGAGTCCATGTTATTCCAGGAGTTGGTCCAATCTAATGGAGAGTTTGGAACCAACACAAGGTACTGTGTTTAGCATCCTGTGTGGGTTACAAACTCTCCATCAGTTCACTTCACTGCGCTTAGCCGATCAACAACACAGAAAACTACTGTCTCGGGTTGCTGGAAAAAATGTCCTAGGCCAAACAAGCAGATGCTGCTTAAGAAAATTAAAGCACTGTTTAAAGCTGGCCACATTTTGTCCTGTTGAAATTATCAGTTAACATGACCTTATAACACAGTCTGTTAATACAGTCCACTTATTCATTCACCTGAGAGAATTCTACAGGGATATAATCCATTTTTAAAGCAGAACAAATTTTGGTTCCTAATTGTGTTCTGTGGTATGGGTATGTTTGTTACTGCAGTATGCTCTTTTTAGTTCAGTGACTAAAGGTCTGAATATGTTGACATGTTATTTTGCTAAACTTCAATTACCTTATTTAGAGCTTGAAAGTATTTAGTGCATTTTACTGAATGCTGCAGTGATTGTGCTTTCGAACAGTCGTGTCCCCAGTTGGATGTGCTTGATGCTAATGGTGTAGCCTAGCTTTTATGTCATGAATTTTTATTCTCAAGGGCTTAGATGGCTTTTGTGGCTTTTCACCACAGGCATTGAGGGAGTAGTATTACTAAGGAACAGTGGCACTTTGCATTTGTGATACAAAAAGGAGTGCAAGGTACACTAGTATGGTAGTGTCGTGGAGTGACGAACAATGGCATCACTATTCCAGTCAGCAAAAAAAATTCCACATCACTGATAACTATACACATTTTCAAGTGGAATATTCATCTCAATTAGATTCATTTTGATTACAAAATAAGCCCCCCAAAATTAAAACTGAAGTTAGGGGAATGATGAACAGGTTTGATCATTAAAAGTGGTTTCCACAAATGATAACACATGAGAGGCCATCGAATGCACTGTGATAGTTTCTGAGAATTACTAAATATGTTCATTAATATTCACCCAGACATTGTATCTTAACTGTCCCTGAAAACCAGACCACAGGTGAAACTATTGGTCTAATATGACACTGACACTATGACACTGAAGCAGTCTCAATGTTAGCTTGTGTGACCTCGCTTTCTAGCTAATGAGGCAGAAGTCGGCTTTTTATTTCACAGTATTAGGACATTTTTTTTCCAGCCCATGTTTCATTTAGTCTGAAATAAAAAGAAAGTCGATATAAGTTTATGAGAGGTCATTACTGAACAATGTATGTTTGCCTGCTGATGTTATTTCACACATGATAGAATTGCAGTTTGAGCAATTCTCACAATGAAGATTCATTTAATTTTACTTCTATATCATTGCTGCTATCTACATAAGGAAACATTCACAAGAACCAGGAAATTTGACCACATTAGTCCAATATTATCCAGACTACATTGGGTTCTTATCAAATATCGTATTTTGACTACAAAATTCTACTACTGACCTATAAAGCCTTAAACGGCCTTGCACCTGATTACCTCAGTGAACTTTTGTGTTACTATGAACCACCGCGGTCACTCAGATCTCAAGGTGCTGACCTTTTAACTATTCCCAGAATTATTAAAGCATCATCAGTGGGAAGACCATTCCCATATATAGCTCTCAAGCTCTGGAATGCCTTACCACACAACGTTCAGGACACAATCTCAGTTTTTAAATCCAGGCTAAAAACACACCTGTTTAGTCAAGCTTTCTGTATCAAATTTTTTCTTACACTCGCCATACACATAAAGCATGCATTTAAACTTATGCGGAACTAACTCCATCCTCTGTTTTCTCTGAGGGGAAATGCTGCACACCTGCTGGATCGAACTCCAGAGGCTGCCCTCGACCGAGCCCGGCTCCATTCGGAACAAGGCGTCTCGTTATTTATCTAGTGTTGTACTTGATGTCTATTTCTCTCTCTCTCTCTCTCTCTCTCCCAGTGTTGTATTTGATGTCTCTCTCTCTCTCTCTCTCTCTCCCCTTCTCTCTCCCTCTTTTCTTCCTCTCTGGGTCGACCTGAGGAGGAGGGGTTCCCTTTTGAGTCTTGGTTCTTCCAGAGGTTTATTCCTCCATCTGAGGGAGTTTTTCTCACCTCTGTCACCTTCGGCTTCCTCACTAGGGGCTCGGACCTGGACTCTGTAAAGCTGCTTTGTGACAACCTGGTTGTAAAAAGCACTATAGAAATAAAATTGAATTGAATTGAATTGAATACAGATCTCTTCCCCTCCCTCCTCTCAGCTCGGCTGACCACCACTCCATCCTGCTCGCCCCAGCATACACACTGGTGATCAAAACGGCAAAGAAGGTTGTCAAAAACATCACACGGTGGACAGCAGAAAGCATCCAAACTCTAAAGGGATTTTACTGTGCTTTAAGTGAGTTGTTTGGATTTGACTCTTTTGGACTTACAGGTTGTTTGAAATGGACTTTGAGGCATGCAACAAATGAATGAGAATGGTGTTTATCGATTTATAATTACATTATGAAAATTTCTGAATTCAAGATGGTGACTCAGATAGCACTATTGCACTAAAACCCTTTTTAACATAAGAGTACAAGACACCTCCATGAAGTTGGCACCCCATAAAAAGAAATAATCACCAAAACTATGGCATTCATTTGTGCTACATTCGTGCTGATTTGTGCGACAGATAGGAATGTTTGTGCTGGTTTGGTGTTTAAGATATTAAACATTTTTTGACAGTGTTATGTCGCTTTCCAGCCCATGTTGCCCAAATCGCTCTGTTTGTGCCCATTTGTGCCATTTAAAATTCTTAATTTCAATGAATTTTTGCTTTTCATGACAAGGACTGGTGCTAATCTAAGAAATCAATTTGGTGAAAGTTGACAAATATTAATATATATTAACTTCATATAATTTTGGGAGCGCAAACAGGAGGTGGCCATTTTTGGCCACGAGGACGCCGAGTGTGATTTTTTATGATTTTTCTGTCAATGCATAAAAAAATAACAATGCATAAAAATCACTGATCCTGCTAATTATTGATATATCTTTAGCTGAAATAATGCTTAAAATATAAATCAGGTTGCATGTATTACTTGGTTTTTATTACTTTTCTCCCTTCATAAACCATTAGGATTAGGTGATCTAACTGGCATTTAAAGTGTTAAATTCTTAATTTAAATGAATTTTTGCTTTTTATGACAAGGACTGATGCTAATTTAAGAAATCAAGTTTGTGAAAGCTGAAAAATATTTTAATATATATAAATTTTATATCATTTTGGAAGTGTCAACAGGAGTTTTTTTTTTTACTTTGCTTTCCCTGCAAAAAATAAACAATGCATAATAATCAGTATTGTTGTTAATCAGTTCCAGATCTCAGACTGTACTATTAGTAACACAAGAAAATCCAGCAGCATTGAGAATATAGGGAATTCACACATTTGAAGTTGTTTTCTTACGAGTGCATAATGCAAATGAACTGGTATTTGAAGGATAAAAAAATAAAAAAGAATGGAAATTCTACACTTATGACAAGTACTGATGTTAATTAATCACTTTATGCAGTAAAAATAGCCAAAAGGCATAAATATAATAAAAATCATAGACTTAATCTGTTGGTGACCATTTTTGACCACGAGGACGCTGAAAAGGTAGTAAAAACGAGGACAGCCAGAGGGTTAAACAAGATCACTCTCCACCCCAGTTCTTCTAAATCACATAAAACTGGTGTCATTTGTTTGTGCTCGATTTGTGCCATTGAAATGAACGTCAGATATATTTTATATATTTACACTTTTTATAAATAATTCAGGGCAGTGACATCATTCTCCACCCCATGCCATTGAAATCTTTCCAAACCGGTGCCGTTTGTTTGTGTTTGATTTTGTGCCATTATATTACACCTGGTATCTCCAGGCCCTTCTTTAATATAATGAGAGAAATACTTCCTTGGGACGTTGTAATTTGAAGATGTTGTAATTTGAAGAAGATTAGCGGCTGCAAGTTCATATGACGACCTGTATGCTAGGCTGGACAGTAAGGAGGGAGAGAAGGAGTTGTACAGGTTGGCTAGGCAGAGAGACAGAGATAGAATGGATGTGCAGCAGGTTCGAGTGATTAAGGATAGGGATGGAAATGTACTGACAGGTGTGGATCATGTGCGGGGAAAATGGAAAGAATACTTTGAAGAGCTTTTGACTAGGTTGTTCAACAATATCATGACTAGTGAGAAGATGCCTGAGGAATGGAGGAAAAGTGTTCTGGTGCAAATGTTTAAGAACAAGGGAGACATAGAGGATTGTGGCAACTACAGAGGTATAAAGCTAATGAGTCACACAATGAAGCTTTGGGAAAGAGTGGTGGAAGCTAGGCTTAGGTCAGAGGTGAGCATTTGTGAGCAGCAGTATGGTTTCATGCCAAGGAAGAGTACTACAGATGCTATTTTTGCTCTGAGGATGCTAATGGAGAAGT